>CM050897.1:4687500-5072500 GCA_027726005.1 Juncus effusus | reverse complement strand
TGAATTTGCTTGGTGCATGCTTGATCTTGGGGCATCTATCAATGTCATGCCCTTCTCTATTTATTCTTCCCTCAGTTTAGGACCTTTGAAAAAGACCGGGGTGATCATTCAACTGGCCGATCGTTCTACTGATGTGCCAGAAGGAGTTATAGAGGATGTCCTTGTTAAGATCAATGGCCTTGTCTTTACCGCAGATTTCTATATTCTGCGTATGGATGACTCTGATAGCTCACCGAGCTCAACTCCCATTCTTCTGGGAAGAGCCTTCCTTACAACTGCCCGAACCAAGATTGATGTGCACAATGGAACTCTTTCTATGGAGTTTGACCGAGAGAACATCTCTTTCAATATCTTTGATGCTCTCAAGCATCCTTTTGACGGGCATGTCTCCGCTATTTGCACCATCGACCCAATTGATGAGTGCGTCAACAACTTCTTCTCTTTCGAGTTCATCGATTTGCTCGAGACCTTTCTTGATCTCTCTCCAGATTAGCAGATCCTTCTTCAGAGTCTATCTGCCTTGGCCATTGGAGAGGCTTCTTCTTCTTCTTCTTCTTCTTCCTTGATAGACTTGAAACCTTCTCTTGAGCCCCCTAAACCTTCCATTGTGAGTCCTCCCTCTCCTAACCTAAAGCCTCTACCAACTCATCTCAAGTATGCATTCTTGGGTAAAGGAGACACTCTTCTAGTGATCATCTCTAGTAGTCTCACTGCTACTCAGGAATGAAAATTAGTTTATGTTTTGAGGAACCACAAGACTGCTATTGGATGGACTCTGACTGATATTAAGGGAATCAGCCCCTCTATGTGCATGCATCGGATATTATTGGGGGATGGATCTAAACCATCCCGTGAGCCTCAACATAGGCTGAATCCTCCAATGATGGAAGTGGTCAAGAAGAAAATCATCAAGCTCCTTGATGGAGGAATCATATACCCTATCTCTGATTCACAGTGGGTATCACCAATCCATGTGGTACCCAAGAAAACTGGTATTACGATAATTGAGAATCAGGATGGTGAAAAAGTCCCTACGAGAGCACAAAATGGATGGCGAGTTTGCATTGATTACCGCAAATTGAATACTGTCACCCGGAAAGACTATTTCCCCCTTCCCTTCATTGACCAGATGCTTGAGCGCCTTGCTGGGCGCCCCCATTATTGCTTCTTAGCTGGCTTCTCTGGTTACTTTCAAATGGCCATCGCCCCCGACGATCAAGAAAAGAATACCTTCACGTGCCCTTTTGGCACCTTTGCCTATAGACGCATGCCCTTTGGGTTGTGTAACATAGCCAGTACATTTCAGAGATGTATGATGTCCATCTTCTCTGATTATGTCACCCGAATTATTGAGGTTTTCATGGATGATTTCACCGTATATGGTGACTCATTCGATGACTGTTTGGGAAACCTAAAGACAATTCTTCAAAGGTGCGTAGAGACTGACCTGGTGCTGAATTATGAGAAATGTCATTTCATGGTAGATCAGGGCATAGTCTTAGGCCATGTGGTTTCCTCTCGGGGTCTTGAAGTGGATAAAACAAAGATCGATGTCATTAGATCCCTACCGTACCCGACCTGTGTGAAGGACATTCGATCATTTCTTGGTCATGCAGGCTTTTATAGGCGCTTCATCAAAGATTTCTCAAAAATCGCTCAACCACTTTGTCTTCTTCTCCAAAAAGAGGCTTCTTTTGAGTTTAATGAGAAGTGTAAAGCGGCATTCGACCTTCTCAAGGAGAAACTGTATTCTGCCCCTATCATTAAAGCTCCATATTGGAATCTGCCTTTTGAGATTATGTGCGATGCGAGTGATAAGGCAGTTGGAGCTGTTCTTGGGCAGCGGGATGGGCGAGAACCCCATGTTATCTCCTATGCTTCCAGGACCTTAGACGATACTCAGTGCAACTATACCACTACGGAGAAAGAGCTACTAGCCATTGTTTTTGCACTCGAGAAATTTAGTTCCTACCTCTTAGGGGTAAAGGTGATTATATACTCTGACCATGCCGCATTGAGCATATTTTCAAGAAGAAGGAATCCAAGCCGAGACTTCTTCGTTGGATATTGTTGCTCCAGGAGTTTGATTTGGAGATTAGAGATAAACGAGGATCAGAGAATCTAGTTGTAGATCACCTTAGCCGCCTTCCTATGAGTATTGAGGAGGGTACCCCAATATCGGAGTTCTTCCCTGAGGAATATCTCTATGCCGTGCAAAGCTATACACCATGGTATGCTGATATAGTGAATTACCTGGTGGCTAAAGACCTACCAGAGGATCTTAAACGTGCACAGGCTGATCGAATTCGACATGATTCCCAGTTTTATATTTGGATGAGCCTTACCTCTTTCAGATTTGTGCGGATCAAGTTATTCGGAGATGTATACAAGATAATGAGGTCAGATCCGTGCTTGAGTTTTGTCACTCTCAGGAGTGTGCAGGACACTTTGGTGCCAAGCAGACAGCTCATAAGGTCCTTGAGTGTGGTTTCTTCTGGCCAACTCTACATAAGGATGCTTACTTCTTTGTGAAGTCATGTGAGCGATGCCAGAGAACGGGAGGAATAACCAAAAGAGACGAGATGCCGATGAAGTATATTCTTGCTTGTGAGGTTTTTGAAGTGTGGGGTATCGACTTTATGGGACCTTTCCCTCCCTCATACGGATTTGAGTATATCCTCCTGGCAGTCGATTATGTCCCCAAGTGGGTTGAGGCCAAGGCCACAAAACGGGCGGATGCAAAAACGGTTGTGGATTTTGTGAAGGACCAGATCTTTAGTATGTTTGGGGTCCCGAAAGTCATCATCAGTGATAGAGGAACCCATTTCTGCAACCGGAGTTTCAAGGCATTAATGAAGCAATACCATGTCACAAATAAACCCTCGACAGCTTACCATCCTCAAACCAATGGCCAAGCAGAGCTTTCAAATAGGGAAATCAAAGGCATTATGGAGAAAGTGGTGAACCCCACTAGGAAGGACTGGATTCTTCGGCTGAATGACGCACTCTGGGCTTACAGGACTGCTTTCAAGTCCTCTGTAGGCATGTCCCCTTATCGGCTAGTCTATGGAAAGGCTTGCCACCTTCCCTCAAGGGAAGCTCAAAGGCAATTGAATCCTATGATGATGGAGGTGGTTAAGAAGGAGCTTCTTAAGCTCCTTGATGCAGGCATAATATATGTCGTGGCCGACTCTGAATGGGTATCACATATCCATGTGGTTCCCAAGAAAACGGGTATTGCAATTGTGGAAAACTCGGAAGGCGAAAAGGTGCTATAGGAGTACAAAATGGATGACGAGTTTGCATTGACTATCGCAAACTCAACGCGGCGACAAAGAAGGACCACTTCCCTCTTTCGTTCATCGACCAAATGCTTGAGCGATTGGCAGGCCGACCCTATTATTGTTTTCTCGACGGGTACTCAGGTTACTTCCAAATTGCGATTGATCCCGCTGACCAGCCGAAAACAACATTTACTTGTCCTTTTGGTACTTTCGCGTATCGAAGGATGCCTTTCGGATTGTGCAATGCTCCAGGTACATTTCAAAGGTGCATGATTTCCATTTTCTCTGAATACATTTCAAAATTTATAGAAGTTTTTATGGACGACTTCTCCATTTATGGCAACTCATTTGATGAGTGTTTGACCAATTTGGGGCGGGCTAATAATGAAGAAATGCGTCGAATCTAACCTTGTCTTGAATTTTGAAAAGTGCCACTTCATGGTGAGCCAAGGAATTGTACTAGGTCATCTTGTTTCAAAGAAGGGTTTGGAGGTGGACAAGGCGAAGGTCGACGTAATCAAAATGTTACCTTACCCTCAAAATGTGAAGGACGTGCGCTCATTCTTGTGGGCCATGCGGACTTTTACAGGCGCTTCATACGTGACTTCTCCAAGATTGCGCAACCGATGTGTCGCCTTCTCCAAAAAGACGCCAAATTCGACTTTGACGACGCGTGCAATGAGGCCTTCGACATCCTGAAGGAGAAGTTATGCACCGCCCCGATAATCAAACCATCCAATTGGAACCTCCCATTCGAGATCATGTGCGACGCGAGTGGACTGAGCGTTGGTGCGGTCTTGGGCCAACGGGTTGCTAAGGATCCTCACGTTATATATTACGCTTCTAGGACACATGATGATGCACAACGTAATTACACGACCACGGAAAAAGAATTATTATCTATTGTATATGCATTGGAAAAGTTCCGATCATATTTGGTCGGAACAAAAGTGGTTGTGGTTTCAGATCATGTAGCGTTGAAATATTTGATGAAAAAGGAGTGCAAACCATGCTTCTTACAATGGCTTCTCCTCCTTCAGGAATTCAATGTGGAGATACGAGACAAGAAGGGCGCGGAAAATCTCGTCGCCGACCATCTTAGTCGACTCCCGACGAAAGAAGACGACATTCTTCCGATCAAAGAGTTGTTTCCTGACGAACACCTCTATGCAATCTAGGCGAGTACACCTTGGTATGCGGACATCGTCAACATTTTGGAGACGGGACAAATGCCTGACATGCTCTCTCGCGCTCAAAAGGACAAACTCAAAAACGTGCGCAATGCGTACCTGATTATGATTTTAACTCGGTATTATCTTTCTGTCACTCTTTAGAATGTGGGGGCCACTTTGGAATCCAACGCACATGCCACAAGGTGCTCCAAAGTGGACTTTATTGGCAAACTCTTTACAAAGATGCTCATTCCTTTGTAAAGAGTTGTGCAAACTGCCAAAAGACAGGCAATCTATCCCGCAAACACGAAATGCCTCTCAAAACTTTATTGTTTTGTGAGCTTTTCGACGTTTGGGGGATAGATTTCATGGGTCCCTTCCCTCAATCCAATGGGTATTTATACATTCTTGTGTGTGTGGATTATGTCTCTAAATCGGTTGAAACTATTCCAACAAGGGATGCCAACTCCAAAACGGTAATTGAATTTCTCAAAAAGAACATCTTTCAGCGTTTTGGAGTTCCTAAAGCCATCATTAGCGATAGAGAATCACATTTCAACAATAAATATATGGCCAACCTATTGAAAAATTACCATGTCCAACACAGAATGTCAATCGCAAACCATCCCCAAACCAATGGACAAGCCGAAATTTCCAACAAAGAGATTAAATCAATCCTTGAGAAAGTGGTTAATCCCTCTCGCAAGGATTGGAGTCAAAGGCTTGGGGATGCGTTGTGGGCCTATCGGACCGCATACAAAACACCGATAGGGATGACTCCTTTCAAAATCGTGTATGGAAAGAGTTGTCACCTGCCGGTGGAAATCGAACACAAGGCCTTTTGGGCCATAAAAAACTTTCGATTACCCAAAGGATGCGGAAATGAGAAAAATGAAAATTCAGGAGTTGGAAGAAATTAGGATTGACGCTTATAACAACTCCTAAATTTACAAGGAAAAGTTAACCACCGCTCATGACAAAATAATCACCAAGAATGCATTTGAAGTTGGTGATAAGATTTTGTTATTCAACTCCCGATTGAGGTTGCATCTCGGGAAGTTGAAGAGCAGGTGGACATGTCCTTTTATAATAACCAGTGTTTTGCCTTTTGGAGTTTACGAGACTTTCAGTGACGCAAACGGAGCATTCAAGGTGATTGGGAACAGACTGAAGGCCTTCTACGAAAACCATGACACCAGATGGATGGACGAGCAGGAGATAGGGGAGTATCCCCAGGTGGAAATCACAAAGAATTAAGCGCAAACACGTCGGGCTCGAGACGTTAAACGGGAGCGCTAGCGAGAGGCAGCTCGATGTCAGGTCGCATTTTTCTTTTATTTTTAATTTTTATTTTCACAAAATTTCTTCACCCACACTTAAACTTGCAAAGGGTTAAGTATGGTGAGGGGAGTAGTGTAACTTTTTGTGTCAAAAATTAAAAAGACAAAAAAAAAATGAATGAAAAAAATTTAAAAATATGAGAAACAATGAAAAACTCTTAAAATCCATAAAAATAAAAAATTTTGTTTTCAATTCGGTTTTCTTATTTTTGTAAATAAACCTGTTTTAGTTTTATAAATAAACTATCTTGCTTGGATTTGTAAATAAAATGTTTTTTAAAAAAAAAGAAAAAAAAGAAAAAAAAGTGAGAAAAGAGTTTTGAAAAAGAAATATTTTTTAAAAACCGAGCCTTCAAGCAACGAGTTTTTGAAAAGTATAGGATTTTGGAAAATGATGAATAATTTGTAAAAAACTTTTAAAGGATATTAAATTATTTGCCATAATATTTTTCATTCCATTCCATTCCATCTATACTATTCATATAAAGTCCATTAATGGTTTGAAATTTTCATAACGTGTTCTTCTCCTCAATATTTTACGACAAGATATAATGTTTCCAATCTTTAGTACCGTATTAAAATTTTCGAAATTAACTCTATCTTTGACACCATGGTTTTGGAAAATATCTTGATTTTAACCAACCTTTCGGGCCTGTTAATAACATGTGCGACCAGTTTCTAAATTCAGAGAAAACAAATTTTTGGCCTTGTATATTATCTCCCCAGCCGTGTATATTATACCCCATCCCATTGTAAATAAATAAACGGGATTAAAAACAAAAATCTTTTTCAAGTGTTAAAAGCACAACTTTTCTCTCGAGAATTGATTCATGGATATCATATCAGACTTTTAACTTGTTTGGGAGGTGAAGTAAAAATCGAGTTGAAACCTTAGGGTAAAATTTAGGGGGTTAAAGTATAAAATTTTTTTTAGGGTACTAGCGTTTGGAAAATGGATAATTGGGATAAAAGATTGGCGAATTGAAACGACCTTGAGGTTTTAAAATTATTAATGGATATTCACCGACATTCGTGTATTATTATAATAATCGACTAATAATATGGCAATAATTTAATCTCTTTTCAAATGGATTTAAGCTGATTCTAAAAATCCTAAAACTTGATTTAAATTTATGCTTGAGGGCAAGCTTGGTTTAAGTGTGGTGAGATTTGTAGTATGTATTTTTATACATATTTTTAGGGGTTTTATCATATAAAATTCACCCTTAAATTACATAAAATATTTGAAAAGAGTTTAAAATTAATAAAAATTATTTTTGAAACTCCTAATACACTTTTGTATGATTTTTCAGGTAAAAAGACCAAGAAAGGGATATTTGGATGACTTGGTGGAAAGTCGTCTCCAAATAAAGGGCCGATATGCAAATTTCGGGCTAAGGATGGCCGAATTCTCGAAAAATCTCCGCAAAAACCCTACACACGCCTCTCCAATTCTCTTATAACCCTTACTCGCCAACCATCCATGCGAAAACCTACAAAATCCACAAAAAGATGAAAAGTCAAACCCGAGAATTCGCCCAGTTGGCCAAACGTCAACTGTCCCAAAAGGGGTCAAACTGGGTACAAAGTCGAAGAGCTTGACGAGACGAATCCAACGGTACAAACCTCACAAAAAAAGGCCTTACATAAATCCCAGAAATCGTGATTGAAAATCTAGTCAACTATAGTCAAAGTCTAGCTTTTGACCAGTCAACCCTTCTCAGGACCAATAATGATGAGACACGAACCCCATAATTCACTTCAGAAATCAATCATCACAGAAATCAAGCAGTACGGGAATTATTTTTGGGCAAATCAGGAAGTAACACGTGGCTTGAATGGTTAAAAATCTAATCAGAGGAGACACGTGGCAGAATTTGACTGGGGAGCATCGCTGAACAGACCCGTACAAGGTTCAGTACGAGATAATATGGGCGACGCATGTCATAACGCATTTTCTCAACAGAGAAGCACACATCCCCTCCGGTTTGAAGTGAAGCGGATACCTCCGTTTCCATAAAAACACATGATTCGGCAGGAATTGGATGGTCCATTAGAGTAAACTGCAAGCGAGTCCACGCGTTTTCTGCGAGATGGTTTAGAATATATCAGTACGAGATTTAGGTCAGGCCAGTGAGAGTATGACGCGTGGCTCCTTATCTCAGAATTGAGTTGCGTCAGTACGAGGATTCCAGTTTCCACCAATCGATCGCCCTACGCCGCGTGTTCAAACGCGTTTTTTGAGATTATGTTGACCTTTACGCGTGGCAATCTCCGGTTCGCTGGTGTAGATTTAAGAATTTAGTATGGACAAATCCGGATGTGTCACGTGTACAGTCAGTTGAAGGTGGATGAGATAGGGGAAAAGTATTAAATACACCCAGAAAATTGCACCCAAGCAGAATTTGAATAGAAAAGAAGGAAAAAGAGTGCTACATATCTCCCAAATTACTACCTCAAAATAAATCCGGATCAAGCTAAATTTTTAGTCCCACAATCATATTTCCAAATATTTTCTAGGTCAAATCTCTCTATAAAAATACACCCTCTTTCTCTCTATTGGGGATCCATTCTTCCATCCATATCCATTCATAAATCCACCACAACCATTTCTACACCATTCGTATTCTTCTTCTTCTTCTTCTTCTTCTTCTTCTTCTTCTTCTTCCACCATTAATGACCTAAACTCAAAACCCTAATTTTGGAGAGTAAAAAAAGAGGTTGAATTTTAACAAGGAGAAAGACGCTTGATCTAGTTTGAGCAAGAGTTGAAGGGGAGGCGAAATCAATCAAGGAGGGGCTCTTGCTGGACTCTTTACGTTGGGGTTTGATTTTATTTTCCTTAATTTTTTTTCTCATTTATTCTTCTTGTGAATGAGTAGCATGTTCAAGTTTTCTGTAAATATAGTTTTTATGAACATGAATGAGTAGATCTTTAGTAGGGATGTGACGATTTGTTTAAGTTTGTTTGAAACCTTGTGTTAATTGATTTGATTTGGAGATTTATTAAAGTTGTCATGAAACGTTTATTTTGAATATTTGATTTAAATAATTGGCTAATTTGTTTATATTAAAATCTATAAATTACAAATGTTTTGTGACCAATTAATTAAATATTTACTTGGCTAAGTTTGTTTAATTAATTGAAGTTTGGGTTGAATTTAGTATTTGAATCTCGAATTAGCTGATTTGTGTTTAGATCTAAATTAAATCATTAATTGGGTATTTTTAGCTTGAAGCAGTTGAACTTATTTTGCAAATCTTAAAATTGAAATATTTGATGGTTAATGATAACATGCTTAATCATATTATCATACAAGTCCCGACCTTTAATTAAATATTTGAAAAAAATCAAAAATCAAAAATCTTACTTCTTCCTTTTAATTCCTTATTTTAAAAACAAACTCATCTTAAATCTTTAAAAACTAAAATA
Organism: Juncus effusus; assembly: GCA_027726005.1. Lineage (NCBI taxonomy): Eukaryota > Viridiplantae > Streptophyta > Magnoliopsida > Poales > Juncaceae > Juncus > Juncus effusus. The sequence goes on along the minus strand of CM050897.1, from coordinate 5,063,271 downwards.
CTAGACCTCATATTTGATTAATTAGTTAAAATTTAAGGCCACACCTCCTAGTGGATCGACACCCTAAACTCATACAACACTTATACATTGATTTGAATTAGGGGACTTAAAAATATCTTTGTTAAGTTGTGAATTGAAACGACCAATTTACATTCTTACAAAACTACATAAGATTAAATTATAGATTATTAAGTTTAAAAAAAATAAAAAATAATAATTATATTTTATATTTTATATTTTATATATGGAAAAAATATGTATACTACATAGAAAATTAACATTACTATTTCATCCAATAATGTATAACTTGCAATTATGAAAATTCAAAATTAATGTTTGTGAATCCATAATACATAAATAATACATGAGAATTCAAAATTGTTGTTTTTGATTTTCCTATGTCATTATGCCTTGACATATTATATTAGAAAAATAAATTAAGTATTAATCAGGCTTAGATGAATGAGATCAGAAAAAATAAAATACAAGATAATTTATTTCGAAGATTTTAGTTGAAACTACATAAACTTAAATTATAGTTGATTAGCTTTAAAAAAAAATAAAAAAAAATTATAATTGATATTATATATACGGGAAAAATATGTATACTATATAGAAAAAATTTTACATTACTCATTTTCTTCAAACTTTGTCACCGCTATTTTTCATTGTTTTTAGATGCTAAAATTGTATGGATTACATATATATTATTATGAAACCTGTAATACATTAAGTAATATAATATAGTTTTCAATATTCTGAAATTTTGTTTGAGATGATAGTTATCGCGTAACGGAGATATAACACTGAACATTAATCTAACTAATCATGTGATATTATGATAATAATTTAAATTAAAAGCTAAGATTTAATAAATTTTTTGATTTGACGGCGGAGAGAAAATTGATAATAGTTCTCTTTAGAATTTTCAAAGAGAGGTAAAAGAAAATGGTAAGAGTAAATGAGTTTATTATGCTATTAGATGTTCTTTTATATAATCTATATTCACATATTTTATCAAGAAAAAATGAAATTGGAATCATAACAATATGTCTTTATGTGATATTGTGGTAATAATTTAAATGAAAAGCTAAGATTTCAAAAACATTGATACAACAACTAAGATAAAATGCTCAAAGAGAGTTGAAAAATAAGGTATGAGGTATAAGTTAATGACAATATCATTTTTATATATCTATATTTATATAGTCTATATTCAAATATTTTACCAAAAAAAAAATTGGAACCATAATAATATGGAACTCAAAATAAAGAAAAAATTCTGAAAAATTTATATTTGATGATTTTAGCATGAGAAATAAAATATTTCATTAAGAACTATAATTTTTTAAAGAAGAAAAGAAAAATTATTTATATTTTAATTAATAAATTTTTCATTAACTATTGTTACATGTGATATTGTGGTAATAATTTAAATAAAAAGCTAAGATTTCAAAAAAAAAAATTGATCCAACGACCGAGATAAAATTAACAATACTTCTCTTGAAAATGCTCTAAGAGAGATGAAAAATAAGGTATAAGATATAAGTTAATGAGCATATCATTTTTGTACATTTTCTTTCATAAATCTATATTCACATATTTTAGCAAGAGAAAAGTTCATATTTTGGAACCAAAACAATATGGAACTCAAAATAAAGTGAAAATTCCAACAAATTTATATTTGATGATTTTAACATTAGAAATAAAATATTTTTGATTAAGAATTATAATTTTTTAAATAAGAAAAGAAAATTTATTTATATTTTAATAAGTGAACTCTTCAATAACTATTGATATTAATAAATGAACATAACATTGCACCATGATACATTGAAATTATTTGATTAAGATCTGATGGTCACAAACAAACTCATAACGGTTCTCACTAAATCGGATATGGAAAATAAAACACTAATTCAACCAATCATATGCCTATGTTTTAATAACCACATAAATGTTGCCACAAAATATCAATAAATTTGAGAAAATGAATGACTAAGATTCGTCAATAAAATTAATCGAACGGTCGAGATAAAAGTGATGATATGTGGCCTTTTGAGGAGGCTAAAAAATAGGTGAAAAATAAAGGGTTGTGGTTAATTATTTTTTTTTTATTTAACTTCTCATCTTCCAAAATATTGCCTACCAAAGAATTAACCCCAACACCTTATTTTTCACCTACTTTTGAGCCTCCTCAAAATGCCACATCATTATTTTTATCTTGACTGTTCGTTCAATTTTTTTTGTCAAATCTGAGCCATTCATTTTCTCAAATTTATTGATATTTTATGGTAATATTTATGTGGTTATTAAAACATAAGCATATGATTGGTTGAATTGATTTTTTGTGTTTCATACCCGATTTAGTGCGAACCGTTGTGAGTTTGTTTGTGACCATCATATATTAATCAGATGGTTTCAATGAATCATGGTGCAAAGTTATGTTCAATTATTAATACCAATAGTTAATGAAGAGTTCACTCATTAAAATATAAATAATTTTTCTTTTCTTATATTTCTAATGTTATAATCATCAAATATAAATTTGGTGGATTTTTTCTTTATTTTGAATTCCATATTGTTATGGTTCCAAATCTTTTTTCTTACTAAAATATGTGAATATTGACTATATATAAGGAGATGTACAAAAATGATATGCTAATTAACTTATACTTTATACTGTATTTTTCATTTTTTTTTAGCATTCTCAAGAAACCTACTGTCAATTTTATCTCGACCGTTGGATCAAGTTTTTTTAAATATTAGCTTTAAATTATTACCACAATATCACATAAAGATATATTGTTATGATTCCAATTTCATTTTTTCTTGATAAAATATGTGAATATAGACTATATAAAAGAACATGTAATAAAATGATAAACTCAGTTACTCTTATCATATTCTTTTACCCCTTTTTGAAAATTCTCAAGAGAACTATTATCAATTTTCTCTCACCCGTCGAATCAAAATTTTTATCAAACCGTAGCTTTTAATTTAAAATATTATAATAATATCACACGATTAGTTAGATTAATGTTCAGTGTTATGTCTCCGTTATGTGAGAACTATCATCTCAAACAAAATTTCAGAATATTGAAAACTATATTATATTACTTAATGTATTGGTTTCATAATAACGTATGTGTAATCCATATCATTTTAACATCTAAAAAAAAATAAGAAAAATAGCGGTGACAAATGAGTCATCTTATATTTTTCTATGTAGTATACTTATTTTTCCCATATATATAATATTAAATATGATTATTATTTTTTATTTTTTTTAAAGCTAATCATTTATAATTTAATCTTATGTAGTTTCAACAAAAAAATTATCTTGCATTTTATTTTTCCGATATCATTCATCTAAGCCTGATTAATTCTTAATTTATTTTTCTAGTATAATATATATTAATAGATAATAATATAAGAAAATCAAAGACAATAATTTTGAATTCTCATGTATGATTATATATTATGGATTCACAAACTTTAATTTTGAATTTTCATAATTGTAAGTTATACATTATTAGATTGAAATAATTATTAAAATTGAAATACTCGCCGCGAAGCGCGAGCACTATTCTAGTCTAAAATAATGCCGAAAGCATCCAACATCAATCATCGTCTGCAAATTATCTCATATTCTAGCGATTGAGTATCTTGCATGCGATGCAATGAGTTATGAGCTTTATCTCCAAATGCATCAATATTAAGTGAAAGCATAATAGATTTTCTTTCTTTTTTTGTAAATATAAACATCATAACAAAACATCAACTATATTTTAATTTTAGAGAAAAGTCCACTTTTGGTCCCTTACCTCTTATCGAATGTTCAATTGGGTTATTTATCTTTCAATTTGTTCAATCAACCTCTTTACCTTGTGATTTTTGTTTAATTGAGTCATTCCATTAGTTAACTGATGATATGGTTGTTAAATGCCAACATGACATACACAACCAAATGCTTACATGGCATGACGTTGCACAAAATTATAAACAAATATGAAAAATTCAACAAATATTTGCTCTGAATTTTTTTTTTAAATTCTTTTTCATAATTACATTTTAGAAAAATATTTTTTCGAAAATAATATTTTTCAAAGTTTTTATTAAAATAAAAAAAATCAGAAAAAGCATTTCCAAAAAAATTCTTAATTTTTTTATTAAAATGGAAAAATAATTTTTAAAAACATATTTTCTCAAAAATATTTTCTGAAAAATAAATTCTGAAATTTTTTTTTTAAATTCTGGAAAATAATTTTAAATGTTTTTTCAAAAAAAATATTCAGAAAAATATTTTTTAAAAACATTTTTCAGATTTTTTTATAATTTTTCAGAATTAAAAAAAAACATTTCCAAATTATTTTCCGATTTTAATAAAAAATTTAAGAAAAGTTTTTCTTAATTTTTTATTTTAATAAAAACTTTGAAAATTATTATTTTGGAAAAGTATTTTTCTAAAATGTTTTTATAAAAAAGTCTTAAAATAAAATTTTAGAGTAAATATTTCTTGAATTTTTTCTATCTTTTTATAATTTTGTGCCACATCATTTTCAAACGCCATGTAAGCATTTTATTGTGTATGACATGTTGACATTTAACGTTCACATCATCATCACTTAACAAATGAAAGAACTCAATTGAACAAAAATTAAGAGGTGAAGGAGTTGATTAAACAAATTGAAAGATAAATGACCAACTGAATATTAGGTAAGAGGTAAGGGACCGAAAGTAGACTTTTATCTTAATATTAGTAATACCATGAATTACTTTATTTACAAAAGGCCCTTCTTTTTTTGTTAATCACAAAAGGTTCTCAAACTAACTCATAATTTGAATTTGTACCATTTAAGAAAAGTCAAAATTAAATTCAATATAAACAGTATAGAATATAAATTTACCTTAATTCGGGCATGAATTGTCTTTCAGTTATAATACTAATTTATCATTTAAGACTATGTTTGGCAAGAGAATAAGAAGGAGATAATTATAATTGGAGTTAAGGATTTATTCTTGCTTAACCTTAAAATTTAGAAAGGTGTTGGGCAAGATGATAGAGATAAAAATTGAGTATAGTTTGTAAATGACCAAAACACCCATATATATTCATTTCTTGTATATAGTCTCAAAAAAGAAAAAGAACAGGGAAGTTACTCTAATTAATTTTTGCTATAACTTTTTTTTAAGCTTGATGGAAGTTGTTCTAATTAATTTTTTTCTTTACATTTTTGAACAGTTTTTTCCTAACCTTCGTCACTTCATTTCTACCATTCAAAAAAAAAAAACAGTGAAGTTACTCTAATTAATTTTTGCTATAACTTTTTTTTAAGCTTGATGGAAGTTGTTCTAATTAATTTTTTTCTTTACATTTTTGAACAGTTTTTTCCTACCCTTCGTCACTTCATTTCTACCATTCAATTTTAATTTAACTCCATCTTTTATCACAAGACACAACACAGTTACACACTACACGCAAACAACCCTGCACACACACTCGAAGTAGCCCTGCACACGCACAACAATGATGTAACGATCCGTTATTTTAGCATTTATTGCATAAGGGCATTTTGGTCATTTCACTAGTTGGCATGCTTTAATAAAATTTATTTTTATTTCATTAAATTTGAATTTAGAAACTCATTTCACTAAAAACGGAATTTCGTACAAAAATCTACATGTATATGTTTTTTATTTTTAAGCTACCTATTTAAATTATGCATCAGTGTTATATCTAAAATTATTTTTGTATCATCTCATACCTGTCCTAAATCAGTCCTCAAACATCTGGATTTTTCTGCAATTAATTTGGATTTTATTTCTCCTTTTATTTCTTTCCAAATCCACAAATTAATTCGGATCCTGTACAAAAAGGTTGCACTGACCAAGCCACGGAAAATCTCTAAAATCCTAATCATTAGGCCCTATTTAAATACTCTTTTTCCCTTCATTTTCTTTTCTTCACCAGCCGTCACCTCCCCTGTTTTCTCTTTTGTCTTTTGTGCCGCACACAACCCTAGACACCGCCAAGTGTTGCTGCCGTATTGGCCAACCTCCTCTCTCTTTGTCCCTTTGTCTCCTCTTGGTCAACAAAGCAGGTACACGTGGACCAGTCAGAGATAAACATGTGTAGATTCTCTTCTCATCTTCCAATCCAGGTTTGCCACGTGTCATGATAAAACTTTATTCCTTTGCTATACATCTCCGGTTTTACCCCCTGTTTACTACTAATGCATAAAACTACTTAAATCTAGTTTTAAATTAAATTATCAATATTTTAAATTTGCAAATAATTTCATGATTTATTGGATAACCAGATATTTTATTTTAAAGTCTTATACTATTTTTATTTCAATTATTAGGATGCATGAAGATTTATTTCTTTTTTCATTATTTATGTGTTAAAATATGCATTTGAATTCGGGTTCAACTTGGGGGAGACTAAACAGAAATTTCGGATTAAAACAAAAGAAAATTGGGAAATCGGGAATACAAATCTGGGAAAATGGGAACTGAATTTCGTGTCAGAAAAATGGGGATTTGGGTTACTGGTCCGGATCTGTCCAGATCCAGAATTTGGAAAACTAGCAATTGGAATACCAGATTTTGTTTTATTGATATCTCTTAAACCGTACTTCTGTTTCCTGCAAGTAAATAGTCGATTTTAATTGGCTCAACACAAGGAATCCATTTATGTTATTTATGTCAGCATTCGAGTTTTTCTTTTAAAAAAGTGCATGTGCATTCATAAGCATTTAGATTGATTGTTTCGTCGTGTGTTTATTATTGTGTGTAATTGGATTGTGATCGAGGCTACTTGTAAATTATAGCCTCCGGCACCTTAGAAGACGAACTCGAGGAAGGAGCATCTACTGATGAAGAAGCAGGAGTAGTTGTTGCAGCTGCGCAAGATTGAGGATCTGAGTTATTTGCTTGCTCATCCAGGTTAGGGAATTTCGATTTGGACCTCCTTTGGTTCCGTTATTAGTATACTCTGTGATTGCTTGATATATTCTGTTTCTGTATTGATATATATATTTTATTCCCTTGATATATTCTGTTACTTGTATGATATAAATTTGTGGGTGTTAAATAGATAATGATGGAGGGTTAAATAAGATAAATAATTGGTACATGTCATAATTATACATATAGGGACTAAGTAGCCCGTAATATTATATATTATGTTAAAATACCAAACGAAAGAAATAAAAGGAGATAATAATGATAAAATATGGTAAGATAAAAGAAGGTAATATAATTAATACAAGATAAAATGAAAGAAGATAAGATAATAGAACAAATAATAAAAGAAGTAAAGAGAAGAACGAGAAGAGAAGAGAAGAAGTTAGATCTGGCGGAAAGAGGCCGGTTCCTAAGTAGCAATCTTGGGCAAGGCTTCGCAACAACGTTAGGGGTTCCTAAGTAGCAATCTTGGGCAACCTGACGAATAATGAGATCTCCTGTGTAGCAAGCTCAGGCATCTCACTCGACAAGTGAAAAGTGGAAGTAAAGTAAAGAATACTAATTATGACGATGTTAAACATGTCAATTAATAAGGAAATGAGGTAATAAATTAAATAAGGAAAAATAATCAAAGAAGTCGGAAATTACAGAGTAAGAGGTAATAAACATATGTGTGTATATATATACTTAAAAGTATAATTATAAGAATATAATTATTACAATTGATCATATAAAAGTTAATCTGAAGGAGGATGGGCTTCGTTTACTTTGCTTTTACCCTAACTGAGTATCCCTGTACTCACCCTCTCTTTATTGTTTTAATTGTTGGCTCAGGTTAGCAGATATATGGGAGCTTTGGGGTATCTTGAGCGGCGAAAATATTTTATCGTTACTTATTATTATGTTGTAGCGTACTTTATTATCTAATTTAGTAAGACAGTGAATTAATTTGAATAAATGAGGTCATCGGACTATTTATGTATTTTGAATAAATTAAGACTTTTATCATATCTGTGTAAATGAGTGTGATGATGCCTTATAGTTATGGCTACGGCGGTTGTCCCGCTTCAAACCCTATATTTAGGTTTTGGGGCGTGACAAATACTCACATGAATACACTAGCTCGAACCCCCTGTCAGATGTGTTTTGATTACAAATACCCCCATCCTCTTTTTCCATCCATTTTCATGGTTAAATTTTAAAAAATGACCAAAATGCCCTCAATTCTTTTATAACATTTTCTTAACAATATTTTTCTCAATTCAAATATATTGATGTGAATGAATAAAATGCATCCTTGTTTGTATTGTGATCTATTGTGATTTAAAATATTAAATATTAAATATTAAGTTAACTTAAAACACAACTATTTATTTGAAAAAAAAACATAAAATATAAGTACGGCTGTATCCACTTTCACTTCACATCTCATTCTTTATCCCATAAAATCATTCTCAAAATACTATATAATTCATAAAATATTTTATATTTTCTCAAAAGTATTATATATTATTCTCATAACATTCTATTTTCATACATAATAAAATATTCGGTTGAGCAATATAAGCTCAAATAAAAATATATTTTTTTATCATTAATATCTATTAATATCAAAATGCTATATAATTTTTACATTTTATGTTTTATTTCAAATAAATAGTTTTGTTTTAAGTTAACTTAATATTTAATATTTTAAAATACAATAAACCACAATACAAACAACCATGAATTTGATTCATTTACATCAATATATATGAATTGAGAAAAATATTGTTAAGAAAATGTTATAAAATAATTGAGGGCGTTTTTGTTATTTTTTAAATTTTAACCATGAAATGGATGGAAAAAAGAGGGTAGGAGGGTATTTGTAAACAAAACACATCTGGCAGGGGGTTATTTATAATAAATGAAAATACAGGAGGTTATTTGTAATATTCAGAAAAAATAAGATTTTTTTGTAAATAGATTAAGAGATATTTGAGAGCTCACAAGTCATAACCACCCATAACAAATGTATCTGGATCCAAACGACATGCTACACATGAACTGAATGATCAGCAACTCTAAATTACCCCATCACAAACTGACCCCCACCCCACCTAACCGAAGCCAACACACTTATTTGCCACCTCTTCTCGTAAAGGCCTTATAGGTAGACTTTTTTTTTTTTTTAGCATTTTTTCCGGAAAAAATGAAGCCAATAGCACTGCTTTGCAAAAAATTAGCTAACTAGCACTACCGCCATCTCTTGTGGCGGTAGAGACCTTCTACCGCCAGCACCAATGGCGGTAGTGCCTAATTTTTTGCATTTTCCGTCAGCGGCCTTAAAACTAGGTAATTAGATACAAATTAGCCTCTACCGCCAGGCCGTCTGGCGGTAGTGGCATTGTTGTAATTTTTTTCTGATCCAATCGGGTATCAAACCCGTTAAAAAAAAAAAAAAAGGAAAAATACCTCTACCGCCAGACCTTGTGGCGGTAGAGTTGGGGACCCATAAAACCCACAAGAGCCTTCTCTCTCTTCCCCCATTTCTCCCCCAAACAGCCAAACAAAAAAAAGAAAAGAAAAGTGCGAATTTGAGAGCGGAAAAAGAAGGAAAATTTGTGGAAATTGAAGCGAAAGGAATAAGATTGCTTCAAATTTGTTAGAATTAGTTTTATTTTGAGTTTTTAATTAGAATTTTTTTCTATGAGTTGTACGGCTAGAGATAGAAATGAAGCAGAGAGTCTCCTCCTTCACAGACTCCGCAATTTCTTTTACAGAGAGTCTCTTTATCTTTGATAAAAACAAAAGTAATTCTGGATGGACTTCAGAGAGTTGTTTCTTTACGCCATTCACCTTTTCAGGTCTCAATGGAAGTATAATTACGGTAGTTGGTAATTCCTTTTCAGGACCGTAAACAGACTGGAGAAATTATTTATGGTTTTATATTTTCGATACTATGGTTATTAGCAAATTATTTATTTTTTGGGTGTAATTTGTACAGGGATTGGATTCAAGAGTGTGTTTCTTGTGAGCAAACAACCTTACATCTTTAGCAATGGTTATCAGGTCAGAAAAATTCTATTTCAATTTACTTTTTCTGTAAAAAAAATTATATTTCCACAAATTTGGCTGTTTGGGGGAGAAATGGGGGAAGAGAGAGAAGACTCGTGTGGGTTTTATGGGTTCCCAACTCTACCGCCAGGTCATCTGGCGGTAGAGTTGGGGCAATTCTCCCTGGACAGACCACGAAAAAAAAATTTGGCTTCTACCGCCAGGGGACCTGGCGGTAGAGGCTCACCCCATAAAACCCACCCGACCCCTCTCTCTCCCCCCATTTCTCCCCCAAACAACCGAAGAAAAAAAACCCAAAGAGCGATTTTTCAGCCGAAAACCTTTCGGAAAAATTGTGAAAATTGAAACGAAAAGAGTAAGATTTGTAGAAAGAATAAAGAAGAAAATAGAGTGAATTCAACAAAAGGTTAGATCTTTTAGTTTGTTTTTAAGTTTAGGGTTTAGAATTATTTGTTTAAATTGATAGAAATTAGTATGAAATAAGTTTGAGTTTGTTGAAATTAGTTGTATTTCTTTGAATAGATTGCTTCAAATTGGTTAGAATTAGTTTAATTTTGAGTTTTTAATTAGGATTTTTTTCTATGAGTTTGTTTGTATTATAGATTATTTTGAAATTTATGATTATTTAAGAAAAATCTTGTTGTTTATTAATTGAAATATTATTGTATTTAGGGGAAAAGAAGAGTAAATTCTTAAAAGAAAATGGCACAGAACGGATCAATTCTCGTATATTATGATGGTCGGGTTGTTCATCTATCGAACGGAATAAACTATGATCCACCTGAACCGTCTTATATACCAGAAAATACGAATGTAAACAGAGATTATTACGAATTGTGTAACGAGATTTGTGAGAATATCGGTTGGTCCTATAGTGATGATCTTATAATCCGAGGTAGATTTCCTTCCGTTCAACGTGACAACGGGTTAAATTATAGGTTATTGAAAATTACGAACGATACACAATGGGTTAAATTTGCGGAACACGTTACGAGGGTTGGGGTTGAATTAGAAATATATGTTGATCGCGTCTAGAATAAACAATCACATGTAGGAACTAGTAGTAGATCGAATGTAGTTTCAAATACAAACGAAAATGAATTGGACGAGGATGGAAATGAATGTGAGAATGAAGACATTTTTGCGGCGTTTGATATGGCCCGAGCAAGTAATAATATTCTTCCAGAAATAGATGAAGAAGAAAATGAATTGGATGAGGAACCGCAAATGGGGTCAGAGGACGAAGAGGAAGAGGAAATTTATGAGCTTAACGAAGAAGAAAGGGTAGCGTCATTCCGATATACGGAAACGGGTGAAATGGTTAGTGTAGGGACTTTTGACGATCCGCCGGCAGAGGAGTTCAAAGATAGTTCAATGTGGGAATATGCAATAAATGATGTTGTGTCAGGTAGGCGTGTGGCTGAAAAGGATGACGAAATATTATATAAGGGGAATACATTCGAAACAAAATTGGAACTACAATCGGCTGTAAGAGCGTACAGTGTCAAGCATCACCGAGAAATAATAGTCGACCACTCAAGCAAAAAGAGATACATTGTAGTCTGCAAGCTTAAAGATGAAGGTACAGGATGTAGATGGAGGATGCACGGTTCGATTAATAAGAAAAATGAATTATGGGAGATTAAAACATTTAAACAACCACATGTGTGTACTAATCAGACTCCTAGAAAAGACCACAAACAGTTAACGAGTGCGATTGTTGGGGGATTAATTCTAGATATAGTTAGAGCGGATTTAGAAATTAAACCTGTAACCATAATAGAAGCAGTTAAACTAAAGGTTGAATATACCATTTCATATTGGAAAGCGTGGAACGCGAAGCAACATGCGATTCGATTCTTATTCGGGGGTTGGAGGGAGGCATATAATTTGCTTCCCGAATTGATGGCGGCAATATCATCATCAAATCCTGGTACAGTATATTTTTTTAGAACGGGAGATCCAAATAGTGCAGGTGAGCTCGAGTTCGAAGGTCTTTTCTGGGCATTTGGTCCATCACTCCACGGTTTTCAATGGTGCAAACCAGTCATAACAGTAGATGGAACATTTCTAACCGGAAAGTACCAAGGATGTTTGCTGACGGCAATTTGTAGCGATGCTAACGGTCAATTATACCCTCTAGCTTTCGCGTTAGTTGAGAGAGAGAAGAAAGAGACATGGGAGTGGTTTTTGGATTGTTTGCGAAATGTAATCGGAAATCAAAATAGTTATTGTGTTATTTCGGATAGGCATCCTGGTATAATTAGCGCAATGAGAGGTGATAGATGGAAGCCCCCTTACGGTTTTCATCGTTATTGCATGCGGCATCTCGAAGCAAATTTCAGTAGCCACGCGACTAACAAAACAGTGATTCCGTTGGTACCGAAATTAGTATGTGCGCACAATAAATATAAATTCAAAAAAATTTGGGAAAAAATGGAAGCGAAGTATCCTGAGGGGACTGAATGGTTATCGAGAGTACCTAAAGCAAATTGGACCCTCTCGCACGATAATAATGGTCGTCGGTGGGGCCTAACAACTAGTAATAACGCTGAAATTATGAATTATGTTTTCAAAGGTATAAGAAAGCTGCCGGTTACGGCAATTGTTATGGCGACATTTTACAAGTTGAACTGTTATCATGTGAGATATCGGGCGGATGCTGAAAGCCGGGATAAACAGTGGTCGGATATGGTGATGGAAAAAATGGAACGGAGAAGAAATAAGGCCGCTACGCATATCGTTACGTGTTACAATTTAGACGAAGGTGTTTATCAGGTGGAGACACGACCTCGTCGGACGACGAGTGGTATCGGAATTCTGGGAAAGACTTGGGAAGTTAACTTCAATGAAGGTAATTGCGAGTGTCAGAAACCGATGATATATCACTACCCGTGTTCTCACATCATATCTGTTAGCATGCATAAAGTAGTATCATCCGAGCCTTTTATTCATCCATGTTATTCCTTGGATAATCTGAAACATACGTACGAAAGAAGTTTTTATCCTGTTAAGGAAAGATCACATTGGAGGCCACGCGAAGAATGTTGTAATTATACATTATATCCGGGCGATAAACTCGTAAGAAAAGATACTAACGGAAGAATGCAACGTGGACGGCGTCGGGAGATACGTTTCAAGAACAGTATGGATACCATGCACAAATCTGTCGGTGCAAAGTGTTGTAGTGTGTGCAAGTTGCCGGGTCACACAAAACCAAGATGCACACAAAGGGGTGGAGGTCGATACAATGGGCCATAGTTTGTTTCGAACTTTGTATTATTTTAAGAAATTGTTGTTTGTTGGAACTTGTAGTTTGTTGTTTTAGTTTATTTCGAACTATGTATTATTTTAAAAACGTATATTATGTTGTTATGCCGAACAAAATAAACATAAATACATTAAATTCTAATATATAAATAGTCCATCCAAACATAATACATAAATAGTCCAAAAATAATACATAAAATTACACATAACCACTAACTAGGCGTGTACCGTGCAACACCACGTCCAGCACCCATTCTAGTAGTGCGTCGCACACCATGTCCTCTGACAGGCTCTTGAGTAAGTTGGCTGACGCCTACGCCCTCGTCACGGTCCTCATTTCCACCGTCATCATCGTCACTATCTTCATCATACTCATTAAGAGTGTCGAGATAATGCCATGGAAGACCGGCAGGGTATTCATTACCCTCAATATACCCTTTTCGCATGCATCCCAACATATCCAGCATGACACTTCTCATTTTCGCCCCATTCCATCTCTGACGAATGGCTTTCGAACCCTTTTCACACGCCTCCGTAAAATGTGTCATCTAAATTAAATTAATAATGTAATATTGTTAAAATGTAATATTATTCAAATTATTAAGCTATTAAATTATTTCACATACCGCTTTTCGTTTGTCGGGAACAAGAGGACGATATGAGTCTGTATCATGCGAGATGGTCGACTGCACCAATCTCGCCTCCGATACTTTTCCGTACCACTCCATATACTCCAAATGTTTGTCCGGATTATATGCCCTTCTCTTAAATTTCTCCGAGTTGTTCGTCCAATATTGCCACTTTTCAAACTCCCAATCCTGAACATATCTCGCGTGAACTGTATCCCAATCACCTCCGCGGCCGTTAATCATCTTTTCCAAGAGATGATTGTATTCGCACTTTCCTTGAGGGGGTATCCTCTGATGAAGCCCGAACTGTCGCATCACCCGTTGCGGGCGATAATGCTCGATGATCCACATGTAAATCAACTTGGACCGAATAAGTGCGGAATCTCTCTCAAACTCGCAAATGGGTGGAAGTCTCGTGCGGTACTTCTCGTAGGGTCTCCACTCAATCTGCGACTCATGAAGGTTATCCAACTGGTCTCGATTGCCCCTCAAATGAGTCGCTCCGGGTCTCTCCTTCACCGTAGCCCCAATCCAAATAAATCCAACCGTATCGTTCTCATCCGGATCATCGAAGATGTTTAAAGCATCCGGACTAGTGCCGAGGGGAGGAGTCGGTCGTCCGAACTTGAAACGCGTCCAAGCCCACATCTGAAGTAACATAATACAACCCCCCATATTCTTCCGTTCAGGCGCCGTACTCTTGCACAACTCCCGGTATAAATATCCTAATACCGCACTCCCCCATGCCCATTCATCTAATCTCTCCAAATCCTCTAAAAATACCAGTGGAATTGCCGATATACTATCGCCCGACGGGTCCGTGAATAGAATATCACCGCATAAAGCAAGTATATATGCGCGGCAATATTGTTGTACCGTCAACTCAGGGGCTCCGACCTCCAAATTAGAGAAATTCTGGGTAAACCATCTTCTTTTAAGCAATACCGCGCTATCATGCCGGTAATCATTTATCTCGGGTGTTATCCCCAATAAATCCGTAATTTTTTGGCCCCAATTCACATCTTTATTACTTACACACATGGCCGCTCCATCGACTCTCAAACCCAATAAACACGACACATCCTCTAATGTAATCGTCATCTCCCCGTGTGCCATGTGGAACGTGTGCGTTTCTTTTCTCCACCGTTCTTGCAATGCGGTTAAACAAATACCGTCTAACGGTATATATCCAATCTTCGCTACTTGGAACAAATTAGCCCTTTTTAGATAAGGGATATAAAGGTCGTTCCAAGGCACCTTCATAAAAGAAAGCAAAAATAATAAATATATTTGGAAGTAATATTTTATATTATATAATTATAAAATAAGTACCGCAAGACGATGTTGCCTGAAACGGTAGGGTTCGAATGATATCAAGCCTTCTTCTCTCGTAAACTGGCTAGTCCTATGTTCGGCTTGTAGTGTGTTGAGCGAATATGGCGGAGAATTATTTTCATCAATCATACGACTTTTTCCTTTGTCCGCTCGACTAGGTCGACTAGGTCCGCCTCTAGATGCCATCGGTCACTATTTTCTAAAAATTAAAATAATAAAATAATTATTAAAATGAAGATTATAATTTTACAATTATAATTATCTAAAATAAAAATATCTACAAAGTATTTTAATTTGTAATAAAATTAACTACAAGTAGAAACATCTAAAAAAATTCATAAAAAAAATTATTATGTAAAATAACTAATAATTATTTCTACTAACAAAATATAAATAATATTTCCGTATTGGTGCTAGTTAATTAATTTTTTTGTTACGGGTGCTATTTTAAAAAAAAAAAAAAAAACCTCATGAACTAAACCCAAAAAATAATAATAATAACTACTAAAATTAATTACTAATAAATAATTTAAATAACAAGTAAAAAAAATAAATTACACTAAAACAAAGCATATATAAATACAATATGAATTTTTTTTAAAAATAAATACATTAAATTAACGTAATTAAATAATATACCAATAAATATGAAAAAAAAAATTACCTCAAATTTCAATTGCAAAAAATTTGCAATTCCTTCTCTTTCTCCTTCCTCTCCTTCTACAAACAAATCAACAACAAAAAAATTACTAATTAAAAACTCAAAACAAAAAATCCTAATTAAAAACTCAAAATAAAACTAATTCTAACCAATTTGAAGCAATCTATTCTAAGAAATACAACTAATTTCAACAAACTCAAACTTATTTCATACTAATTTCTATCAATTTAAACAAATAATCCTAAACCCTAAACCCTAAACTCAAAAACAAACTAAAAGATCTAACCTTTGTTGAATTCACTCTATTTTTTTCTTTATTCTTTCTACAAATCTTACTCTTTTCGCTTCAATTTCCACAAATTTTTCTTCTATTTTCGCAGAAATTTCGCTCTTTTTTTTGGGTTTTTTTTTTAGGTTGTTTGGGGGAGAAATGGGGGGAGAGGCAGAGGGGTCGGGTGGGTTATTATATTGCCCCAACTCTACCGCCAGATGGCCTGGCGGTAGAGGTATTTTTCCTTTTTTTTTTTTTGTTAACGGGTTTGATACCCGATTGGATCAGAAAAAATTACAACAATGCCACTACCGCCAGATGGCCTGGCGGTAGAGGTATTTTTCCTTTTTTTTTTTTTTAACGGGTTTGATACCCGATTGGATCAAAAAAAATTACAACAATGCCACTACCGCCAGACGGCCTGGCGGTAGAGGCTAATTTGTATCTAATTACCTAGTTTTAAGGCCGCTGACGGAAAATGCAAAAAATTAGGCACTACCGCCATTGGTGCTGGCGGTAGAAGGTCTCTACCGCCACAAGAGATGGCGGTAGTGCTAGTTAGCTAATTTTTTGCAAAGCAGTGCTATTGGCTTCATTTTTTTCGGAAAAAATGCTAAAAAAAAAAAAAGTCTTATAGGTACTTGGAAAGCAAAATTTCACTTGTGAGATATATGCCATGCAAAGAGTATACCTCTCAATGACCTAGCTAGAGACCTAATAATTAATGAAAATTGACTCAAAAAAAAATTATTTAAGGAAAAAAAGTTTTCTTACACACATCGACAATGCCTATTGTGTACTTCTAAACTTCTTTATTCCTCCTTATCATATAAATAGAGCACCGGTTGTGATGCTATATTCATCAGTGGTGTGAACCCCAAAATTTCAAGAAGGTTTTGACTAAATCACTATGACGAAAAATTTGCACGGACATTGTTATCTATGAGGAACTAACTTTACATATCCCCTAATTAATAAGTAAGTTTCCACAAGATGAGAAAAAAGAGAAATCAAACATGTCAATGGACAAACCGAATTTCAAACTTAAAAAAGTATAGTAGAACCGAACCAAACTACAAACTGACCTATATAACCTATTTGTATCAATTTAAAATTAAATGCAACTATTATAAAAAGTAGAGATCTAATTTAAGCAATGTTTGTCACAATAAATACTGAACTAAAAATAAAAGAAACCGAAAATCAAATAATCGAATGAACACCTCTAGTTGTCAACAATATTACCAGCCCAACCAAACACAACTAATTAATTATTAAACAAAACATGAAACCTCTGAATTGCAAAGAAACTTAATTAGATAAATGCTGAAAGAAGACCAAATCGTGATTACCTTAAGGAATAATGTTAGAAGCATGTTGTTGTCTGAAAGGTATGATGGTGATTGAAGGGACATGGTCTATATTTGGCCGACTTATGCCTGTTTTCCTTCGGTACATATTTTCCAAGACATGATTACAACCTTTAATCTCCAAGATTTTCAAGGAGAATGGCAATAGTGGTAATGCCTCCAACTTAATGATGTCTGACAAATATAATTCCTCAAGGCTAGATAGATCTATTAGGCTATCAGGTAGTGATTCTAAACATACCAACTCCTTAAGCAAAAGTTTCCGAATGGATCTCCTATTTTGCATTAAAACAAATTCAGGTAAAGATTGTAGTTGCGAGCAATCTTTAATATGTAATGTTTTGATTGAGTTTAACATTCTTAACGGTTCCAGTAGTAGATACGAAGGATCATCAATTGTTAGATGATTAACAGAGAGAGAATTATCCCCAATCGATGGAACACTTCGATTAAAACCTGATTGCATTTGATCTACCGTAACCAGCTTATGGCATCCATCAATGTATAAAATCCCCACATCAATCACATAATTCAAAAATTCTAGTGATGATAGCTCACTACAATATTCTATCCAACATCTCTTAAGTGCAATTAATCCTCCATTATTAATGTGGTTGCTAGAACAATGCAAAGATTGCACAAGTACTATAGATGAAAGATTGGGACATCGAGAAATAGTTAAATCTTTAAGAGAGGTAAGAGTACGCAAAATTTCCAAGGTTTTCATCCCTATACAATCCCTTATTACGAGTTTCTCGAGCAATGTAAATCCACTATTGAACGCAATCGTTTCTAGTCTTTTACATCCTTTAATGCTTAACTCCTTAAGGTAGGTTGCAGCATGTAAACCACCCAGTGATATGAGTTCATTGCAGTGGCGTATACTTACTTCTTCAAGTGTAGGCAATCTTTTGAACACTTGCATCATTGGCAAGGATTTGATCCCTGAATGTCCCAATTCAAGTGCCGAAAGGGAAGTAAGATTAAGTAATTTGGGGAATAAAGCTTCAATAGAACCAAAGATATGGAGTTTCTCGAGTGAAGGGGGAAAGATACTTTCTGGAATCAAAGATTGTATAAGTGATAGAGGACACATTAAGTATAATATTTTTAGGGACGCGAGACTTGTGAATCCATGTGTAGGAAGAACGGCTAGCTCATTACAATACCATATTTTTAATTTTTTTAGAGAAACCAAATATCCTTGAGCTTGAAGAAAACCTTCCGCAAGGGACCTTAGGTTTACGCAGGCCCGAATTTCCAACGATGAAAGAGACGACGGTAATGAACTTGAATTACATCGAGCATCGTTAAGGCGATCAATCCGTGGATTTGGTAGAGAAAGAATCCCCACCTTATTCAATTCAATAATTGTTAGTCTTACAGGTAATGCAGGAATTCGCCTTAATTGAGGACAATTGTATATATAAAGTTCACTCAAACAAGGGAACAAGATATTAGCATTTTCAACTCCAAACCATTCTGTACATTTTGCCAAACACTCCATGTCCATTTTCTCCAATGCTGGAAAAATCCCACAACCATCCTCTCCATAGAACTCAAGACCAATTTTTTCCAAGGCTGGTAGTCCACTAAGATAAAGGAACTTGAGGAATGACAACTGCCCCAATGGAGGAAGTTGAACCAATCTTTCACATCCAACAAATTTTATGCAAATAAGATTCCAAAGAAATCTTGCTTGTAGCCAATAAGGAAGTCTCAAACTGTTATACCCTTTAATTTCAAGTTCCCTGAGTTCAGAATGAGGTAGCAAACAATCTAGAAGTTTTCCATCTAAATCTAGCCTTGTTCTTTCTTTTATAGTAGACTTATTAGAACTCCAAGCAAATGATAAGGAATTAATAAACCTTTTATTCTTTAAGAAAGCATTCAACCCTTCTTTACCATTTTGTACATTCTCAAGGCCATCTATACTCAAAGAATACCGGAGGTAATTAAGATCTTTCAATTCTTCCAGCTTATATCCATCCTCATCTTTTATAGTGAATTGATCTAATTTTTGAAGCGACGTTAGCTTCCCAAATGTTGGGTATGATGAGGCAAACAAAATATGATTACATGAAGCTATCATAAAATATCTCAGTTTAATAAGTTTACTTAATATATTTGTACGTACAACTGGTTCTTGGATTTCGGGCAAATGTATTTGGATGACTTGAATGTGGTAAAGTTTTCTAAAATAATTAGGTACCACAAGGCAATGATCCGACTCGAAGTATAAATATCGAAGGTGCAACAAGTCTGTAATTGCCATAGGGAACTCGATGACAGCACAACCATATAATTTTAGGACACGTAAATTGGTTAATCTCTTTAGAAGGTCACTAACGAGGCTTGATATTTCATGATCACTTTCATTTAACTCTAAAATTAGTGTCCGTAGGTTCAAAGGCCAAGTAATTGCCTGAAGAACCGATAAATCATCAACTCTAATAGATAAATGACGGATACTCGATGGAACATAAATTGAGTCAAGGTTTTTGACTCTAAAACACTCCTCTCTTGAAAGAGCACATACTAGTTGATGAAGACAATCATGCATATAGCAACCGCCCCATGGATGTTCCTCAAAAAATGATTTTCCAACTAATGTGTTGAAGTGTTCTTCTCCGACATCTTCTAGACGTACTATTTCAGATTGAGAACACCGAATTAAACCAGCAGTCATCCACATCTGAACCAACTCATCCTTACTAAATTTGTAATCCTCTGGAAATAAGCTACAATATCTCAAACACGATTGCAAGTGCATGGGAAGTTTTTGATAACTTAACTTTAAAACTTCTGACACTTTTTTCTCACCATTCTCGAAGTCCATAACATCAGTTTCTAGTATCATTTTCCACTGCACATGATCCAGGGAAGAGTTAAGTAGCCCTCCAATAACTTTTGCAAGTAATGGCACACCCCCAAGCTTCTTTGCAAATTGTTGGCCCAGTAGTTCCAAATCTTTATAATTATCAATTTTAACTCCGGAGAAAGCATATCTATTAAAAAGAGGCAAGAACTCCTGATAATGCAAACTCTTTAAGTCAATCTGCCTATATGTAGCCTCCCCCATAACCCGTTTTACCATAATTGCCACGGAATTCATTCTAGTAGTCACCAATATTTTGCTACCCATCTGGCCATATCGAAGGGGAGCAACCAGTTTTTCCCAACGGTCAAAATGCACATCTTCCCATACATCATCCAACACAATTAGAAACTTCTCTGATATTAGTTTTGTTTGAAGAATCTCTTGAATCATGCTGAAGTTCTCTTTGGAGATAATAATACCTCCATATGCACATTCCATGATCTTATACAAAACTTGTGGTGGTTCAAAATCATTTGAAACACAAACCCATATCATCCTTGTGAAAAACTCTCTCACTTCAGGGTCATTATAGACCTCTTGGACAAGAGTGGTTTTTCCAACTCCACCTAAACCAACCATCGTTAATACAGAGGTGGGACTGATCCCAGCGTCTGACTCACAATTTAATTTACTGTTGAGTAGCCAACCTTTTAACTCTTCTCTTTCCTTCTCTCTACCAACAAACTTTCTCTCGGTCTGAATCGGTCCTGTCACACGACTTCTAGCCAATTCAAGATGCATTCTCTCCGCATCAAGCTTTATGTTTAATGCAAGTTGAATAATCACATTAATGTTGGATGTAACATCATTGAGCTGATTTACAACCTCAGACAATCTCTTCGAAAGGGGGTCAGTTCCAAAGATATCTTTAAACATCATCTTCACATACTTAGTGGGGGATTGGGACGTAGAAGGTACCTTAACACCCTCTTGCTTTCCTCGCCCTTCGACGCGCCGATACTCAATATCATCAAGTAGGTTATCAGCTGCATCAATAGCATCTCTGAGCTGCCAAAGCCAAGCTCTTAAGCTCGGGTCCATTCCATCCATGGTGATCGGGCCTTTCTCAATTGCAGATAAGCATGATTGGATTTGCAATTGTTGATTTCGAAGCTGACTCAACTCTTTTTCCATTATGCCCTGTTGCCACTGATCAAGCATTCCAGAATGCTCGGCAATGAAATTATATGCTGTGGCCACTAGATTGCTAATAGTAGCCTCCACAGCCCATTCTGCAATTACTCCCGCCATATTTGAACTTCCCCTTCTTCCTGCAAAGACATATTTAAACCAAGATTAAGCGTGATGACCAATGAATTCTCACTTAAAGAACTTCAAAGAATTTGAACAAAGATGTAGTTACTAGTGACTCATTTATGTTGTTACCAATTGCTGAACATTGTGGTAGCGTATCTAAATCTTATACCAGCTATTATTCATCCACACGTAATAGTTAAATTAACAATAAATACCAAGAAATATGGTCATTTAGCAATAAATGCAAGAGCAAGAAGGTAAATTAAGAAAGAAACATCAATGCGGCTGCTTATTCAGATTGATATGCTGTTGCAAATATTTGCATTATAGAATTAGGTTGTTTTGAAAACATTACATGATTAATTTATTGAGAAACATTCAAATGTTCTAAACTTTTATATGGGGATAATTCTGGATTACACATACACGTTGAGAAGTCAGAGTTCATTGTGCATCCAGCTTGTATTAATAATATATTGAGAAGTCAGAGTTCATTGTGCATCCAGCTTGTATTAATAATATTCAAGAGCTAGATGAAGAGTTGAAATGCCCTAAAGTTTCATTGTCATTCAATTACTTAGGCTACTTCGCACTAATCAATTCAATCTTATCATCATTACCCATATATCACTTCCAAGTGTTCAAATTTCAAAGTGAGTTATTAAAGTGATCGACTGGATTAGGAGAGAACTTCATTGTAAAGGTACCAAAGACACTAATTATAATTTAGTAAATTGAGAAAAGGTGTGTAGGCCTAAGGATGGAGGGGGCTTGAGTATCATTAACCTTCAACTTTTTAATACAACCAAGTTAGTAAAACGGTTGCGAAAATACTATAGCAAGACAATGTTGTTCTCTATTTTATAATATTTAATATATTCTTGAACTACTAATTATATTTGAATTTGGTGTATAAGAATAGAAAATAAACAAGTTTGAGACAATGTGTACGAAGACATAATCGTGACGATAAAGTAAGGATACAACACAATCAAATTAGAAGATGTCGAAAAATGAAAGATTCAACACTCAAGACTCGAATTTATGATGTTTAAAGACCTAAAGATTGCGAGTCTTTACTAGTAATTATTGGCCAAACTAAATAATATAAATAAACTCTGCAGAAAAAACTAAACCAGAGATCTTGATCCCTGTACGTTCGAAGGGAACTCTTGTCCATTCGAATGGACTGAACATGTAAATAAATTATGTCAGCCTATATCCGTTCGAACATAACGAACTATATTCGTACGAATAGCTGTCAGAAATTAGTTAACTAGCCGTTTCAAATTACATTTCGTACGATATATATGGTCCGTTCGAATGGACCACCAGTCTGCTCGAAGGGATTTGCGACAATTTCCAAAAATGCAGGGGTTGTTGTTTCCTTTTTAAAAGGAGAGTAACTCCCAATTCATTTTCTCATCAATTTTTAGAAAAATCATTCCAAAATTCTCTTTAGTGTCTAGATAATTATTCAATAATCATGAGTCAGATTTAGTGAGCAAAGAGAGCTTGTTTGTTTGTAACGATTGA
The DNA here is from genome assembly GCA_027726005.1 of Juncus effusus. Classification (NCBI taxonomy): domain Eukaryota; kingdom Viridiplantae; phylum Streptophyta; class Magnoliopsida; order Poales; family Juncaceae; genus Juncus; species Juncus effusus. Next base: position 5,040,032 of record CM050897.1, on the reverse strand, counting down.
TAGAAATGACAGTTTAGTTTGTATCGACGATGGCTAAGAGTTTATAAAGTGATTATCGATTCGAGTCTTGTATAAGAACTGTAAGATTAGTGCCCTCGGACAAATATATTTGTGCTAGGAGATGAATTATGTATTAAGATATTATTATTTATTCAATAAAAGATTGTTTCTTATATATCTGTATGTATGGGTTGTGAATGTATATTTACATATTTATATCAACTATGAATGACACTTCGGGTTCACGTCATCAGAATACGTGATTCTGATAGTAGAACTGTGAACTAACGAATGACATTCTAAACTGTCCCTAGTGATATGTACGATGTTTATAGAGATAAACATACTTCAGGTAAGAAGTTACATATTCACACTAATATATTCGCAGGCTGGATGATCATGTTGTGCTGATCATGGACATAGGGATGTCAAGTCTGGAATATAGGTATGAGTTAGAGAACACATACTGGACTAACCACACTATGAGAATATGCATGGTATATGACATTAGTGATTCTCATATGAATAGTGTGCTTGTTCCTACGACTTGAGGTCACCATGAATTCCTGTATGTGGAACTACATACTTGAATATGATCCTACGTCATCCGTAATGGATGATCATTAGGGTCATCATTAGGTATGTAATTAATCATGACGAGGAATGTAAGTGGGATTTGTTCCCCTCGCCAAGAGGGAGATATCTCTCGGCCCCCTGATGAACTAGGACTGAAGGAAATGCATGGCCATGCTCAAAATGGATTAACATATATTGTTAATATAATTTTGTATTTACTCAGTCTAATTCTCAATCAAGAAAGAGCCTTTGATCAAACTCAAGCGCGGCATACTTTCATACCTTGTGATCAAGACATATATCAAAGAACAAAAGGAATAAGCTGTCGGTTTTATGCCCTAGGCCTTTGTATATGAGGCCTAGTTGTATTTGTTGTATGAATCAGATATTGTATTTGTTTAGAGATATTTAATAAAGTACGTATTGGTTATTTATTCTTTTGATTTAAAATAAATCTTCAATATGTTATTCAACTTTGTATAATCAGAATATGTGATTCTGATAGTAAAACTACAAAGTAGTATGAAAAATGTATTATAAACCATCCCTGATCATTTATAGGATATTTGTGGAGACAAATATACTTGCGGAATCATATACAACATACTTATTTAAGTATGCAAGCTATAAATGTATATAAGTATGTTAGTTGATTGATAGTCATATTTTACTAATCATGAGTAAGTATTACTAAATCATTAATATAGATAATGATGGAGAACATATATTGGATTGACCCACCGGGAGAATACCATATGGTTCGTGTCATTAGTATGTCTCATCAATAGTATTGTTATCCTTAGACTTGAGATTATCTCGGTTTCCTACATCTGGAATTATGTACTTTAACAAAATCTAACGTTACCTTTAACCGGGTAACCATAAGGATTATGATTAGGTACATAATGAAACATGCGGAGGAATGAGATAGATCAAGATAGGATTTATTCCTCTCATAAATGAGAGAGATATCTTAAGGTCTCTTGATGAGTTTGATTGAAGAAAATACACGGCCGTGCTCGAATGAATTAATAAGGAGTTATTAATGTCATTCATGGTTCGATCAAATTCGGGATCAAGAAACATTATCGTACTACATAAGATTGACACAATCAATGCCTTATGGTCGATACAGATATCGTGGAACAAAGGGATACAGTACAAGGACAACACATAGGTTTAGATCGAATCATTGATATTTACTTAAATTCGGTAGTCATGATGGCTTACTAGAGTCCGCTAATGATTTATAATCAGTTGTGATTATTGCCAACATTAAGTAAACCTATAGGGTCATATATAAAGATTAACCGTTGAAATGTACACAGAAAATCATAACTTATGTGATAAGTTATATAAAAAGTTACATAGTTATTGCCACATATAAATCCTATATTTTATATGATAAGATGTGTTACACGTATGGTTACATAGTAACTAAGTACATAGGATTAAATGAACAAAGGCTTCTCTTTGAAAAGGTAGACTATATATACCCAAAAAACTCTCAGATTTCAATCTATGCCATTAATAATTCTCATTCCATTTTGTTAGATAAAAATGGGAGAGAAAGAGAAAAGAGAGAAAATTCCGAATTTCTCTTTGGAATTTTCTGTGATACAAAACGTGAAGAACAGAGATTAGCATATATTTTCTTCATGCGTTTAAAGGGGTTTTTCCGTGTGGATACTGATAGAGGACGAAATGATTCGTGGCGTCTTATAGATTCGGTTAAATTTGTGAAAGTCATTTTGGAGAATCAATTTGATTGAGAATCGAATTGATTGTGAGTTATTTCGGTTGGAGAAGCGATTGGAGGCGATTTTAAACGAACAGGTGTGTGTGGTGAAAATCGGTAATTGTTACCGATTTGTGCAAAATGAGAAGAAAGGCTCTATCGCTTCAAGTTCGAGATCGGATCAATTCTCGATCCGATAGGTATGAACTTTAAGTTTTTGTTTTTCTTTGACTTAATCGTATTTCACTGATCCGTTTCTTTTGGGTTTCTTGAATTTGTTGAATTCTTAAATGTCTTGAATCTTGAATATACTTCCGCTGCGTCAAGAATGCTCAAGAAAATCCAACATAAGCAAATGTCTATTCAGATAGGTTTATAATCGCTGATCATTTCATTTAACATGGGTAGTCATGGCACCAGTCTGGAGGTTACTCATGACTTACGATCTTTGAAAGATCATTGCCAAAGTTAAATGAAACCTACACGGTCACACATAGAACAACGTCTAGTCGGGAAGGAAACACTCTCGAAAGGTTATACATAAAAAGGTGAAGGAAACAATCAATCATTGGATGATTGAATGTGCAAAACAGTGGTATTCCGTTCCCAACGAAATGGTTCCGTTCGGAACGGAATGTATATATAGAAACTGTTTAACCTTGGCTGCCAAGGTTTCTTTTAAGAAAATCCTTATTTCGTTCGGAATGGAATAGGTCTATTCCCAACGGAATAGGCGCTGCCTAGGGTCATTCGGTTATGGAAACGGAAATTCTTTCGCCTCCCTCTCTAGTATAAATAGAGAGGCAGCCCCTCTCTATTTGACACACAATACAGAGCCTAGCCCGGTAATTCTGACGATTCGAAGTTCGACGTGGATATGTGTAGAGGTCTTCTGCTTTGAAAACTAGAGAGCGATTAGTTTCTTCACCCTAGGAGAAGCAAGAAGTTCTTTCGAGTCGAGCTTTAGGAGCATGAAGGAGAAGGAAGTGAGACGTAGCAGTTCAGACCTACATCCACTATAATCTCCCGGATCAGGAATATCCGAGGTATAAATTTTAATAGTTAATCTTGTACTTTTATTCCCTTAACGATGATACTAGGGCGGTTTAAATCCATAGGTTCCGCTGTGCATGTAACGTACATGGCTATGGATTCCCCAACAAGAACTCTATTTAGATTAGTGGAATCAAGGAGCCGAAAGTCATACCTGGAAAGTTGACACTATTGAATGCGAAAGGTCGTTCGCCGAACTTCATAAACAAGTTCTCGTGTTAGGTATTTTTATTAACTTACTTAACCTATCATTTATTTACTTTTATCTAGAATTTATCTTTATATCTATTTTGTTATTAACACAACCTAACTTCGTAAAACTCAAAAATAACCTAAAAATTAATCATGTTGTTAATTGAGATTTAACGGGGGGTGAATAAGTCTAAAAACGTGCAGAAGTGTGGATTTAACAACTCTTTACATTTTATTACGTTTTAGGTTATTCAACTTTTGGACGGATTGGTGGTATTAATTAACGATAATAAGTAAATGAATAATAAATAAATAAGAATAAATAAAGATATCAAACACATGATATGTTAACGAAGTTCGGTGAGGCGATTCTGTAAGTTCTAACCACCCGTTCTCGCTGGCAACCCTTATCATGTTCACGGGTGCATATGCGGACCAATGAGTACACCAGCTAAGGGCTGTATTCGGTATTTCATTACTTTTACTGATGACTTAAGTAAATACATATATGTTTACTTAATGAAGCATAAGTCTGAATCTTTTGAAAATCAGCTAAGTAAGGAAATAAAAGCACTTTAATCAGATCGAGGTGGTCAATATCTAAGCTTAGAATTTGACGATCATCTTGAAGAATGTGGAATAGTTTCACAACTTACTCCTCCTGGAAAGCTCACTGGAATTTTGTCTCAAAAAGGAGAAACCGAACATTATTAGATATGTTTCGGTCCATGATGAGTCAAATAAATATTCCAGTATCCTTTTGGGGTTATGCTATAAAGATTTCCGCGTTCATACTAAATAGAATTTCATTGAAAATTGTTCAAAAGACTCCATATGGACTAGTAGGAGTCCCACATTCTATACAACTTAACTATAGGGATATTTAAAATCATATGAACATTTAAGATATCATTTTCAAAACACACCTAATCTCTCAGTCTAATATAAACATTAGATGACTAATGTTGCGTGTACATCTTATATACACTCTATATTGGATTTCTAGATATATATTTAAAATTGTTAATTCTCACATTCTTCGAAGTATGCAAGCACCTGCAGCAATGATAAATCACTGGATGGGACCGAGAAGATCTCTGTTCAAATCTCACAAATCTCAAAAAAAAAAATACTTCTTTGGAGTAACCTCTAAGAAAACATGTGACGTAAAATTTGAGAGCAAGCACTCCACTAGCATTCAAGCTCCAAAACTTTGGTACCAAGTCAAACCGGCTCTAGAAAAATGATAAGGTATCACCTACCAACTCAAGATTGTGGATTATGATCCCCTCTATAAATTCAAAAAATAAAAATAAAAAACTACGGTACCAAACACAAATTGAATTATTACCAAGATAATCAATAAAGAGACATATTATAAAAATGATTAAGGGTGGGAATAGTTAACTCGAACAACACTAGCATTTTTTTCATGGGAATAACCGAATGAGAAGTACCTTAGACTGGTTAATCAGTAATTAGATCAGTGTTGACAAATCAAAGCTATATGCCTCATTCTCTCCTTAATTACCTTCAGTTCGTGCACGCAAACAGAATCACTGAGATGTGGTCTCTGAAGCTACAAGATTACAGGAAAATAAAAATTTTACACCGTAATAACAAGTGAAATTAATAGAACACAGAAATATACCTAACACGTCAGGATTGGTTGTTACAAAGAGAATCAACAAATCGATCGTTCCTCCTTACCCAATATTTTGTCTTAGGCAGATGGAGGGCGAAGAAGATGATGAAATGAAACAGGTGTAGTAAGTGCAAGGAAATCGGAGAACTCAAATCTGGGGGAGGGGATGTAGACTGGATTGACTAAGTGACCAACACGATTGTGATATGTGGTCGATTAAATATGGTTTGGTTTCATAAGTGAAAATGGACCAATTGTCTGGTTGAATTTTTAATTCAGGGAAATCCATGAAAACAAAACATAATTATAAACGGGACCAAGCTCTCTTAATATGTGATTCCACGGCTCCCGTACAAGAAATTAGGAGCCATGTCAAATTCACTCAGAGCTTCCGATTATATATGGGGATAATTACAAATAAGCCCATTATTGCCCTTATTGATAGTGACAGTACGCACAGCTTTTGACATCCGAGCACTCCCGAGTAAATACCCTTATCTTAGCGGCAACGAATGGCGTTTTAGACCAGTAAAAATTACGAATGACAAACAACTAATTCAATTTGCTGAGCGCGTCAGAAGTGTTGGTCTAGAATTAGAAATATATGTTGATCGAGAACCAAATAAAGAATCCCATATAGGAACTAGTAGTAGAACAACTGTAGTTGCAAATGTGGATGAGAATGAAATGAATATTGGAGATTGTCAGGGTCAATTTCCGATATTTGATAGGAGGGTATTAGAAGATGAAGATGATGAAGATGAATTAGATGAGGAACCAGAAATGGGTCCAGAAGATGAAGAAGAAATATATGGAGATGGCGAAGCAGAAAGGGAGGGAATGAACTATCAGACGGGATTTATTTATACAGAAGATGGTCAAATGGGTAATGTGGGGACTTTCGGCAATCCGCCGGCAGCGGAGTTCGAAGATACTTCAATGTGGAAATTTGGGAGAAATGATGTTCTATCGGGAAGTAGTATGCATGAAGGGGATGGAATGTTATATAAGGGTCAGACATTTGAAACGAAATCAGAGTTACAATCGGCTATAAGATTATATAGTGTGATGTGTCACCGAGAAATTGAAGTCGTTAGTTCAGACAAAGAGAGATATATTGTGCGCTGCAAGCTTAAACATGAAGCCGACATGTGTAATTGGAGGTTGCATGCATCAATAAATAAACAAGAATTATGGCAGATTAAAACATATATGCAACCACACATATGCAACCATGAAACACCTATAAAAGATCACAAACAATTAACCAGTGCGCTTGTTGGGGGTTTAGTTCTAGATATTGTTAGAGCAGATTTAGCAATTAAACCCGTAACAATAATAGAAACCATTAAAATGAAGTATAAATATAACATATCGTATTGGAAGGCTTGGCATGCGAAGCAACACGCGCTTAGATTCTTATTCGGAGGTTGGAAAGAGGCTTATAATTTGCTACCTGAATATATGGCGGCAATAAAAACAGCAAATGTCGGTACTCGTTACTCTTTTAGACTTGGTGCTATAAATAGTAACGGTGAGACCGAGTTTGAAGGGTTGTTTTGGGCATTTGGCCCGTCACTTAGTGGTTTCAAGTTTTGCAAACCCGTTTTAACAGTAGATGGAACATTTCTAACCGGAAAATACCTAGGAACCTTACTAACGGCAATCGGTAAAGACCCAAATGGTCAATTATTTCCTGTAGCATTTGCTTTGGTTGAGAGGGAGAAAAATGAGACTTGGGAGTGGTTTTTTGAGTGTTTGGATAACGTACTCGGTAATCGCAATGGCTTGTGTATTATTTCGGATAGACACGCGGGAATAATAAATGCAATGAGGGGCGACAAATGGAAGGAACCTTACGGATTTCATCGTTATTGCTCGCGTCATTTGGAAGCAAATTTGAGTACCCACGTAAAAAACAAATCAGTATCTCAGTTGTTAACACCATTAGCTCGAGCGCACAATATATATAAATTTGAAAAAATATGGAAAAAAATTGAGAAGCAAAGTAAAAACAAGGCGACAGAATGGTTAGCGCTATTGGCGAAAAGCAAATGGGCTCTTTCATACGATGAGAACGGTCGTCGGTGGGGCGAAATAACTAGTAATAATGCTGAAATAATGAATTTTGTTTTCAAAGGAATAAGAAAACTGCCTGTTACAGCAATTGTGATGGCGACTTTTTACAAGCTCAATTCTTATCACGTGAGATATGGAGAGAATGCTACTAACACGCAAAATAGGTGGCCCGATGTTGTTTTGATGGAAAAATTGGAGAGAAGGATCAATAAAGCTGCTTCCCATACAGTCACTTGTTATAATTTTAACAGAGGAATCTATCAGATACAGGCAATGCCTCGGCGTACGATTAGTGGTATGGGAAGAGGAGGAAAGCTTTGGGAAGTCAATTTCGATGAAGGTAGTTGCGGGTGCCAGAAGCCTCAAATATATCATTATCCGTGTTCACATATCATAGCAGTTTGCATGCACAAACGGGTTTCGCACGAGCCGTTCATTAATAAATGTTATTCACTAGATAATCTGAGGCGTACATACAATATGAGTTTCTATCCTGTTAAGGACAAATCGCATTGGAGGCCACGCGCAGAAGTTTGTGATATTACATTAGTTCCTGGTGATAAACTTGTACGGAAAGACTCGAACGGAAGAATACATCGCGGTAGAAGACAGGAGAAACGATTCCACAATAGTATGGACACCATGAACAAAGAGAGTCGTGGGAAAAATTGCAGTATTTGCAAATTACCCGGACACACTGCACCAAGGTGCACGCAAAGGGGTGGAGGCCAATATAGAACGGAATCTTAAAATAATAAACTGTAACATAACAAATACCCGGACACACTGCACCAATATGTTGTTTTATTTGCGAACTTGTGTTTTAAATTGTTGTTTTTATTTAAGAACTTGTAGTTTGATATTTGTTTTTCTTTAATAGCTTGTTTTTCTTTAATATTTGTTTTTATGAAAGAACCGTTACTAATAGTATAAGTAGTAACGGTTTTTATGAAAAAACCGTTACTAATAGTATAATTAATAACGGTTTTTACGAAAGAACCGTTACTAATAGTATAATTAGTAACGGTTTTTACGAAAGAACCGTTACTAATATTGTATTTAGTAACGGTTTTTATGAAAGAACCGTTACTAATAGTATTTAGTAACGGTTTTTATGAAAGAACCGTTACTAATAGTGTATTTAGTAACGGTTTTTATGAAAGAACCGTTACTCATAGAATATTTAGTAACTGTTTTTATGAAAGAACCGTTACTAATCGTGTATTTAGTAACGGTTTTTATGAAAGAACCGTTACTAATTTTAAAAAACCGTTACTAATTTTTCTAACAAGCCATAACATAATAAACCTAAAATAATAAACTGTAACATAATAAATCATAACAGAACAAATCCTAAAATAACAAACCAGAAAATAATAAATCCTAAAATAAAAAACTCTAACATGATAACACCCTAACATCCTCTGCCGGCTGCTCTCCTCTTTTGCGCTGCTCTCCTCTTTAGCGCTGCTCGAGTCATCATCTGAGGAGTCTGAGTTTGATTCTGAGTGAGTTGACTAAAGTCTTCTCCGCCTTCCTCTTCTCCTCCTCCTTCTTCTCCTCCCTCTGGCGTATTCAGAATATCCCATTCATCTCCCCCATTAAATTCATTAAGCTGCTCCAATGACATTTTTGTGCATCCTAACCATTTTTTTATGCCGGCTTTTATTTCTGTTAAACTCGTCGAACCAATCTCTCTGAACATCTTCAATCCTATGGCAGCTCCATCCCTCATGCTTTGTGCCTTTCGAAAAATATTTATTATTTTAAACGTAACAAATTGTGAAAAATATTACAAAACACAAAAAAATATTATTAAACTTAAAAACTTTATGGAAAATATTTACCGCGGCTCTTTTGTCTGGAACAATAGGGCGGTATGTTCTCGATCCGTGCGGAACCTGAGACTGCACTATCGGATCGGACTCACTGTAATACCACCTCAAGTATGCGTCGGTTTGGCTGGAATCGTACGGTGGCGGCTTACGTTTTGGGGCTCGTAACCATTTACTCTCCCAAAGATAAATCCACTTCTTGTGAATCTCCGGCCAATTATCTCCGCGGCCTTGTTGCCAGTCATGTAATTCTTCATCATATACGGGAGCCTCTTTCTGGGGGGGGATTTTCTGCCGATACCCGAACTGTCGCATCACCCTCTGAGGGCGGACACGCTCGACAATCCACATATAAATCAACGGCAAAGAGAGTAAGCATGTATCTCTTTCTTCACCACAAATGGGTGGCAGTCTCGGGCGAATTTCTTCGTACGGTGCCCAATCCACCTCATCTGCTGACTGACTGTCGAACAAGTCCCGACGTGACAGCAAATGAGTGTACATCCTATCGTCTCTCCTAGTAGCACCAATAAACAGCATTCCAACCGTATCGTTATAATCCGGATTTTCGTACATATTCACTCTTTCGGGGGTCAACGGAACATCCGGTCGAAGAGCAGGAAAATGCATCCACGCCCATAATTGTAATAATAGCACGCAACCCCCCATATTTTTCCGACTTGGGCCGGTGCTTTTACACAGCTCTCGATACAGATAACCGAGAACCGCACTCCCAAATGCCCACTCGTGCAAATTTTCTATATCTTCAATAAACACTAATGGCATGAGGGAATATGAATCTCCATTTGAGTCGGTAAATAAAACATCGTTGAAGAAGGCTATGATATAAGCTCGACAATATTGTTGCACCCTTAAGAGTGGGGCGTCATTTTCCAAATCGGAAAATTTTTCCATAAACCATTTCTTATAAACTAAAATCTTGCTTTTTCTTTTGTCACCTCTGAACATATTTACCGGTGGGGTTTTTCCGAGCAGTTCCGTCGCTTTATCTACCCAACTAATATCTCCAGTATTCAAACACAACGGCGTACCATCAACACGCATCCCCAACAAACATGAAACATCATCCAAGGTGATGGTCATTTCCCCGTGTGGCATATGAAACGTATGTGTCTCCGGTCTCCACCGCTCCTGCAGAGCACTTATCATAGTAGCCTCGATAGGAATATGACCGATTTTCTGTGTTTGTAACAAACATGCATTCAAAAAATATGGCTCGTACTGATAGTTCCATGGTACCTGCATTAACGAAAAATATAAGTAAAATATTTTTACGTAATCAAATAAATACATATATAGAATCATATTTAAATACATTACCGATGTGTGATGCTGCCTGAACCGATAACCCCCCGGCAATGTACTCGGCGTTTTTTCCTCGAAATTTCTCGTTCTGTGTCTGTCTTGTAATACATTTAGTTGACGATATGTCGGACGTTGGGGCTCAACCATCGGAGCCTTCCCTTTGTTCGCCCGATTATGCCCGCCCCGACTTGAACCGGCTCCAGATGACATCTTTTTCCAGAAAAACTATTTTCTTGAAATTAAAATAAAAAATTCTTACATGTTTCTAAAATATTTTTTCCTCTAAAAATATTTTTTACCCCTCAAATATTTTTCTAAAATATTTTTTCCTCTAAAAATATATTTTACCCCTATCTACAAAATAATTTTTTTCCCCTAAACCAATTTTCTAGAATATTTTTTCCCTACTAAATATTTTTTTCCCCTATTAAATATTTTCATAATTTAAAAAAATACTATATAAATTATACATACCAAATAAATCTAATATCTTCTTCCTTCACCTTCACCTTCACATTCACCTTCTTCTTCTCCTTAACTTTCACCTTCCTTATTCATATTTCACATATTTGAAAAAATAATTATTAATTTTAAACAATAATTTCAAATCAATTATTTCAAATCAATCAAACAAATTACTCTAACAAATTAATCTAACTTCAATTAATTCAAACTTATTTCATCCTAATTTCAATCAATTCAAAAAATACCAAAACCACACCTAAACCTAAACCTAAACCTAACCTCAAAATAACTCAAAATAAAATAAAATCAATTACCTTTCTCTTTTTCTTCCTTCTAATTCTTCCTTTCTCTTCCAATTTTTACTTTTTTGGGAATTTTTCCGCTCAAAAATCGCCCAAAAAATCGGTTTTTTTTGTTCCCGTCGGGTTGAATGTTTTAATGGGGGAAGCGGAGAGAGAAAGAGCAATAAAAATGGGATTTTTTGGGTTTAATAGACTGTTCCGCCACTAGTAGTGGCGGAACAGGTCCGTTTTTTTTTTTTTTGCGTTTTCCAGGTCAGGGGGTAGTGCGTGGAAAATTTGGCCTGTTCCGCCACTATAAGTGGCGGAACAGGTGAAAAAACCACATGTTCCGCCACTACTAGTGGCGGAACAGAGAGTATTTTCACCTGTTCCGCCACTTATAGTGGCGGAACAGGTGGTTTTTTCTGCGTTTTTTAAGTCAGATTTAAGAAGTTCATTTGGCCTGTTCCGCCACTAATAGTGGCGGAACAGGTGAAATATGCACCTGTTCCGCCACTAATAGTGGCGGAACATAGTAATTCTTCAATTTTTACGCTAATTACCCATTCATGAGCCATGTTAATCTTTAATGAAATATTTTAACATGTTCCGCCACTACTAGTGGCGGAACAAGATTTTTAATACTAATTAACCACGTTTAGTGCGTAAAATGGACCGTTTTTGGCAGAACTGAAAATCTATCTGTTCCGCCACTACTAGTGGCGGAATACAGGTTGTTCCGCCACTAATAGTGGCAGAAATGGTAGTTACCACATTATTTTCAAACCAGTGGCAACTGTTGCTTTATTTTTCTCAATAGTGCTAAAAAAAAAAAAAGTCATGTATTCTTCCATTTTTAATTCACGATCTGGGCCTCTACTATCCAGCCCACCAACAGCCTATAATATTCCCATTTATACTTTCCTTTTCGTTGGAATCAACCAGGTGGGACTAAAATAAGAGCATACCGGACAGGAATTCCGATCCTTAGCTAAACAAATCAGAACCGTCGAAATCTGACGCTACGGATTTTATTGCAATACTCTCTCTCTCTCTCTTCTCTTTTTGACTCTATCTCTGCCGTTTCTCGCCGCTCTGTCTCCGCGATGAAACCCGTTTTTCTGCTGGAAGGTACAAAACAGCTGGTGGAGACGGCGGCGGCAGGATCTGATAGAGGCGGAGAGGGCGGACAAGCTGGCGGGAGCTAGGGTTTTGAGAGGTCAGGTTGATTTTCTTCGGCAGTGATGGTGTGGCTTTGTAATTTTAATACTCAATTGTGTAATTCCAATTTTTCCATTGAAAAGTTCAATTGGTCAATCCTTATAATTGATTACATACAACTGACCAAAAAGAGGAATAGTTCTAAATACTACTTTTTTCCTCTTTTTGTTTTGATTTTTTTCACTGTATTTCCTCAATTTAATTAATATCCCTTTTGTCTTTCTAATTCTTACATTATTCATTTAAAATGATTGATACTGATTCTTATTCATTTTCTTAATATTATGTTGATTTATTTCTCTCTTTCATAAAAGAATCACAATTGAGAGGATGCAAGGTTGATGCTTTCGGGAAACAACTAACAGTAGAGAAAATACCTCAAATAAGTAATTTTTTTTTATACTTTCTTCAATTTAGTCCTTTGAAAAAAAATACAAAATTGTGTGAAATATTTTTCCATATCAGATATGGTATGGTAGTAAGGGTCCTCATGAAAGCTACTACACACAGGTTGTATTATTAAAAGATGAGTCTTATTTTCATCCAATAGGATAAAAGATTCTTCTGTTAATAAACCTCCTCTGAATTTTTTTATGAGATAAATTCAGAGATTCATCTGTTAATGATCCTCCTATACTGGTATTTAGGCTTTAGCATGAGCCAGAGAAGGATGGCTCTTTCAGTATATGTACTTCATTTCTGTCTATTATTTCTATTAATTTTGTGGGGCTTTAAAATTTATATATACTGGATGATATGCTGATGAAAAAGACCACGTAAGCTGCAGTATGACTAAAGGAATTTAAAATCAGGTGCGTTTTCCTTTATAAATCTATTTGTATAGATGAGTTTTCAAATGTTGAGGATCTTTTATTACATGTATAATCTGCTTTTTGGCTTTAGTATTTACAAACTTCTTGACATATTTTGTTTTTGTATTTGATTTATGTATTTAAATAGTGAAAGAAACTCTTTTTTTCATAGATTTACTTGCAACTTCCCAAGGTTCTTTGCGACAGTTCATAAATCATGCAAAAAATACAAACATAATATCGGCAATGGTACCATGTTAACAGGTAAGTCTTTATTTCAGTCTTCTTTTTTTTTATTTCTAATTTGCACATACCCAATTTAGTATAACATCTTGTCGAATATTTTTTTACCGACCTTCGAGTCAAGAGTATAATTGATGCTAACAGAGGCACACTCAGAAAATCTAAAACTAATCAGACACTCTGTAAACCACTTCGCAACACTGACCGGCCTAAAAATAAACCACCAAAAAAGTACTTTTACGACTATACATGTTTCAACTGAATATGACCAGTCTATTCAGCTCTTATTAACATGCAACAAAGAATATTTTTCAATAACTTATTTGGGTCTATCACTCACCCTTAAAAAACCAAATAATGAGAACTTTCTACTGTTGATCACCAAAGTACAGAATCGAGTATCCGGCTGGGCATCTAAGTACTTATCTAAGGGGGGAAGACTGACTCTACTAAATACAACACTGTCAGCACTACCAACACACTATATGCAGGCTTTTTCACTACCAAAAGGAGTCATAAATGACATAGACAAAGCAAGAAGGAACTTTTTGTGGAATGGTACTAACCAATACAAACCAGGTAAAAATCAGGTCAACTGGTGCACAGTTTGCCTACCTAAAAAAAATGGAGGACTGGGAGTTAAAGACCTATCAATTCAAAATAACGCACTACTATTAAAATGGTGGTGGCAGCGCAAAAATAAACCGAACTCACTATGGGCTACAACCATTAACAAACTATATGGGTCAGCCCATCTCCAACCAAACAAAAATGCCTCCTTTTTCTCTAAAAGCCTAAACCTACTGGGTGACTAGTTCAATAGGAGAATTATCTCCGAAGTAGGAAATGGAACACACACCAGCTTTTGGCATGACAAATGGAGCAACGGCCAAATCCTTTCACAAAAATACCCACGGTTGTACCGAATTTCTAAAAAGAAGAATGGGTCGGTGGCCGACATTCTATCAGAACACAACCACAATAACTTGTGGGACAGGCGACTGAACACGATACTTGAAAGACAATGGGATCAAATTAAAACTGAGGCACAAACCACGAGATTTACAAACGATGAAGACCAGTTCTTCTGGCAAACAAATAGGAACAAAAACAAATTCACCGTCAAAAAAAGTTATGATTTTTTTGCGGACTCGGGTGTCAAGAATATAGAAAGACCAATCATATGGAAGGGAACAACACCGCTAAGAGTCAAAGTCTTCGGCTGGACCCTTCACAAATAAAAACTTCATACCAAAGATCGAATAAAAAAATGGGACGTATCCGTTGATGCAAACTATGTTCTCTGTGACTCAAAATGCGAAGAAAAAAAAATAACTATTTGCCACATGCCCGTATGTGCGTAATATTTGGCAAGAAATATCATCCAAGGTGAACAATATACCTGCAACCACTTCTTCGCCACAAGAAATTCTGAAGAAAAACAACCGAAAGAAAAGAAAAACACTATCTCCATATGGTTGGCTACATGTTAGGAGAGGAACGCGAGAATCTTCAAAAACTGCAAAAGATCTCCTGATTACACGACAAGGTTCATCCACATGGACCATGATAGATGGAGACTACATTTGGAGAGGACACCTTCAGCTCATACAACAACCTGAAGGCCAACCTCAGTCTCTACTGCTTGCTCTCGATGTAGGATAGGCCATGCGTGTTAACGGATAGGCCTGTTAGATTCGTATTTTGAGTTCTTAGTATTTTATCTCAAGTTCCATTATTTCCAAAATTTGTAATCCATGTAATCAGAAAACTTTATTTTATTAAGAAATCTTAGTAGGCGCCTACTCTTCAAAAAAAAAAAAATAATAATTGAGCAAGCAGATAAGCAAGTTAAATACCTATGTTATATCATTTATCTCATTATTTTTCGATATATTTAGTTTCTTAAAATAAATGTTATTTATTATTTATTTTTTTGAAAAGATAAAGATAACAAAAAAAAAGGAAAAAGACCACTAACTATGGAGTTATGTAGGATACTATAGCTGCAGTTGACATATTCATTGTATTATTAAAAAAGTTACATCATCTGAAACTCAAAATAATAGCAATATTTTATTAATTTTTTTATTTTAATTTTTTCAGCATGTAACTATAGAGATGTTTCAAAGAGATGTTATTTCGCCATGCTATGAAAAGAGATATTATTTCACGATGTGATAAAAATTTATCTAATTTCTTACTGTGACAAGAGATTTGAACCAACATGACTGATATTCATCTATCAAAATCATGCTAAACTCACCATCATGTTTACCCCTTGCTATATTATGTGTAATCTGTATTTGCTTAAGTTTTCAGTCTTTCAAAGTGGGTTAAAAAAAATTGAGCTGGGATATATTTGTATGGTTGAATATGAGATATGTTCTCATTTGCATGTGTATTATCCATTAAATATTAATTAGTAAGTTAATTTTAATTTTAGTTCTTTTCTTCTTTTTTTTTGTTGTTCTATATTGATATTATACCCTAACAAAATTCTAGATTACAACTAGCCACCCAAATATTTTAATATAGCAATAGTGCTCTAAAAAAATTTAGAATTTACTTTTAAACTTCTTAAAATTATGGAATAATTAATCCGAAGCGTAGCGAGGGTAACATCTAGTTATATATATATATTAGAATGAGTAAATGCATAAAAATCAGGCCCTTTATTTTTCCGGGCCCAAGGCCCAGGTCTTGTTGCTTGTACAATGGGGCCGATACTAGTTGGAGATGCAGTAACTAACATAGTTGCAGATGTGTTATCTTATTCTTACTAATATATCAAACTCACATGGCAAAATTTTAATTGCTATTTGTACTCAAGTTGAACTCATACGTATGTTCTTTTGAGATAAGTCCCTAATTTGGCTCAATAATTATTTTCATATTTTTTTATTTTTTAATGTTTAATATTATGATGTTCTATTAGTAATAATAATATAATATATTATGATATTGGATAAATTTTAATAATTACGGGCCCACTCTGAATTTTTTTTTTTCATAAACTCATTAAATATTTTTATCATATGTCTTTTCATTTGATATGAGTCCCAATTTGAACTCAATAATTATTTCTATATTTCCGTTTTTTTTAATGTTTGATATCATGATGTTAAAACTTCAATTGCTATGTGTACACAAGTTGAACACATATGTATGTTCATTTGATATAAGTCCCCAATTTGACTCAATAATTTTTTTCATATTTTTCATTTTTTAATGTTTGATTATGATGTTCTATTAGTAATAAAATAATAATATGATATATTATGATATTATAACTATGGGCCCCACTATAATAAAATAATATGATATATTATGAATATTTTCGTCATATATGTTTTCATCTGATATGAGTCCCAATTTGAACTCAGTAATTATTTCTATATTTCTATTTTTTAATATTTAATATTATGATATTTTATTAGTAATAAATAAATAATATAATGTACTATGATATTGAATAAATTATAATAAAATAATATGGAACCACTCTAAAAAAGAATCTTTTTCATAAACTTCTTAAATATTTTCATTATATGTTTTAATTTTAGTCCCTATAGAATGAAAAAGATGAAAAATAGCAATTTGATTATTTTTTCATCCTATAAATAGCAATTTCATTTCATCAAGAATTCACCAATTTCTTACTCATTTTTTTCATCTTATAAATTAAGAAAATCTGAAAAATAGTAATTTGGTCTGAAAAAGACATTTTTGTGCCTATAAAAAATTTAAAGTATACTATATATTATATAAAATTGTCCATATAATCTCATATGCACTCTATAAATAGAAATTGCATATGTTCCTTGCAAAATCTCAAAATATCACATACATTCCCATTTCCCAAAAATGAAACAAAAAATAATCTTGATGCTTGCTCAAAACATATAATTATAAAATATTTTCTCTTTTAAATAGTTTTCATTTGCATCATGAAAATATCACTAAGAATATCATGTTAGTCATGAATCTTATTGATATGTACAATAAAATAGAAAATATCATAATAATATCTTTAAAAAATAAATTATTTCTCTATTCCGAAGCGGAATGAGGGTCCCATCTAGTTTCTTATGATACTTCATCTCTTATTTTGAATATCAATTTAAATGGTAGCTTTAGTCTATTGAGTTCATCATTTCCATCATATAATCAAGAGTACACGATAAAAAACTAAACTAAAGAAATATTGAGATATTCTTTTATCATATTGAGTATGTGAGAAACAAACCTGTCCATCTATAAAGTTTAAGTTTCATAATACCATCCAAAAGTTTGCGTCATATAATACTAAGAACATTAACGTCCAAAATAATTCAGCAAAATAATCACTAGTATTTGTGCCATAACAAAGATTAGAAAGCATATCATAACAATTGTTCCAAAATTTACGAATGTTTTCAAATGAATTTTCTCTATTAGAATTGGAAATATCTTTGTATTTTGTCTAATCTTTTGTAATTTCATATCATAACAACTTTATAATATAAAAGCAGTAACAAATTTCGGGGTCTCGTTTCAAAAGTCCATTGGGCTCTCAAAAACCTGCGGCCAGCTTTGTATATTGATGTCAACCAAAATCCGCCACTTTCATGTATTACTAGCGAGGTACATGTCGCTCCGCTTCGGATAAGGCCCTTAAATTTTTAGCTCAAACTGAGCTTTGTAGATAGCGATAATGTGTGTCCATGTAATGAAATGATTTGGTTCTTTCTCATGTTTTGCTAAAGAAAAAAAGTACAAACATAAAATATCACAATTACATCTGATCAAATTTAATACCTGGCATATTATTGATTTTTTTTTTTACCACTCTATTCAAAAATAAATCAGCAAATACCACTCATTTCAAAATAATGGAGTATCTACCATTTCCACCACTACTAGTGGCGGAACAGATTTTGTTCTGCCACTAGTAGTGGCGGAACATGTCGATTTTATAATTTTTCAAAAATGGGGTTAATTAGTGAAAAAACGTGTTCCGCCACTGCCACTGGCGGAACAGAAAAAAAATGCAAAAAAATTATTTTTTTTCATGTTCCCTCACTACCTGTGGCGGAACAATGTTTTCCGCCACTACCTGTGGCGGAACAGCGTTTTTTTTACACTAATTAACCATGCTTAGCCAGTCAAATAGAAAATTTTTGATAAAACGGAAAATCTACATGTGAACAACAACTGTTCCGCGACTGGTAATGGCGGAAATGCAAGATACCCCATTATTTTGAAATGAGTGGTATTTGCTGAATTATTGTTGAACATGGTGGTATATAAAAAAAAAGTCCATATTATTTCCTTTAATAGAGACAGGGCCAAGTATGTTGATGGACCCATTTTATTTTGGAAATAAAGACCCACGTAATCAAATTTCTATTCGGCCTATTAGTCAAGCGGCAGGATATGTAAGCCTTATGTATACTGCCCTTATCATCATGAAGTTATCATTTTGCTTCATAAATAATGAGAAGCCAATTCATTGAAATAAGTCAAATGTCACATTATGGGCCATTAGCTTTATCTGATAGAATCACAGATAATCAAAAAATCATATCTGATGGAATCACATATAATCTTGTACTGCTACATGTAGTTTAAAAGAAGATTAAATTCTAATTATAACCCTATAGACTAGCACTAGTACTAGTGGGACAGAACCTCTAGATTTTAACTCATGGAGCTTTCCCCTTCTCACACTTAATTGGTACTTCATTGTCTATAATCTTAAAATCCTCGATTTTGGAGACTATTTGTCCCTAAAGTACAGGTGGAGTGGGAGCAAAATTTCAAACTATATTTGATTTGAATTTGAATACATGATAGCTTCTCCAAGTGGAAGTTTATCTAATTCAGTCGTACAGTTGACCGCCCAAAAAGCCTCACATTCACACATCTTTGTCCCTTCCAATCCATCAGCCCCTCTACTTGTACATATACTTTACATGCACATCAAAACCAGATATTACATCCAAAATGAAGTTTCAACTCTTAACCAACTTTCTCCTCCTCATCCTCATCTCCTCCTCTCCCCCTTCAAATGCCACATCACCAGAACCAGTATACGACACAGACGGCCATCCTTTAATCCCCAAACAACAATACTACATACTACCGGTCATCCGGGGCCGTGGAGGCGGCCTGACAGTGACTGAGCACCACAAATCTTGCCCTCTTTATGTTGCTCAAGAAAAGATGGAAGTCAACAGAGGTCTTCCTTTACTGTTCCGCTCTGTAAACCCTAAAGATACAGCAATTCGTCTTGAAACAGATCTCAACATAGAGTTTGCTGCTGTGACCATTTGCGTGCAGTCTACTGTGTGGCGACTCGGTGATGTGGAAGGTGATAAAGGCACAAGGTTTGTAATAACTGGAGGAGTTAGTGGCAGTCCAGGGCTCGAGACTGTGAGCAATTGGTTTAAGATAGAGAAATTGGGAAAGAACGAGTATAAGATTGTGTTTTGCCCTAGTGTGTGTAAGACTTGTAAAGTCGTGTGTGGAGATGTGGGTGTGGTGAGTGAGGGAGGCAACAGGTTTTTAGGGTTGAGTGATGTGCCTTTTCCTGTTATGTTCAAGAGAAAAGATGATTGAGTTTTTAAAAGGGTTAAGTTTAGATTAATCGGAGAATAATGTACTCTTTAGAGTGTATTGTCTTATTTGATGAATAAAGTTTTCAATTGGAGTTCCAAATTCAATATTGTTTTCCTATCGCTTAATTAATAACTAGCTATTATCCTACCAACATATTCCCACAATTGGTCATATTTGTGGGGATATATTTCCTTTCAAAAAATACTTCACAAGGCATACAAATATAATAATCCTCACAAAAGATAATAATGGAATTATTTATATTCATACACACACAATATAATAATCCTCACATGAAACGTTATCCAGTTTAGCCGCATTATATTGACTATCCAAAGTTCATGCGTTCACATCCCCTTCACTTCCATTAGTTTTCTATAAAAATCTCAATTGATTTTCAATTCATACTTTAAAATAACACAAAAATAAAGTCATGCAGTGTGCCATCTACTTGTCTCACTCCTAGCCATCTTCCTCTCCTTCATCCAATCAAAAATCATAACTCTGTTACCAATCTATGATACACATGGCCACACGCTAAATCCAGGAGACGAGTACTACATCGTACCAGCCAATTATGGTTCTGATGGTGGGCTAACACTTTCAGAACACAACGCCTCTTTCCCTCTCTATGTAGGACAAGAAATCTTGCAAGTCAATCATGGTGATCCAGTAACCTTTACGCCAGTGAACAATAACGGACCGGGCGGTCAAACTGTTTTTCTCTGACCGAAGTTCATATCCAATTTGCGGTATGTTTAATACTTAGAAAATAAATTGATAAATAACATGCAAATAAATACCCTTTCATTGAGGAGTCAGTTCCTTGAACAATAATTTTATCTATAATAATCTGATTCATTCATTCAAACAAAAAATAATCTGATTCAGTTACTGATAATTAACATCAATCTCTAGTTATGCTCATTAGAATTTGAATCAAGTCAATATAATAATTATTCAATTATCAGATCTTTATCCCCTTCACTCTTAACTTATCACGTACGTACAGCTTGTGTGCAGTCAACAGTGTGGAGAATTAGTGATGCAGATGGAGCAACTGGTAGGCAATACATAGTCACAGGCGGTGTAAGAGGAGATCCTAGTCTAAGTAATAATCAATTTAGGATAGAAAAACATGAAGCTAGGGGTTATAAACTTGTTTTCTGCCCTAAGCGTTTGCAAGGTGTGCCAGTCTACATGTACTGAAGGTCATATTTAAGAAGAAAAATGTTTGATTTCCTTGTAGGCATATACAATGAGAACTCAATTAATGTTTTGTTTAATTATGATAAGCATATCAATTAAGATATCTTAAGAACATGTCATCCCAATTAGCACTCAAAAATTAACCACATAAATTTACCTAGCAAAGGTGAAAAATATCTTACATGTACAGAAGTCCAACATTAGTCATCATTAGACTACCAAATTTCTTCAGCACACGAATCAGACCTAATTAGCTCCAGCACTGCCGAACTACGGGGCACAGTCCTTATCCTACACTTGGATCGCCGGAGATCTGGATCAAGCTTGGCCGGATGGGATGGAAAGTAATCTCTCAAGAATCTCCTATGCAATGCAAGGTGTTTGATCAAAATCTTATCAACCTTAATTTTCTAAACTTTCGTACAAATTATTATCTGAAATAACTCCTTCTTCGGATAACCTTAATTTCGGATAACCTTGCGGATGCACGAATAAGGTAACTTGTGTGAGCTCATGCTCTTTGGCCTTAAATTCGCAGGGTCTTATAACATTTCTGTGGTTGGAGTCCAAACATGGTACAAAGATCAATATGTTACACCATCACTTTGATAGTATGCATGTTTGTATCATCTCCATTGCATTTAAAAAGACAAAATTATTATAAGAATCGAATTAGGCAAATTGGTAACTAGACATCTTTTTCTTGTTTAGGTGACAAAAGTATCACATTTTTCAAAAGATGTGTGCTGTACAAAATTTACAAGATAATGCTGTATAAAAATATTTCTTTTCAAGTTTAATGCTATCCATGTAACTGTTATTTCCAGTACACAAGAGTCTTGTGTATGAATTTGATTTCCATCTCTTTTTTTGTTTTCCATTAAATAAATAATTACAACATCGAGTAGTAAATAATGATCTTTGGAATCGAACCGCTATTCAGTCACAGTTTTGTAAATAAGAATAAAAGAAGAAAATTGCCCAAATTGCTTCCTCAGAGAGCAATTCTACCCGGGGTATTGAGCCTTATTTTCACGGGAGCAATCGCCCACCATCGGAGATTCTAGATTTGAGCAAGATGGAGAAAGAAATGGATTGGCTAAAGATTAGGCAGAGAGGGAAAGAAGCAGAAAAGGAAAGAGAAGATCTAGAGCCGATTTTCACTGAGGCAACTGGCGAGACATTACATAATTGGAAGAGAGCTGATCTCAGACCAAGCACTCAGCCATCATTTGCACAAATTGTGTCACAATCGAAGTGCAACATAAAAAGAAATCAAAAGAAAAAGGCAAAGAAAATATAAAAAAGATCACAACACAATGCTTTAGATGTTTGCAATTAACCCATGAAAGAAAAGATTGTAAAAATAAAATTATTTGCTACAAGTGCAGTAAACCGGGCCAATAGCAAAAAACTGTTGGTGAAAATCTCAAATACATAATAATGCACCAACCACAAAAAAATCCAACAGTCCAGGCACCAAAACCTCTTATCCCACCTAACCAGACCAACAAACCATAGCTCTCAAACCCCCGAAGACCCCAAACCCTAATTTCCCAAATAAAACCACAGGGTCTAGCTCCAAGAGCAGGAAGAGAAGATACAAAATCACAACTCACCATTCATATCAAGGAGGGCTTGTTACCACAGTCAGAGCAAACTACTTCACAAACCCTAGAAATTGAAGCAATTTTCAGAAGAGTCCATGCAGCATTGGCAAACAAAGAAAAGTTAGAATGGTTGGTAGAATCCTTTGGTAAAATAGAGAAAATACAAAATATTAATGGACCAGCTGAATTCAAGGAAATAAATCTTACCATTGTAGTGCAGAAAAAATCAGATATACCCTTCTACTTAAATTTAACAGATGGAAAACATTCTCATAAAATATATATAACGTCCCTAATTACTTCTACTTACCCAAACCAAAGGAATGGAGACCAAATCAACATATTATACAAGTGTGGAGACTAAAGGAATGATCTCTCATAAAGGGGTTGTTATTTCCAAGGGTAAAGAAAACTGGGGTTCCAACTTCAGCCTCTGAGGTTTCTTGGCCTAAAAAAAAGTGCAGTCGTGTTTGTTGACAATGTCGAGGATATCTAATTCTCCACGATGATTATGAATGGATGGAATAATATAATATAGGTCTTCTGATGTTTAGACATTACCATCAGTGTTGTACACTGGCGCACGGGTTGCAGTAACAGGACTGGCAGCAGAGAGTAAGAACATGGCTAAGAGGGAGATTAGTAGATTCGGTTCCATGACTACTAGCCACTAGGTGGTGAATTGTTTAGTTTTGTGACTATGAATTAAGGCTATTTATACAGAGTGGAAATTAATTTGGTCTTGGTGTCTCACCGTTACCTGTTGTGTTCAAGAAGTTTATACTATCTATTGACTGAGTAACCATGTGGTAAAGACCTTTATTATCTTTGCTTATCCTAAAATTTCTTAGTCTGTTCTAAATTAATTCTCCAACAACAAATTGTCTCAATTGGTATCATTAAACATTTTCTCTATTGATTGAGAAGATCTCATAAGGGTCCAATATTATATATTGAATACTTTAATAAATAATATGATTAGAATTAGTTATTTCAAGGAATAAGTATGGAGTAGAAAGAGAAATAATGCTGACGATAATAAATGATAGTAAAATTGGTATTTCAATAGCTTATCTTTTTAGCGCATCCTTTTTTTCCATTTTGACAACAAAGGATTTAAGACTTCATTCACTGGTAGTAGGGACCTCTGGTCTAAAAAGTGCAAGAAGAAGAAAAAAAGATGTTGTGGAAACATTCATCAAAAACAGCTCATAAATAAACTGTAAGGCTTAATATATGAGCATTAAATCAGTCAAGAGATTCACATAATCAGCCAAATCAGATCTAGAAGGAAGCTGCGTATGAAGGTCTCAAGCCTATAAACTACTACAAAATATAATTAAGTTCTTAGTAGAAAGCTGTTACTTTAATATATCTTCATGCTCATCCTGGCCAGATAAATTATTTTTATCAACGAGCTTCATATTGAACAACTGCGTATCAAATAAATAAATTAGTTGGAAACAAATTTCAACAATTTATAGAAAATTATCATCAAGCTTCCTATTAAACAATGCATCATTAAATCAGTTGTAAACATTTATCAACTATTTATAGAAACCCTCCCAGTTAAGGTTATTATATTATCTCTACATCATTTCCTATTTAATCTTGTTTCGTATTACCCAATCTTGTTTCGTCCTTCAAAAAAAAAAATCTTGTTTCGTATTACCCAATCTTTGACCTCATGCAGACCAGAAGAGCACAACAAAACAGCTAAGTACGAGTTTAGGAGAAATATTAAGCATAAACTACTACTATCCCAAATATAAAGAAACTATGTGCAAGAACAGGCAGGGGTTTAATTAGGAAAATCACAGAAAAATTCTACTAAAACCCAAGTAGTTAGAGATAATACATACTTCTGCGAGTTCGTTTCTTGTAGAGGATACGATACCCGCACTCCCTGCACTGGATCACATCTCCCGGTTTCAGCGTGTTCTCAGCTCCACAATCTAGGTTTTACTCTCATCAATTAACAATCAAAACAACAACACAAGTAAACAATACGAAATCAATTGGAGAAAGAAAGATCAATTATCGTACCTCCGCACATGTAGCTAACAGGCTCTGGCTGGGGATCCATCGATCAAGGAGGACTTCACAACCCTAAGCCGCGCACACAATGTAGAACAGAAAGAAAGAAATATAGAGAGAGAGGCTGTGTGGAGGCGGTGAGTTTTATTGGGTCGGGCTTGCATGTGGAGAGATTTTGGACTATTAGGCTGGAAATAAATTAGTTTTCAGGGCCATTTCTCAAATGGATGATAGTCAAGTTTTGTCCAAAATAGATTTCTACACGGCTATTCTAATACATATTTTTGAAGTTCAAAGTGGGGAATTACTACCCGACTAGGATAATGTTCGCGCTTCTCAACGAATATTTCAATTTTAATTATTATTTTAATATAATTATGAAAATTCAAAATTTAAATTTATGAATCCATAGTACATAAATAATACATGATAATTCAAAATTGTTATCTTTGCTTTTCTTATGTCATTATGTCTTGACATATTATATTAGAAAAATAAATTAAGTATTAATCATATTTAGATGAATGAAATCACAAAAAATAAAATACATGATAATTTATTTTGAAGATTTTAGTTGAAACTTGTAATATGTACTTTTATACATATTTTTAGGGTTTTTATCATATAAAATTCACCCTTAAATCACATAAAATATTTGAAAAGAGTTTAAAATTGATAAAAATTATTTTTGTAACCCTTAATACACTTTTGTGTGATTTTTCAGGTAAAAAGACCAAGAAAGGGATATTTGGATAGCTTGGTGGAAAGTCAACTCCAAATAAAGGGCCGATCTACAAATTCTCGGCTAAGGATGGGCGAATTCTCAATAAATCTCCGCAAAAACCCTACACACGCCTCTCCAATTCTCTTATAATCCTTACCCGCCAACCATCCATGCCAAAACCTACAAAATCCACAAAAAGATGAAAACTTGAACCCGAGAATTCGCCCAGTTGACCAAAAGTCAACTGTCCCAAAAGGGGTCAAACTGGGTATCAAGTCGAAGAGCTCGACGAGACGAATCCAACGGTACAAACCTCGCGACAAAAGGCCTTACATAACTCCCAGAAATCGTGATTGAAGATCTAGTCAACTTTAGTCAAACTCTACCTTTTGACCAGTCAACCCTTCTCAAGACCAATAATGACGAGACACGTGTCCCATAATTCACTTCAAAAATCAATCAGCACAGAAATCAAGCAATACGAGGATTATTTTTGGGCAAATCAAGAAGTAACACGTGGCTTGAATGGTTAAAAATCTGATCAGAGGAGACACGTGGCAGAATTTGACTGGGGAGCATCGCTGAACAGACCCGTACAAGGTTCAGTACGAGATAATATGGGCCAGACGCGTGGCAAGTTTATCTGCAAACCGCGTTTTCGAAATTCAGCCAAAAAATCATTTCTTCGGTTTGAATTACACCGGACGCCTCCGTTCACCCATTCACGTTGGATTAGATGGTAACTGGACCATCAAGTGAGAAGAAACGGAGAACGCGCGTGGAGAATATTCTGCAGAGTCAGTGTCCGTGCCACGGAACTATTCGAGCTGACCCAACCTGTGAGTGGTGCGTTGTCATAACACGTTTTCTCAACAGAGAAGCGCGCATCGCCTCCGGTTTGAAGTGAAGCGGATACCTCTGTGTTCCATACAAACACATGATTCGGCAGGAATTGGATGGTCCATTAGAGTAAACTGCAGGCGACTCCACGCGTTTTCTGCGAGATGGTTCAGAGAATATTAGTACGAGATTTAGGTCAGGCCAGTGAGAGTGTGACGCGTGGCTTCTTAACTCAGAATTGAGTTGCGCCAGTACGAGGATTCCAGTTTCCACCAATCGCCCTACGCCACGTGTTCAAACGCGTTTTCTGAGATTCTGTTGATCTTTACGCGTGGCAATCTCTGGTTCGCTGGTGTAGATTTAAGAATTTAGTATGGTCAAATCCGGATGTGCCACATGTACAGTCAGTTGAAGGTGGATGAGATAGGGGGAAAGTGTTAAATACACCCAGAAAATTACACCCAAGCAGAATTTGTATAGAAAAGAAGGAAAAAGAGTCCTACACATCTTCCAAATTACTACCACAAAATAAATCCGGATCAAGCTAAATTTTTAGTCCCACAACCATATTTTCAAATATTTTCTAGGTCAAATCTCTCTATAAAAATACACCCTCTTTCTCTCTCTAGGGGATCCATTTTCCATCCATATCCATTCATACATCCACCACAACCATTTCTACACCATCCATATTCTTCTTCTTCTTCTTATTCTTCTTCTTCCACCATTAATGACCTAAACTCAAAACCCTAATTTTAGAGAGTAGAAAAAGAGGTTGAATTATAACAAGGAGAAAGACTCTTGATCTAGCTTGAGTAAGGGTTG
Source organism: Juncus effusus (assembly GCA_027726005.1). NCBI lineage: Eukaryota > Viridiplantae > Streptophyta > Magnoliopsida > Poales > Juncaceae > Juncus > Juncus effusus. The sequence goes on along the minus strand of CM050897.1, from coordinate 5,012,718 downwards.
AAGGGGAGGCGAAATCAATCAAGAAGGAGGGGCTCTTGCTTGACTCTTCACTTTGGGGTTTGATTTTATTTTCCTTAATTTTTTCTTCATTTCTTCTTCTTTTGAATGAGTAGTATGTTGATGTTTTGTGTAAATATAATTTTTATGAACATGAGTGAGTAGATCTTTAGTAGGGATGTGATGATTTGTTTAAGTTTATTTTAAACCTTGTATTAATTGATTTGATTTGGAGATTTGTGAAAGTTATCATGAAACGTTTATTTTGAATATTTGTTTTAAATACTTGTCTAAGTTGTTTAGATTAATGTCTATAAATTACAAATGTTTTGTGACCAGTTAATTAAATATTTACATGGCTAATTTTGTTTAATTAATTGAAGTTTTGGTTGAATTTAGTATTTGAATCTCGAATTAGCTGATTTGTGTTTAGATCTAAATTAAATCATTAATTGGGTGTTTTTAGCTTGAAGCACTTGAACTTATTTTGCAAATCTTAAAATTGAAATATTTGATGGTTAATAATAACATGCTTAATCAAATTATCATACAAGTCCCTACTTTTAATTAAATATTTGAAAAAAATCAAAAATCAAAAATCTTACTTCTTTCTTTTAATTCCTTTTATTATTTTAAAAACAAACTCATCTTAAATCTTTAAAAACTAAAATACTAGACCTCATATTTGATTAATTAGTTGAAATTTAAGGTCACACCTCCTAGTGGATTGACACCCTAAACTCACACATAACTTATACATTGAATTGAATTAGGGGACTTAACAATATCTTTGTTAAGTTGTGAATTGAAAACGACAAATTCACATTCTTACAAATGGCGCCGTTGCCGGGGAGGCGGCTTGCATTAAATTTTTGACTAACGATCTCACGTTTGTTCTAGTGTTTTTGTTTTTGTTTGTTTTGAAGGTATATGAGAAGAACTAGATCGCAAGGCGAACCTCAAATTTCTCTAAATCCGGAGATTAACAAGGAGCTTCGGGCAATCAAGAAGAACAAGGGAAGAGGTGCGACGAGTTCTTCATCCTCTTCAAGATGAAATCCAAGCGTGGAGGCTTCTCCTTTCTTAGGGCCTCAAGAATCAAAGACGGAGCTACCACTAGTGGAAGAGCCACAAGAACCAGCTCAAGATCTTCCGATCAATCCCTACATCCGATCTTCATCATCAGGACTTTTCTATCCATTTAATAACTTAGATTCATCATCATCTTCATCATCTCAAGTTTTAAAAGTTGAAAAAGAACCTTTAAAAGATCAAGAAAAAGTGAAAATAGATGAAGAGAAAACTTTAGGAGAACTATTAGCATACAATCTTCAACAAAATCCAGGAAATATCGTGATATCCACCGTGCAAAACTTTAAATTGAACCCCGCTATATTAAATATTTTACCTGTTTTTGAAGGGCATAGAAATGACAATCCTTATATACATTTGGGTGAATTAGATCGAAAATGCACGGCACTCTTTGGTAAAACGAATGACTTGGATAATATTAAATTCACTCTCTTTTCTCATACTTTAGGTGACGCTCCAAGAGACTAGCTCAATCACCTACAAGGTGGGCCTTTCAAGACTTTCGAGGAGGTGGCACAACGCTTTCTCAAGCGCTACTATCCCGATTCATTCACCACCAAGTTGCGATCCGAAATGACGGGGATTAAGCAAAGGGGTGAAGAAAATCTACAGGAGTATTACGAACGCTTCATCCATTTATGCGCATCATGTCCTAATCACAATTTGGAGGAAACCTCTCTCATCGCCCAATTCCTGGAAGGCATGAACAACCTGGACGTCCGTCTTCTCCAATGTTTGGCCGGAGGAAACATCAACCACCTGATATCCTCCCAAGTGTGAGAACTTATAGTGACGAATGCGGAAGGCCCAGAGCATAACGGGTATTAACAGCCGTGAGTAGGATTTGATAGTTCTCTTGTTGAATCCGATAAAGGTCTTGTTAAATCCGGTTATTTTCGCGAACAAATTCTGCGAATCTTGCATCGCTCTCATCTTGGTGAAATCGTAACTCTTGTTGGCAATATTATTAAGTCCCGGGTCACTGGTTCACCGGTCGCCCGGTTAAACCGCTGATGGTGAACCGGCCATTGGTTTTAAATAAAAGTATATATAATTTGCATATCTTACTTGTTCTAAAATATTCATGGGTTATCAATTTAAGGGGAGCACATATTGAGTGGGAGTTCTTGCCTCTCGATCGTGTCCCTTTTGCATGTTTTTCAAAAAGGGGAAAATACACTAAAACTTGCTCAATTCTCGAAATAGTTTTGAAAATCATCAAAAGGGAGAGTTTGTTGTCCTCAGTTTGATTATATTTAAAATTATTCCGAGCTGCTAATATATTTGTTTGAGAATGTCTTAATCTACATATTCACACGATCAAGTTCTCAGAAATGAAGAGTTAATCGAATTGGACGTATCTTGCTAATCTCATAAGAACAAGAAGCCGTCACGCGTGCAAATGAAGAGAGGATTTCAAGGCTGGAGTAGGTAATTCAACTTTTCTTAAAAAGAGAGTATACTCTGCAAACTCCTCAAATCAGGCAAGGTCCGTTGGCAACGGAGAAGTATACTCAGGAGTAGGTAATTTAACTTTTCTTAAAAACAACAGGCAAGGTCCCCTGGAAACTGGCTGTTGTTTTTCTGTTGTATAGTCCGTTGGCAACGGATCTAGTCTGTTGGCAACCGACCTTCAGGAAACTAGCCGTTGGTTTAAAATCTGCATTGATTTCCTTCTGTTTTTGACAGTCCGTTGGCAACGGACCTGCGCAATTTTGATTTTTGAGGGTTGATGTTTCCTCCTTTAAAAGGGGACAACCCTCCTCAGATCCATCCATGATTTTTCAATACGAAAAGGAGAAATACTCCCTTCTTAATACTGTTAAATTTCTATAAATTTCAAGAGAGAATAATAGAGTTGTTGAGCGTGTTGCTCGTTGTTTGTTGAAGTTAAAGAGATCGAGTTGTAAGTAATTGCTCCATCGATTCGTCAAGGTTGTTGTAAGACGAGCGGTGGTTCGAGGTCTTGTAACAATCAAGTTTGTTAGTGAAATCGGAGCCGCAAGGCAAGTCCCGAAAAGTAGTCAATTCGTGAACGCGGTAAGAGCGGCTAGTGAGTAAACGGATAGTTAAGCCTTACGCAACCACCTCGCCGAATTCCGTCAACAGATCTGGCGTTCGGTATCATTTTATTTTTACTATTTATTTTAATTTCTTGTTTATTTAATTTGATTTACTAATTATAAGTTAAACAACCATCAACAAAAGTCTAAAAATATTAAAAATATAAAACACTAAAAAGTACAAAATTTACACGCTTCCGCACGTTTAGGCCTATAAACCCCCCTATAGGCCTCAATCAAACAACAACATCCACTACAGAAATAATTCATATATTGAGCAACAATGAATAAAAAATAGTACTGACACAAAATCATTAATGATTGCCTTATGACTTGTGAAATAATACTCTATTACATATTTGCACACAAAAAGATCATATTGAATGGCTCATATTATATTTTTAAATCCTATTATATATATTTTTTTTGGAATAGGGTGTGTAAAAATGTATAATATTTATATTTTATATATTATTATCTCTTTAAAGATCAAATAAATATTTATATGTTAAACCACTTATTTTGTAAACATGCAATATTTGTTTTTCAGAGTAAAACTTTCATTCTTATTGCAACAATTGTAGACATATTGTGTTTATATATAAGTGAGCGCATTGTTCTTTGACATATATGTATATAATATTCATTTTTTTAGTTAGAATTGTATTCAATTTAGTCATATTAATATATACAATAAATAAATTTGATATTTACAAGTAGGTTTAAAATCATGTAAAATAACCAAAAAATTTGGGCCCCTCCATCAAAACTTCTTGGCTCCGTCCCTATCCTCCTCCTCAAACCCTAACCCTTCCGATTTCGACGGACCGGCGGAGTAAATTGTGACCCTTCCAAGCCTTCTACCCTAAAACGTACTAGTGCTATGCCCATTATTTCGTCAAAGATATTTTTTAATATTTTTTTCTTTCTTTGTGTTGTTGTAGTAGTTTCGCTTTTGTGTGGTGTATTTCCTTTTATTTATTTTTTATTTTTTCGAACTTGCGTTGTAATATTTTAGTATTATGAACTTATTTAAAATTAATTTTCATTTAATATTAATGTGTGCATGTTGATAAGTCATTCATTATACACATTTTATACCCTATACATATGTGATATTGCACCATTATATATGTTAATATTCTATTTATATGGATAATAATTACAAATTGAATGTTGATACTACTAATGACATATTTATGTGAATTCAGGTGCAATTTGGATAGAGCATAGCTTGAAAATAAAGATGTTGGAGCATAAGATGGAGATAATAATCAAGATTTCGACCTGCTGACACAGCTTCAGTATTGCAGCCATAACTCACAATCTGGGCCTCCTCGATATGCATACTATATACTGTTCAAAAGAAGAGAACAAAGCCCACAATTCATTCCATACCACCAGAGCCCAATTAAGAGATATACGTGTCCCAAATTGACCATCTTCTGGACAGATCTTTCATGCACTTTGCATGCACTCTTCATGCCTTTGCCATGCTCCCTTCACACTTTTTGCATGGAGCTTCATTTGTCCCTCATGACCATCTTTTGAGAGGCAATATAACCAGGTGCAAGGCATCTCTTCAATTCACTTTTTGAACTTCATCATTCTCTCTTGGAGTTGGGCAAGTCAAGCAAGCTTCACTCTTCCATTCACGCTTCATTAATGGGTTCTATCATTATTTTCTTTTCTTTCTTTTCCATGTATTTTGAGTAAGCCCTTCGAGGCATAGTTAGTGTGTATGTTTTTGTGTTGTAACTTTTGAGACCATTAATAATGAATTTCATTTGAACGGTTATTATTCTGTTTTCATTTACTTATTATCTTTCATGCTCAATGAATTGTTTTAAGTTTATTTCCTATGGTTACTTTGCTCAATAGCCTCCATTAGAATTTGAATAATAGCCAAGTGCAAATAACTCACAACGATCTAAACAGTTCTGAACAAGCTCATTGTTTAGGAGGTTTTGATTTGTTTAAATAACCAATGATTTCTATTGAATTGGTTATGATATTCAAGTAGATTAGTGTTTTTATTTACGAGCTCATCTAAACTAAAATCCTATCTTTTTGTTTGAGTTATTTATCGGTTAGAGCTCATCTTACTGCACTTACGAGATTAATTCCAAATTCATTATTATAATCTAGGATAAAGTTACACACAATTCACTACACGAAACTATGTCTCATTTCACAAAGCCACCACATCTCTTATTCTTTACTTTAAGTTTTCTCTTTACTTGTTACTTTCATTTTGTTGCAATCAACCAATCAACACCCCCCCCCCCAATTGTGTGTCTTATTTTAGGTCTTGTGTTTGGTTTTATTTATGGTCTTGGTTTCTCTTTATTTTAGTTTTCTATTTTTGTTGGGTCCATTTTCATTAGAGAAGTAATCTTTTCACCTAGTTTAGTCTAAATAGCTCTCTGTGGTTCGACCCCTGCTTCCACTGTCTACTTTATTGTAGTTGAGTCTAGGGTTATAAATCTCTTTTGGTAAGTATAAAACGACTGCAAAAATACTTTTTATCACATGTATAGTGGACGAGGTGGACAAGTGAACGCTACAAACGCGGTAGATCTCAAGGCAATGGAGTCTCAAATCACTACAAATTTCGAAACGAGATTTAGCCAAATGCTTAATGCGGTTGGTGGGAAAGTTGAACCAAAGAAGTGTGAGTTTTGTGGGAGTATATCGCATTTAACCGATGAATGCGAAACTCTTCAACAAGATGTGAATGCAATGGGGAGTTATGGGGGAAACCAAGGGGGTTTAGGGTACCAAAAGTCTCAATATACTTACGACCTTGGAAGAAAACATCCCAACCTTCATTGGAGAACGGAGGATAATCAACAATAAATCCTTCAACAACGACCCCAAAGACAAGAACTTTACACTCACCCCAACGTGCAACAACAACCTCCTCAACCTTTTTCATCAACCACTCAATCTCCCTCTCTCGACGAGAAATTCGACAAAATGATGGCTTTCATGACGAATGGGTTTTCAACCTTTACAACAAAAATGGAGTCGTTGGAGAATGAGATAAGTTCCCTTAACCAAGGACAAGTGACAACGAGTCCACAAGTTCAAAATATGGAAACACAAATGAGACAAATGGCGGATGAAGTAAACATCTTGAAGTGACAGGTCGATAACAAGCTCACATCTCAAGGAAGGGGACCTGACACCAAACTCATTCTCGCAATTCATTTGAGAAGGGGGAAAGAGGTTGAGTTTCCTAGAGAGGAAAAACAGATTGTTGTGAAAAGGCGTGACGAACAAGGGGAGAAAGACAAAGAGTTAGGGTTGGAGGGTGAAAATGTAATTGTGAATGAGAATGAAAATGTAAATGTAAATGTACAAGAAAAAAAAAAGAAAAGAGAAAGAAAAGGGAAAAAAGGAAGAGAGAGTTTACGTGCCAAAGGCACCATTTCCGTCCCGTTTGGCGGTGAACAAAAAGGCAGAGGCTGAGAAGGACATGCTTGTGATTTTTAAAAAGGTGGAGGTAAACATTCCCATCGTTGACGTCATCGAAAAATTCCCCAATATTGCCAAGTTCTTGAAAGACTTGTGCACAAATAAAAGAAGGTTAAAAGGGGATGAGGAAGTAAACCTCTCGGCCGTTTTAAGCCTAGACGCTAGACTTCCCCCAAAGGAAAAAGATCCAGGAATTTTCGTCATTCCCTGCAAAATTGGGCAACACCAGTTTGCAAGGTGCATGCTTGATTTCGGGTCTGCGATTAATGTAATGCCCAGGTTATAAAAAAAAGAAAAACCTCTAGGAGTGGTGGAAGATGTGTTGTTCAGGGTAAACGGTTTAGTTTTCCCAGCCGACATTTACATCATCGAAATGGGAAGCACAGCGGATTCTTCTTCCATTCTTTTGGGGAGATCATTTCTCAAGACAGCGAAAACCCGAATCGACTGTCATTCGGGTACCCTGTCGATGGAGTTCGACAACGAGAAGATCTCCTTCAACATATTCGACGCGATAAAATTCTCTGACGACCACAATGTGTCAAGCATTTCCATCATTGATGAGATTGACGAACTCATTGACGAACATCTTATAGGGAGTCTTCTTATTCTCTAAATTCTTTGAATAATTCTTTTGAGGAATTTTGGGATGAAATAGAAAATGTGAACACAATAGATACCCAAAAGAACGATAACGTGTTAGGCAATAAAAGTGATATAGGAATACAAGAAGTTGAAAATGTAAACTTGCCTAACTCTGAAAAATGAAGGATAGAGGAAGTTTTTTTTCAGGACCAATGACGACGGAGCTCAAGATCTCAGGAGAGCGGACGCCGCCGTTCATCGAGAAGGTGCCCAAACTCGAGGTCAAAGCTCTTCCAAGCCATCTCAAGTACACATACCTCGGGCCAGACGAAACCTTACCTGTCATCATCGCCTCCCACGTCACATCCGATCAGGAATGGCGCCTGGTGGACGTCTTGGTGAAACACAAGAAAACAATAGGGTGGACATTGGCCGATATGCCAAGAATCAGTCATGCGACTTGTACGCATAAGATCACCCTTGAGGAAGAAGCCAAACTCGAACTATTGGACCATCAAGAAGTGCCATCTAGACTACCCAAATGATGCACTCAACCGGAAGCTACAAATCCAAGAATTAGAGGAGATCCGAAATGACGCGTATGAGAACTCTCGAATCTTCAAGGAGAAGACCATGATGTATCACGACAAGAAGCTTACCCACAAGGATTTCAAAGTGGGTGACAAGGTGTTGCTGTTTAACTCAAGACTCAAATTACACCCGGGCAAGCTACAAAGTAGGTGGATAGGGCCCTTTCTTGTGACCAAATTGTTTGATTATGGTGCCGCAGAAATTCAAGGTCTTGATTCAGGGAATTTATAATTCTTATTGTGCCCATACATACTTTGATTCATATTAGTTGTATCAAAAGAAAGAAAAATAATGATAATGATAATAACAATAATAATAAGAATATAAAATAGAATAAAAGAAATTTTTCTTACTCGGTTCTTTCTCTAACTCGTTCTTGTTAATGTGCTTTAAATCCAGCAGATGATATCATTATCAGTTATCGACTTTTTCATTATGGTGATAAACAAGTCGACATTATTATTTTCTCTTTGCTTTTAAGACGGCTTAATAAACCTCCACAAGATTCTAGGGCGTATATAGAGACATACCAAATGTCCTTTACTACCACATAAATTTTTAGACCATTTTGTGCGTTCTTTCCGCTTTCTTGTGTGTTTTTCTTAATATAATCATCACACTCACAAGTATAATTTCGACCTTGACCTCTTACACGTCAGCATCCATATTAATAATCATGACTTGTACATGTGGTATTCACTTCTGGAAATGATGCGGAACCAATTGTACGGAATTCGTGATTTTTCATTTTAATGAAAATTCATTATTTTGCTTATATACAAGAAACAGTAATTTACAATTTTACAGCATTATCTATTATATACAGGCAACAAAATGGTAACTCTTATGGAGTCTTAAATTACATTTACAATACATGGTATTATATTAATACCTGTCTTTCAATTTCTATTTATTATTTTAGTTGTTCAATGTCTGCTGGACATATGACAGACATTTTGGATTCCACAAATAAATAAAATAAATTGAATAAATATATGGTCAAGGAAGTCCGCCTAAAAGTCTTATGTAATATTTAAGAGCTTACTGAAATGGTTTTCAATTATAAACATAATTAACCATATTTTTTTTTTAAAAAAAAGACTTTATAGAATTCGACAAAATATTTTGGTGTACAACAGGTACTTAACCAATGCTCTTTTATACAACATCAAAAATACATATTTTGGAATCAGTTACAAATAATATCTTGTTGTATCTTCTCATTGTCTTATGTGATTTTCTTGTAATGACTTCTGGCATTGGTCTCATTTATGTCATTATTTTACAATATTCACTTCTTGAAATTGTATGCAATTATTTAGACAAGTTTCATAATTTCTTCTTTTACAACTCATTAGTTTGCTTATTCACAATAAGATATGATATTGGTTTTCAATATATCTTACAACTCTCTTCATCTTGTTGCTGCTTCAAGAGCAAGATAAAAGGTAAGGAGTATCATTATTTAATATATATTCTTCATTTTTTTTTTTCAAATTATTATTTGAGAGTTGATCTTCGAGATTTAGACAATATTTCTGATTTATATTCTTGCAACTACTGGTGCTATATTTTGCAACTTATGGTGCATAAAATAAATTTTGCAGCTTGTGTGTAAAGAAAAAAAATTATTGCAACTACAGGTGCATAAATAAAAATAAATTTGCATAAAAATAAATGTGCGTAAAATAAATGTACATAAAAGTAAATGTGCATAAAAGTAAATGTGTATAAAATAAATGTACATAGAATAAAGATAAATATACTTGCAACTTCTGGTGCATAAATATACTTACAACTTCTGGTCAACGGGCACAGGCTGAAGCGGTTTCATAAGAGTTTCAATGGGAGTTGGATTGACATTCACGAGCTTGGCGAGCCATCATCCACTGCTTGACGAGATGGAGACGTCGGGCCAACGACGTTAAAGAGGCGCTACTGGGAGGCAACCCTGCGAATAAAGGTTGTGTTTTTCTTTGTTTCTTTTTCTTGCATTGCATCACTACTTTGTGCTTAGCTTTACTCGGCGACGAGTAAAAGTTTAAGTATGGGGTGGAGTCTTTATTGCATGTTAGGTAGTTAAAAAAATAAAATAATAAAATAATAATAGCAAGAACCCATTTTTAAGCCTCAAATAAAAAAATGCCCAATTAAAAATCAAAAGGAATGAGAGAGAACTGTAACTTGTATTGAATAATGTGGTGGAACTTGTTTGGATTCAAAAGGATCGTATAGACAAGTTCAAGAAGAATTGAGGTCGTTGGTTTAGGGATCTTTTGTCACTGGTGAACTCGATTTTTTGCTAGAGTGCCAATAGTTTAGAAATTTGCGCGAGAAATTATGTGAGGACTTACCATTGGACTGTGACCCGGAGCTCAAGTTTGTCTATAGTATAATATCCATAATAACCCACTATATCATCTCATATATATATATATATATATATAATATCCAGGTCTATTAGCTTCTAAAGTCACTTTGTTGCTTGGTTTTGGAGAAGGAGGGTTAGGCATTATATAAGAAGATAGGGGATGCGAAGTAGAGGTTAGTGTCAGAAGTTCAGGGATTATGTGTTGTAGATGAGCTTTGTGCACCGAGTGTATTCGTGAGGAGATGCATCTTAGAGACAGATTTATGAGAGTAAACTCTCGGGTAAACTCTATTTTTTACACAAAGGCAAGTTAGGCCCCCATAATCCTCATAGTTTTGAGTCACAATCTTTCAAAAAAAAAATAACAAAAAAAAAACAAAAAATAAATAAAAATAACAAAAAATACAAAAATAAAAACAAAATAATATATATATATATATATATATATATATATATATATATATATATATATATATATATATATCAATGTTTTAAATTGCGGCGCAATTGCGGAAAACTACTATGAAACGCAACTCGCAACAAAAAAATAGCAAATATAGCGTTTTTGCCGCTACAGACGATATAGCGCCGCTATTGCGGTGATAATAGCGGACAAAAGCGGCGCTATTGCGCTATTGGATAGTTATTATCTATGAAAGAACCGTTACAAATATGCATAAATAGATTTTTTTTTACAATTCTGTAACGGTTTTTACTGGAGAACCGTTACTAATTACATATTAGTAACGGTTTTTATTAAAGAACCGTTACTAATATGTAATTAGTAACGGTTTTTCTTAAAGAACCGTTACTAATATGAAATTAGTAACGGTTTTTCTTAAAGAACCGTTACTAATATGTAATTAGTAACGGTTTTTATTAAAGAACCGTTACTAATATGTATGTTCTTATTGGAGAACCGTTACTAATATGTAATTAGTAACGGTTTTTATTAAAGAACCGTTACTAATATGTATGTTCTTATTGAAGAACCGTTACTAATATGTAATTAGTAACGGTTTTTATTAAAGAACCGTTACTAATATGTATGTTCTTATTGGAGAACCGTTACTAATATGTAATTAGTAACGGTTTTTATTAAAGAACCGTTACTAATATGTAATTAGTAACGGTTTTTATTAAAGAACCGTTAGTAAAACGCACATAAGGCCGACTAGCATAAATTCTAGGCGTTTTGCTCCCGCCTTGCGCCTGGGCGGCGCCCAGGCGGCCGCCTGGACCGCATTTTAGAACATTGATTATAATTTATAACCATACAAAAGTGATATTTCCCCTACAAGGCCGTAGCGCCGCAATCTCGCCCGCTACCGCAATCCGCTACAAAAAAACTCCAAGCGCTACGGACCGCTATATCGCAATTTAAGACATTGATATATATATATATATATATATATATATATATATATATATATATATATATATATATATATATATATATATATATATAAAATAAAATAAAAATATTGCATGACTCAAACTTGTTCCTCTTGTGCATGGCCTAAACCATAGTTTACCCGATGAGTGAGAAAGAGTTGATTCCAGTCATACATCTCAGGCCAGCAGTTAGGTGGACACATTTTGGGCCAGATGACTGAAGGTGCTAGGAGGTATGTACATTAGGAGGTTCATTATTCCAGGCAGATAGAGGTATAGGTGATATCTTTTTATCGAGAGTAGAGGCCTGAGTTTAGAAAACCAAGTGACAACTTGACCGAAAGTGGCGAAGTAGACAAGCAAACCAATTATGTAGTGTGTGTATATATATATATATATATATATATATATATATATATATATATATATATAGATTCATCTGAGAACTGAGAGTTATTATGAGAGACAGTCCACATATTCCACATTCATATTCCACCATACAAAATGAGAGTGAGTGTGAGTTTCACCAAAGTGCATGGAATCTTACACAAGGGACAAAAGATCATTATTGGCTGGTATATAAGTGAAGACTGAGTCTAAAACATGGGACCCATCTTACCAATGCAAGTTATAATCTTTGCTCGAGGACGATCAAATGTTTAAGTGTGGGGTGATTTGATAAGTCATTAATTATACACATTTTATACCAAATACATTTCTGATATTGTACCATTATATGTGTTAATATTTTATTTATATGGATAATTATGACAACTTGAATGTTGATACTACTAATGAGATATTTATGTGATTTTAGGGCAATTTGGATGGAGCATAGCTTGAAAAAAAGATGTTGGCGCACAAGATGGAGATAATAATCAAGAATCGGACCTACTGACACAGCCTCAGTATTTCGGCCATAACTCTCAATCTGGGTCTCCTCTATATACATACTACATACCGTTGGAAAGAAGATAACAAGGCCCACAATTCAAATTCTACATGTCTCAAATTGACCATCTTCTGGACAGATCTTTCATGCACTTTGCATGCATTCTTCATGCCTTTGTCATGTTTCCTTCACACCCTTTGCATGGAGATTCATTCATCCCTCATGACCACCTTTTCAGAGGCATTATAACGAGGTGCAAGGCATCTCTTCTACTCACTTTTGAACTTCGTCATTCTCTCTCTTGGAGTTGGGCAAGTCAAGCAAGCTTCACTCTTCCATCCGCGCTTCATTAATGGGTTCTATCATTATTTTCTTTTCTTTCTTTTCCATGTATTTCGAGTAAGCCCTTCGAGGCATGGTTAGTGTTTATGTTTTTGTGTTGTAACTTTTGAGACCATTAATAATGAATTTTATTTGAATGGTTATTATTCTGTTTTCATTTACTTATTATCTTTCATGCTCAATGAATTGTTTTAAGTTTATTTCGGTCAGTTCTATGTTCAATAGTAATTAACAAGGGCCACAAAATTCCTATAGTTGCTTTGCTCAATACCCTCCATTAGAATTTGAATAACAACCAAGTGCAAATAACTCACAATGATCTAAACAGTTCTGAACAAGCTCATTGTTTAGGAGATTTTGATTTGTTTGATTTCTATTGAATTGGTTATGACATTCAAGTAGGTTAGTGTTTTTATTTACGAGCTCATCTAAACTAAAACTCTATCTTTTTGTTTGAGTTATTTATCGGTTAGAGCTCATCTTACTACACTTAAGAGATTAATTCCAAATTCATTATTATAATCAAGGATAAAGTTATACACAAATTCACTACACAAAACTATGACTCATTTCACAAAACCACCACATCTCTTAATTTTTACTCTAAGTTTCCTCTTTAGTTATTACTTTCATTTTGTTGCAATCAATCAATTAACAACCCCCCTAATTGTGTGTCTTGTACTACGTCTTGTGTTTGGTTTTGTTTATGGTTTTGGCTTTTCTTTATTTTAACTTTGTTATGAGTCAGTTTCATTAGAGAAGTAATCTTTTTATTTAGTTTAGTCTAAATAGTTCTCTGTGGTTCGACCCCTACTTCCACTGCCTACTTTAGTGTAGTTAAGTCTAGGGTTATAAATTTATTTTAGTAAGTGTAAAACGACTGCAAAAATACCTCTTATCATTAACCCAGATTTCATTCATACACATTATCGGGCAAGACGAACCGGGAATTTTTTTGGAGCGTCACCATTCAGCAATATACCCGCGGTCCTCACTAGGGTCAAGTAAGCCGGCCACCTTCCATCGAAGGATTTTCAGAGAGAGAGCGAGCCGCTTACTAATAGCTTGAAGTAAAAGGATCATCAAAGGTAGCGGCTCGCAGTTTTAGAAAAATGAGGTGTCTGTTAATCACTCGATAAGGCATGGGAGAAGGAGGAACATTAAAAAGCCTAGTGACTGAATTGTGTCGATCTCAACTACCGACACGTATGCCGTTGCGCTTGGTCCGCCCAATGAGGCCAAGGAGTTTGAGGATATTAAATGCCTCGCGACCCAAGCAGGAAGTGAGTAATGCTTTTCTTGGCTATATGGACTAGCAAGTTAAGCAGTAGAAAATCGTGCCAAAATTTCACTCAAAGTTGCGACTCAGGTTTAGGATCTAAGTAGGATACATGATATTTCCACCATCAATCCACCGAGCGCGAGATAGGAGTTCCCCTCTAGTCACTGAGGTTGGAGACTATGAGCCTACCTGTCACATTACCTCTTGATCGGAAAATCGGTTATTTTGGACTTTAGAGTAGACGGAGGATGGCGGATCATGACCGGTAGGCATGTCTTATGCTCGGGACCGTTACCCTAGGTATAAGCCGAGCACCACACCTGTTTGGTCGAATAGGGAATGACATAGTTTGCTTGAGGACAAGCAAATTCTAAGCTTGGGAAAATTCATATCTATATTTTAGTATCATATTTAATTTCTTTGCATCTTATTTTAAGTACTTTTCATGTTATTTCGACTTTATTTTACTAGAATTGATTTACTGTTGATGTTTGTCTTCAATTTCATGAAAGAAGTGAATTTGGGCCAAATAGAGCTTAAAAGGAGCAATTTGGAGCTACATAGAGAGGAGCTGAAGTTAGATCATGGACCAGACCTTCAGGCCCGGTCTTCATACCACAACCACGGTAGCTGTCACAGCAACCGCGGGTCATTTGTCCAGCAGCGGTTGAAGCGAAGGGCGTCGCGTTCAGATTTTAAAGGCGATGAATGATTCTTCTGGAAGGCGAATATTTAGCATTCTAGCTCTAATTATGCAGAAATAATGTACTCCTTTAGCAAGAAGAATAAATTAGAGATGATATTTGATCTTCAATCTAGATTAGATGGCAAGAGAATATTTGATTAAGTCTAGATTGAGGATTAGATTTAGAGTTTATATTTGATAAGATTTTGGGTAGATTTATTTCTTCTTTACACTTGACCGGCCCTTCACCTATAAGAAGGGTGACCCTTGTGGCCGGCCAAAGTGTCACGGAATTATCGTAGTTTGTAGTACGAGCCGAGCTTCATTGTAAGAGAAAGACAAACAAGATTGTACTATTTTATGTATCACTTTATATATCTTTTGAATTTAATTATCTACTCTCGTAACTAAACCCCTTTCTAGGGTAGAGTTCGAGTAGTAGTTTCAATGTCTTTTTAATCTCATTTTTGTTTGCGTTGTTTAGGTTTCGCTCTTAGTATTTTGTTTTGTGCTTGTTGGAGAACCCGTAGCCATGTATGGTGCATGCACAACGGAACCTACGGGTTCAACCCTCTCTAGGATCATCGTAAAGGAAATAAAGGTACGAGATTACATAATTAAAATTCATACCTCAGATCTTCCTCATCCGCCAGAGAGAAACGGATGTAGGTCTGAACAAACTTCCGCCTTGCTTTCTTCTCCTTCCAACACGAAGCTCGACGCCTCGATCTTCATTGAACTTCCTAGAGTAGGTGTAGATCGCTTGCGAATCTCCAAGATAGGAGACCTCTACTCGTATCCACATCGAACTTCGAATACTCGGAATAACCCGACCCGGCTAGACGAGTCAGGAAATACTTTCAGGAAGCTCTCACAAAATCTCTCTCTCTCTCTCTCTCTCTCTCCTAGAAACAGCTGCCTCTAGGGCTTATTTCGTGTAAATAATAGAGGGGGGCTGCCCCTCTATTTTTATTAGAGAGGGAGGTGAACGATTGCTCAGTTTCCGAAACTAAAAATCCTAATTAGCACCATATCCATTTCAACGGATCAGACATCCATTTCAATGGATGTATACTGATTTTTGTCACAAACATCTTATGTTTGACTCGTTCGTCCATCAGTTTATACATCATATGTATAAATTATTTTGAGAGCATTCCTTTTCCGACTAGACATTGTTCCATGTGTGACCATGTAGGTTTCATTTAACGCTGGCAACGATCTTCTAAAGATCATAAGTCATCAGTAACCTTTAGAATGGTGTCATGACTAACCCATGTTAAATGAAATGATCAGCGATCATTAACCAATCTAAATAGGTGTTTACTTATTATTCATTTTGTTCTATGATATATGTCTTGATCTCAAGGCATGAGAATATATCATCCTTGGGTTTGATAAATGTCTCTTTTCTGGTCGAGAATTAGACAGAATAAATATAAAATGATATTAATAACACATATTAATCCATTTGGAGCATGGCCATGCATTTTCTTCGGTCCTAGTTCATTGGGGATCCCAAAGATATCTCTCTCATGACGAGGGGAACAAATCTCATCTTGGTCACTCACATTTCTCGTCATGATTCAGTGCATACCTAATGATGACCCTAATGATCATCCTGTTACAAATGACGTATGATCATATTAAAGTATGTTGTTCCACATATAGGTATCCATGGTGATCTTAGGTCGTAGACAATAATCGTGAAAACCTAGTCCGCGGCTCGATAAACGACAACTTTATTTTATTTTATTTTATTTTTATTATAAAAACCAGAACCAATTGAATGATTTAATCTGAATTGCGTTAAAGAAGCTAAAACTATCTACTCCTACCTGTGAATTTGACACTCAAAGTACTATGCATAGATCATGCGCTTGCGATCGAAACTAAGTAATTTAGGGTAATTTGGAAAGCTATTTTATTATATAACCTCACAATACACCAGCCACTTCCTTCGATGATCCCCTACTTCAGGTAGTTAATAAACGACTTGCTCTCTCACTGAAGATTTCTCCTTAAAGATGATTGATTTGCCTGACCTTGGTGGTGACCGTGGGTTGTCTCCTAGTAACGGTATGGAAGTCATCGAATCGCCTTGTTCACAGGTAAAGGGTACTAATGAAATCCGGGCTAACATACATATTTTTTCCAATTGAATTGCCTTTGCTTCGCGAATTCTTCTTTTGAGTTATCTCCTCCTACTTCTTGGCCCTTGAAATTGGCTTTAATTGAACCTCCAACTGAAGTACTCTCCTAACTCTCTCGTACTCGCTAGCTTTTTAAAGTTCTACCTTGTCTCCCAAGCTTAGTTGAGCGGAATGCATTTCCTTAATCGCGAGTCATTCAGCTTTTTATTTTTCCTTCTCCTACCCATGTTGAGTAAGACTCATAAATTTTCCTAAGTACACAACGGTTCACCTGACTTATTTTTCTTCCTCCATCTAGGCTATCGTGGTAGACTGTAACAATTTTTCTTCTTTTGATCCCGGGCAATTCAAAGTTTTTTGTGTAGAACTCAAGATTTTGTTGATATGAACCGCTGTGATCAGTGTCTTCGACGAGGGTGTGAGAGCTAGTCGAGGCTCAGTTACAGCAGGCGAGGTCAGCACTTCTCCTGTTGAGGTTTGAGTGGCCCGTTGTTGCGGTTCAGGTAACCACGGTTTTCGTCTCGATTAACCGTGATCAAGGTCAGGTAAAACTCGACCGTGGCTGCTTAGCTCCTATGAACAGCGATCGAGGTAACTGTTACTGCAGTAGTGGTTCCTCCTTGATGAATTTTCTTTCACTTCACATACCCCCTACTTCGCAGAACAACCTATCCTCCTTCTCCAAAACCATGCCAATATCCACTCTTCGGTCACTAACAAGTTAGGAATTGATATATATATTTATGGTAGTTCTTTTGACAACATGCTTATTTGGACAACGGTGACAACATTGGTCATAAAAAATGATAATTCAAATTTCAACCGTACAGATGAAATATATATGTTTTGAATATGTTGTGAATTAATTTATAAAAGAATCGGAAAATTATATCAATACCATCATGTATCATCAAAATATGTATCACTACCATCATGTATCATCAAAATATGTAAATACATATTTTGATGATACATGATGGTAATGATGTAATTATCCTATTGATTTGAAAATTGATTCACAACATATTCAAAATATATATATTTCATCTGTACGGTTGAAATTTGAATTATCATTTTCTATAACCAATATTATTACCATTATCCAAATAACCCCGTTATCAAAAGAACCCACCTCATATATATATATATATATATATATATATATATATATATATATATATATATATATATATATATATATATAGAATAGTGGGTTCTTTCTATTATGAGTGCAAGATAGGCTCCGAGTTTCGAAGTTGTGCTCGGTCCCTGCAATTGCTGCCCCCTTGTCCAAGCGTTTGGAGTTGAGCAATCAGGCTTCTTTCATAGATGGGAGGGAATTATATGACTTTAAACTCGGCTTATACTCACGACCCTAAGTTAAGGTAAGCTTCGTGTACAATACAAGTTTTGCCGGAAGATTTTTATTTTATTATTTTTTGTTTTTTTATTGTTTTTGTTGGTTTTATTATTTTTTTGGATTTTTCAAAAAACTTGAAGATGCAAGCAAAAAGTGAACTAAACTAACATGTAGGTATGTAAATAGAAAGATAACATGCGAAAAGAAAACTAATGCAGGTGGTATAAACAATGGATGGTAAAAACGCTCCCCAAGTTAAGAATTTGTCCCGTCCTCGGGATAAGCATAATAAACTTAAAGAAGAGGGAAGGAAAGAACTCACTATGTTACCACCCAGAGGCGGCGGAGGAGGCTGGAAATGGTTGTGGCTTACGTGCCATTTGTACATTTGGAAGATCATCTACTCGATCTTCTCCACACGTTCCACCATTACTTGCTGCACCATCCCCAGCTGCATCATCATTACCACCACCTGGGTGATTTTCTCTTCTTTCCTCTTCATGTAGTCCAATATCTCCTTTAGTTGACTCGAGTCGGCCGGCCAGCTCTTGTTTCCTTCCTCTGTTTGTTTCTCTCATTTTTGCTTTTCTTCCTCTTCGTCGACTGCCCTTTCGGTCAATTATGGCCTCCAGTTGATCTTGTTGAAGACATCTTTCTTTGAGGGGATCGGCAACTCGAACTCGTTGGCCAGTCGTGAGCCATTTTATTCTTTCCTTTTCAGAACGGAAGCCTTCCGTTCAGAACGGAAGTGTGCTGTTTTGCACAATCAATCATCGAATGGTTGATTATTTCGTTCACCAATTTATACATCTCATGTATAACTGTTTTTAAGGTATTTTCATCACGTGTGAATGGAGTTCATTGTGTGACCGTGTAGGTTCCATTTAACACTGATAACGATCTTTAAAAGACCGTAAGTCATGAGTAACATCTAGACTGATGTCATGACTACCCATGTTAAATGAAATGATCAGCGAACATAAACCTATCTGCATAGATATTAACTTATTCCTTTTGTTCTATGATATATGTCTTGATCAAAATCTCTTTCCTGATCGAGGTTTAGACTAAGTAAATATGTGTATTGTAATATTGTCATATATATTTAAAATAAAGTGATAACTATAGTTAATAATATATTTAGCATAAATATGACAATTAGGGTGTAGTCTCTGGTAGGTAGAAATATTGTGGGATAATTTCTATCTTTATGATGGGATAATATAGAAATAATCAATTAGGAGCCAAAAGATGTTTATAGGCCAAAGTGTTTTTTGGGAAAAGATTGTCACTTAACTATATGGGCAATTTGGTTCCTAGAATAATATAATCAATGAATCATTCTCTCATATTCCATCAAGTTAAGAGAAGAAAAATCCTGAGAAGAAATTGAAAGGACTTTCTTACGGGATTCTGGATATTTTTTCGAAATTCGCTATACAAGCATACACTCAAGTTATTCTTTTGTAATTATGATTTATGGTTTGATTTACATAGTTCGATCTAGGATTTGACGGTACCGGTTTATACCACCCCAACATTAATGAGATGCACGAATTAATGTTGAAAAACTAATAACTTGGATTAATTCCATTTCATATACACACCTACTACATGATAATCATACTATGAAAAACTCCATACACCATTTTAATTAAGTAAAAGAAAGAAAATCACTACAACTCTAGTATTGCTTGCTTTAGATTCTTGAAAGAGCTTTCGTAATTGACAAACCCCATAAACCAAAACTCAAACTCGTCAACCGTTACTATCTGTACAAACTTCTGCTCCGGCTTATTAAAATTCTCACTCGGAACAGCCTTCTTTACATTTGTAAGAGGAATCAAAACCTTATATGGTACTCTCGTCGCTTCTCCTTTATGAGACTTTAATGTCAAGGATTTATCACTGCGAAATGCAATCTTTTCATTAGATATGAAAAGTACTCCAGCAATAGGGCCTGCCGTGGTAGAAAGATAGCACTGGGAAGCTTTCAATAGTCTCTCTGTTTTCTCTACAGTGAAGTTCTGTTTGAATAATTTTTCCATACTGCCCGCTTGGAGAAGTCTTTTACCAAGACTTATTTTCCCTTTGATTGTTTCTGACAATTTTGGACCCATGGTAACTGCAAAAATTGAAAATTATGGTGATCAGTACTTTGATGGGTCTGAGTAAATGAGAATAATTTTTACAAGTGAATATATTTGCACTTAAAAGAGAAATTAGGTTGGTTTTTACCATGTTCATGAAAGCTTCGAGCAAAGCTATTTTCTTTGTTGCTAATCTTGCTGATTTTATCAACAGCTGAATAATCCCCGTACTCTTTATTTGATATCCCGGGCTCATAATCAGAAGAAACCACTGGAAAACGAATAACTTGAGCACGACTTATGTTCTTCATTCTTGAAATGGAATCTCTGTTTAATTTCCTTTCCTCCACTTTGAGTTTCTCAGCTCTTTTGTTGTAGTTTCTCTTGCTCCAATTATGTAGAGTTAGGCCTCTTTTATAAGATGAAGAAATAACTACAGAAAATAAATTATTTTGGAAGAAATGAAATGGTGACCTGTGAGGAGTCAGCAGCGCCTCATCAGGATAAAAAGTTGGCATAAAATAAACTAATCCTACGTGAGGAAAAGGAGATTTTTTTATTTTTTTGAAATGGTTTGCAATAGGAGATTAAAGGGTCACATCTCTTTTTGTTACATCCATCAATTTCAATTTCTCTACGAAATATTTTTTTATAGTGTGTCTTTATCCCGTAATAGTTTGTGTTAGGCTTATCCAAAGATTAAAAGGTTGAAGAAACGTCAGAGCACTTGTAGAGCAACCTAGCCTTATCTTATCATCCTCTTCTGAATTTAAAAACACAATTTTTCATTAGATAACATAGTCTGTTTAATTCTAAGCAATACTACGATGCGATCATATTATGTTGGCAAAATTCTTTCGGCTATATATAGTTGTTTTAGTTATGTCGATTCAGACAAACTCATCCATGACAATCTAAAGGAAGTAGTCAAAATTATGCTGATAATATACAAAATTAACAATATAAGCTATCTACTTTCACTTGGTAACACAAATAGAACACTATCTACTGCCTACTGGAGTATGTAGCTCACTACACATGCTATGTTGGGACCGAATTAAAGCGTTTGTTAGACTGACATCGCATGACCAGACAACTAAAGTTGGATTGAGAAAATCTCGGAACTTAATTACGATTTCTGGACTAACGCCCATGTGCCGGCTCTTGAAAAAGTCATCTATTTGTGTTTTTTTTCTAAATCATCTATTCGGCAATTGATGATGCATGAATCAACCGAATTGATGTGTAAAGCCATCTACTTTATTTAGATTTTCATTACGGCTTACTCTCCTTTTTTACTGGACACAAATAAAAATAGTTTGTATCATAATACACAGCACTGAGTCAGCAAGGTTTCATTAGCACATGGCTCTGACCTTGGGAAGCATTTCTAACAAGGAAAAATATTTGAAGAAGAAAAAAGTTGCCACTATTTACCTTTTGCTGAAAACCTCACAAGAACTAACAAATATATAGTATTGAAACGAATCGTCAACATGTCCATGATTACAAGTTGCCATCTAACGATAGTCTACAGATACAAAAAGGAGCCTACAATTTAAACCCAAAAAAACGTCAAAAAGATTTTTATTTTAAGGAACAAAGCTCCAAGGCCCAAGTCCTGATTCCAATATATTAATTGAAAAAAATTACAAGAAAGAGTTAGGAAAAACATTGTTCAAGCATAACACAAAGGTTGTTGGGAAATATTGGTGAAAAACGATGAAAATTATGTCATAAGACTTTTGTGGAACACTTTGTGTACACTGTTTTACGGTTAACACCACTAATCAAATCAAACCACAAACTTCACCCAAGAGGGACAAAGTTGTAAGGACAAGCTCTTTTTTTACAACCATAAAAACATTCTTCTAAAGTCTATTCACAAACCCTAGGCTACACAAAAACTTTAATCATCTATTAGATGAATTACAAACATGTGAAATAGGTTACCAAAATAGTTAGAAAGAATGTTTGGAGACGAGATTGGAGTGGATTCCACCATACTGGTTTCATCAAACCGATGATATATGTTCACTCTAAAAGAAGATCGGAGATTTCATTTCCATTCACGTAGCTCCCCTTTCTTTTTCCTCCTTTATTTTAGGCAAACCCTAAAAAATGGACTATATATATATATATATATCCCAGATACACTTTCACAATAGCGGAAATTGCTACATTGCTACAAATTTTCTGGATATATCGTTTTGTCCCTATATATCCATGTAGCGACTGCTATTTGCGTATAGCGGTTGCAACAACCCGCTATATATATTTTTTTGTTTTTGTTTTTAGTGCATAGGAGCCTTAGATGTTTTTATCTCAAGGTTTTTATATATTTGTTATGTTAAAGTTTTGTTAAATGTTGCGGTGATAAGTTGTACTATAGTATACATCTCTTACAATATTACAAGAAAATAGTTGCGCTAGTATAGTGTCCGCTATACGCTATCCAATGCAGAAAAATCTAAAACGCTACATACATTTGCATCGCTATTTAAGACATTGATATATATATATATATATTGACAGGGAAAAGTGATTGACGGAGTTAGAGATGCATATTGTATCACGTTTAGAAATGACAAGAAACATTTGCTTTCGGACTCGCCAAATCAAGTTGCACCTGAGTCCAATGATCATACGCATTCATCAATACAGATTAGATGTTTAGATATGGGAACTTCACATTGTCACATTCCAAATGTACATGTGATCTCAACACAACCCGCATTGTCATGCTGAAAGCGACACACATTAAATTCAAGTCATGTCCAAAGTGAATTTTCTCTCACAAATGGACTTTTCATCAGTCAAGCATCTATGCTGATATGAAAAAAATATATATAATAATATATTTATATCTTGTCTTTATATTTGAACCTATTGCACCCTTGCTTGGTTTCAACGGCTGGTATCCAATTGGAAATTGATATCTGTCATTTGTTTTGTCAAATAATGTTTGCTAGGTAGAATTGATGATGCGAGAAATTCATACGGTAAAATCAGGTATACCACATCAACATGGAATTTATCTAGAACTCAGTTCCACTAGCATTCGATGGTGAGGCCACTATTGCTCTGATTTGTTGTTGGAATAATCCCAAAGATGATTATGCTTATGTATTTTTTTAAGGAAACATGGGACTCCCTTTAGGGTCCCTGATTTCATTAAAATTATTCAAAATTACATAGTTTGACTGCTAAGATAGCAGTTAATTTCAATACCAACGCACACACGAAACCCACTATCAAGTAATTACAACACAATTAAATGCAAGAAACTAACTAATTATATCGTAGCCAAGAATTAACGTTATATTTGATCTTCCAGAAGCAATCTTGCACATTTCATCTCTACCCGTCGATCCCACAAATTGAGCACCTTATTCCATATGTTTATTGCGAAAGTGCATCTGAAAAATAGGTGTAATGTATCCTCATTTTCCAAGTCAGTCTAGCCATGACAGATCAATGAAATCTGTCCTCCTCTCTTGTTATAATTCAACTTGGTCATGAGTATGTTATTTAGCAGAAGCCATAACAAAAGTTTGAGTTTAGCCGTTAAACATATTTTCCACAATTTTGCCGACATATCAACCTTAACACCTGGATTTACAAGCAACCCATAAACTTTAGCCACTGGAAACTTATCAGCCTACTACTGTTATCTAGCCTTTATCTACTGATAGCATGTTGTAGTTAGTCAATTATTCCTCCAATTCATGCATTTCTGCTTCCGCTTGATATGATAGATCATTTCTCAACTCTAGATCTCAATCTTACCCAGAATTAGCTTCTTCCACTGTAATGTTCTTTTTAATAGCAAAGGAACATAGGTTAGGATATTCTTTCGCTAATGGAATTTTAAGAGCTGAATTGTTGTTCCAGAAGCTTGTAAATTCCCCATTTTCCACCGAGTAATTAGTACATTGTCTGAAAAGCTCGAAACATTCTCGTATATCGTTCCAGCAGAATGGTTTTCTCTGATTTGAGAAGATAACATTTTTTTGGATGAATTTTCAACTAAGTATGTCAAATGCCTTAGAGAAATCTCCTTCAAATAAGAACAAGGGATGAGAGAAACTGTGAAAACGGTGAAGCGTTTCTCTCAACGCAGCGAATGACTCAAAAATTGAATAATTTCTGATAAATCATGATTGCGGCGGTGATATATGTTCCGACAGCCTTGGAGGAGTCCGATTTGCAAGAATCTTAGTCAGGATTTTAATTGGGCTCGAAATATTGCTTATCGGCCAATAGTCGTTTGGGCTAATTGAGTTTTCTTTTTTTGGCAAGAGAATTATGTCCGCCAGACTAATATTCTTCAGGTCGGCCTTGATTGAGTTGAAAGCACGAATGAAGGCTAGTAGGTCGGCTTTCGTGAATTCCCATAATTTCTTCCAAATTTTTGATGGAAGCCCATCGGGCCCCACGACCTTCCAATTTCTTTACTCTTTATTTACTTATCTTTAATTCAATTACTTTTAATTAATACAAACCATCCGATTAAAAGTCTAAAATCATAAAAAATTATAAAATCCTAAAAAGATAAAAACCACAATTACGCTTGAAATTAGGCCTATTCATCCCTTTTAGGCCTCCATTAAACAACAATTGGCATCAGAGCGGGAATACAGACCGTTTCAAATTCAATTTTGAAACAAACTTGTATTTTCGATTATGACAGGGATCTTGCCTTCCGTGGATGAAGTAGTCGAGCGAGCCTTTCAAGAAATGCTTCGAAAACAAGGACAGATTGCTCCTCTGACATCGATCACGGTTTCTATTTCAGACGCATCGCCTTCTGGTTCTTCCCATGACATGATGCCTCAAGAATTCGAACGGAGGCTCTCCAAAACCTATTCTCTTTTTCAACAAACTCGTCTGTTTGATTGGAGCCCAATTCCATTCGAACGGAGGCTCTCCAGAATCAAATCCAAATTTTGCAGTCCAAAAACTACCTCCTTCACCTCCTCTTCTGTTATCTCAGCTTCCAAGGATTGCAATCCTTGAAACAGATTATTAAAATCAAATTGACAGTGATAGAGATTTCCAGAAATTACATTTTGCTTAAAATGTTGGATGAATGCCTCTCGCACTTCTGATTCCTCTCTAATGGACTGATATTCGATTGTCAGTTCATGGATTGTATTTTTGCTTCTCCGTCGGTTTGACGCCATTAAGTGAAAATTTTAATAGCGATTGTTTTCGTCGCCTTCTTTCAACCGATTGCAGTGAGATATTTGCTTCCACTTCATTTTGCCTATATATTACAGGTCCATTATGGATTCAATTGCAAGATCTATGGGAATGAAATCGACCCATCTGCGTCAATATCTTGATTAATTGGTTGATCTTGATTACAATAAAAGACAATGGATTGTGTTTTTGCTGCTCCGTCGATTTGAAGCCATTAAGTGAAAATAGCTATTGTTTTCGTCGCCTTCTTTCAACCAGTTGCAGTGAGATCTTTGCTTCCACTTTATTTTGGTTATGTATTATAGGTCCGTTATGGATTCAATTGCGAGTTATCTGTGAATGAAATCGACCATCTATTTCAATATCTTGATTAATTGGTCGATCTTGATTACAATAAAATACATGGATTGTGTTTTTGCTGCTCCGTCGGTTTGACACCATTAAGTGAAAATAACGATTGTTTTCGTCGCCTTCTTTCAATCAGTTGCAGTGAGATCTTTGCTTCCATTTCATTTTGCTTATTTATTACAGGTCCATTATGGATTCAATTGCGAGTTCTCTGTGAATGAAATCGACCATCTGCTTCAATATCTTGATTAATTGGTCGATCTTGATTACAATAAATTAATTCAACATTTCAACTTAAATAGTTTAAGCATATTGCATCCACTAGCATAGCCTAGATGGTATGCATGTAGGCCTTGCTTTCAATTGGGAATGGGTTCGAAACCAAACAGGTGTAGTAGTTAGGTGTGGGTTATAGCCTACGGGTCTTGTAATCGAAAAAAATAGTTTAAACATATTATTTAGTATTCACTTGAGCAGCTACATTAGATTCATTGGGATACTAAAAAGACGTGCACGGAAGAAAATAATCTATTTTTTCATTTATCATATCTATCACGGAATGGAAGAAAATTAGCACTGTCAAAAAAAAAAAAATCAAATAAAAAAAATAATTCAGTTGTTTTTGCTGATGACGAGATATACTCAATCCTGAAATAACATATCAAAATATCAGATTTCTTATTATCACCAAAATGCATACATATACATTCTAAAAATCTCACCTGGGTGGTATTTTCTAACCCACCTCAAATGAGAAAGAGCAAAAAAGGAAAAGAAAACTATAATATCTCCATTCGATAAAAACTATAATATCTGCTTTTTTGCCGAATTTGTTCATCCAATTAAAAGCAGTAGAATTTGAGGACCCACTTGGATTGTTTTTTCTGTTGTATTATTTACTAAAAAATAATACTAAATTATAAAACTTATATGTTATATATAAGTTAATCTAATATTTAAAAGGAGAAAGTATAAAGGATTAATAAGGAAATTAATCACCATTGATCAATTTCCATTTATGCACTCATTAATAAGTAGTCCTACGGTTTTTGACGGAGGACTCATTGGGTACCCTCAACTCTCTTGTTTTGTAGTATGTATTCCAACATATAAAACCGAAATGGAGTGTAGTTACAAAAAAAAAAAAAAAAAAAAAAAAAAAACCTCCTAGTCTCCTCTCTTTCTGATAGAGATCTCTTGCTTATTCCCCACAAAAAAAAATATCCTTATCAAATAAAATTTCAAGTAATTTAGTTCGTACTCTTGCTATTTCAAAAGATACACAATTTTTATATTACATGAAATCCATCAGACAATTACTTAGACAGACTCATTATTTAGACATAAAGAAATATAAAATTTTGTTCAATAATCTAAAACCGGAATGAATAAGCTAAATTCAAACTCGATACATATATTCAACTTATTAGGCTGCGAAATATTGCCTTATATTGGCTATTTCCATAAATAAATAAAAAATTGGTTGTCCAATTATATATTCTTAAACTACATATACTACATGTTATCATAATTTTTCAGATTTATTCAAAATGAATTTAATTATACATATTTTTGTGTTATATTGAATTTATACATATAGGCATAATCTTAAATTTTTTTGATTTTGTGAAAATCAATAACAAGGAGTTATTTCCATGTATTAGAATTTATTTTTTGTTGTTTTCCAAAAAACAAAACAAATTATGTTTTTTCTTTGTATTAGACTTCAATTTTTGTGGTTTTGTGAAAACAACAAAAGATTGCTTTTTCCATGTATTATACTTCAACTCGATTTTTGTAGTTTTGTAAAAATCTATAACAACGGAGTTTTTCCATGCATTCGACTTTAATTTTTGATGTTTTGTGAAAATAAATACGAATAATGTTTTGTCCATATGTTGGACTTCATTTTTTGTGGTTTCGTGAAAACAACAAAAGATTGTTTTTTTTGTCATGTATTATATGGAAAAAAGATTTTTTTTTTGTTTTGTGAAAATCAATAACAAGGAGTTTTTTTTTCATGTATTAGAATTCATTTTTTGTTGTTTTCCAAAAAACAAAACAAATTATGTTTTTTCCTTGTATTTTCAATTTGATTTTTGTGGTTTTGTGAAAATCTATAATAACGGATTCTTTCCATGCATTCGACTTTAATTTTTGTTGTTTTGTGAAAATAAATACGAATAATATTTTTTTCATATGTTGGACTTCATTTTTTGTGGTTTTGTGAAAACAACAAAAAAATTTCTTTTTTCCATGTATTACATGGAAAAACGATTTTTTTGGTTTTGTGAAAATCAATAACAAAGAGTTTTTTCCTTGTATTAGAATTTATTTTTTGTTGTTTTCGAAAAAAACAAAACAAATTATGTTTTTTCCATGTATTAGACTTCAATTTTTGTGGTCTTGTGAAAACAACAGATTGCTTTTTTCCATGTAATATACTTCAATTCGATTTTTGTGGTTTTCTCAAAATCTATAATAACGGTGTTTTTCCATGCATTCGATTTTAATTTTTGTTGTTTTTTGAAAATAAATACGAATAATGTTTTTTCCATATGTTGAACTTCATTTTTTGTGGTTTTGTGAAAACAACAAAAGATTAATTTTTTTTCCATGTACTACATGGAAAAAAGAATTATATAGTGTTATATATATACTATTTTATCTGAATTATATATTGTTATATCATATCTATATACTGTTATACCATATCTATTTATCACGTGTATATACTGCTGTTATATCATATCTGTGTGTGTGTGTGTGTATATATATATATATATATATATATATATACATACTGTTATATATACATACTGTTATTATTAGATTATAATATTGTTTGAATAATGGTATATATACTGTTATGGTCGTGACGGAAGTGCTGCACGACGAGACTGGTGAGCCGACGTGATTAAGGTCTGCTGACGTCAGCCGACGTCAGCGGTCGTCGTTTCGTCGTGCTCTCCCCGTTGTGCTCTATCATATGCCTATCTAGTAACAACCGATGTATATCTATTAGATTTAAGTGCATTAAAGCACTTAATTATGCAATAATTCACCTTTCAATAAGGTCAACCGACCAAACATTCACCTCAATGTAATTCACGTTTGGTTTACAGAACAATAATTGAGTAAATTCCATTACAGAAAAAATAATTGAGTAAATTCAATTCCAAATATTAGGCTTTAAACTTTTGGGGCCTGAGGAATAACCAGGATGCTATTTGATTTTTCACATATGACTAAATATCTTGTAGTAACATTCGGTTTTAGTATACCTAACTATTTTTATAAAATTTGATCAAATCATGCACTAATTATTGATTAGTCTAATTAAGGTGAAAATTAAATTTAATCTGATGGCTTGTTTTGTTAATTAAAAGAGCAACGCCAAATATATATATATATATATATATATATATATATATATATATATATATATATATATATATATATATATATATTTTATGTACTGTATTTGTGTAAGTTTTTTCAACAAATCAGAAATGAAAGGCCAATAATACATTATATGTTAATACAGTGTTTTAAATAGCAGCGCTATTGCGCCGCAATTACGCGCAATAGCGGATTTCGACCATAAATTATAATACGCAATGAAAATATAGCTAAAATAGCATTTTGAGCGCTACGAGCGCTACAGCGCCGCTATAACGGTCAAATAGCGTTCAAATAGCGGCTATAGCGGCCACTATAGCGTTCAAAGTGTTAGTTTTGTATTTTTTTTTTTGCTTATTTTGGATAATTAATATTAGTGTGTTTATTTTGAATAATTATGCGGTATGCTTAGTTATAGACAATGAATTTTGTATGGTATTTTATGTTAATATACTATTTTATTTAATATTTATGGTATTTGAATTTTTTTTGTCGCAATCCCCTACAAAAAAAGCCTATCTGCTATGGATCGCTATATCGCTATTTAAAACATTGGTTAATGATAAAATAAAATAAATTATGGAATTATAAACTTAAACAAATAAGCTTTCGCCAAAATAAAAGGCAATGATATACGGCCAATATAAGGCAACTTTCTATATTTAGCTTATCTATAACAGTATATAATCACTACACAGATATGCTATAACAGTATATACACGTGATAAATAGATATGGTATAACAGTATATAACAATATATAATTCAGACGAAACAATATATATATAACATTATACAATTCACATAGATAATAATAATATATATATCAATACACATGTATGATATAACAATATATACACGTGATAAATATATATGGTATAACAGTATATAATTCGTCAAAACAATATATATATCAGCCAATAACAATATATAGCCGTCGTGCTGGAGAAGAATGCACGACGGGAAGAAAAAAAAAGTGGCTGATGGTCATGCTGGCACGACGGTCATGATCCCGTCGTGATCACACCGTCGTGTTTGTACATTTCTCTTATTTATATGCCAAAGGTCTAATTATTGGGTTACAATGTAACCATTTTTTGACAGCTAGTTGACAGAAAATATATCTCTTGTTTTGTTGAGATCAGTCATATTTGAATATTAGACATATTAATCGAAACTGAACAAATCTGTCAACATTTATTGCCAGGTCTATTTCCATTGGACTAATACATGTTAATTATTCTGTTAAAAAAATATCAAATATAATAACATATGAAGTTTGATATATAATTATCTCTTCTATGTTTATAGTCAAATAATTTAGACGAATATAATAAGACAATTACCCACATAATTTTATACCAGCAATTAAATTAACTTTTTTTAAAAATAGCACATTGTCACTGATGATAATTAATTACCGATGGTAATTTGAGCAAATGACAGGCAAACAACCTTAACAAATCGAAATAAATAAATTTGGAAAATCATAAAATATAAAATATGAGAAAATAAGTAGAAAGTAGAAAATATAAACTAGCAAAAAACAATAATGGCATAAAACAAAAAAACATATAAAAATTTAAATAAAAGAGAAGAAATATAAAAATTGACAAATTGCTCCTAAAATTAAATTTGACATTAAAAAAAATAGAAATTACTCCTAAAAATCATGCTCGGATCTTAAAAAATTTGTTGAGAGAAAGAATAGAGTGGATTTACTAGAAGCTGAAAAATAACAAAACATAAAAATTAGTAAAAGCCAAAAAATAAAAAATACCAACTAAAAGAAAGAAAGTAATAAAATTAGTACCTTCGAAGTCTTTTTGTTTGATCACCTATGTGCACGAATACAGATACAGGTATCGGTATCCGATATGATACGGATACGGAGATACGACAAATCTCAAAAAATTTATGATACGGATGCGGCTATATATCTATTTTTTAATTATATTTATACAAAATCATAATAAAAAATTAAGTAATTGATAAAATAGTCAACATTTCAAATTTAATACCAAAATATGTGAATAAAATTAAATACATACTTGATACTTAATGTTCATAAAATTGAAGATTTGATTCAAGGAAAGTCAATTATTTCTGGCCTTCTCGGGAATTAATTTTTTTTATTTTTTAAATTATGTGAGTTGTAGATAAAATAAAGAATATGACTTATAAAATATAAATAAGTCTTTTATTGGTTTGAATGTGGATAAAAATTTGATCTACGGAAAAAAATGGTTAAAAAAAAGTATAATAGATCAAAAAGTATTGTGAAAATATCCCAGAAGTATCCTGACAGAACTATGCCAGCCGTATCCTGAACGTATCGAAATTTTTTTTATTATTAAATAATCGGATACGCCACGTGACATATTCGATACGTATCGGAGTCGTATCGCAGCCGTATCCGTATCGAATACCCATATCCTCAGGATACTTCCCAGTTTTTGAAGTATCTCCGCAACATAGTTGATCACCCATGAAAATTCTCTCATCTATATTCAACTTCAAGTCATATTTTTTCCTTTATTCAGATTTTATTTATTTTAGGCTTAATTAGCTGCAGTAATTGAACCAAGTCCAGCCTCTTTTTTATTTATAAAATTTAATTGTAAAATCATTAATGACTATTTAAAATGGTAACATATTATATTCATATTTTATATTCATATTTTAAAATTGCTTTTTCTAATTGTTTTCTTTTTTTTTATATTATTTTTTGTGTCCTTATTACCTTAATTTGTTGATAAAAAAAATTATTCAATATTTATTTGATTTTTATATGAATTATTTGATTTGTGGGTATTAACACAAGAAAGAAGATTTGGATATTTGCATAATTTAGCTCAAGAATTTGGATGTCATTGAAATTTTATTTATCATGAAGAATATATTTGTAGAAAATAATGCATATGGAATTTATTTTCAATGTAAATTGTATGAAATTTCTTATTAAGCAACGATTGAATTATCATTTGGTGTTATTTTGTGCATAGTTGATATTTAATTGTGTTGTTAACTAATATAATTTATAATAATTGTTATTAGTTATTATTGTTTTTATTTATTTTCTAGCAGGTGCAATACTTACTAGGGGTGGGCATCCTGTCGGTTCGGTTCAAACCGAACCGAATAAGGATAAACCGATTTAAACCGAACTGTATAAGATTCAAACCGAACCGAACCGAATAAATAATAGAACCGGTATAGAACGAACCGAATAAAAAATTAAATATTCTTTAAATTAAAATTTCTTATTAACAAAAATTATTTTAAATTAAATTAACAGTGCAAATAAATTATTAAACAATAATTAGCTTATTTTAAATATGATTTTTTATTTTAATATTCAAAATTTTAACAAAACTAAAAAAAATAAACAATAAATAACATAATTCGGTTCGGTTCGGTTTATTCGGTTTTTCCAAATCAAAACCGAACCGAACCGATTAAACCGAATATTCCCAATTTTTAAACCGAACCGAACCGATTAAACCGAATATTCTCAATTTTTAAACCGAACGGAACCGAATAAACCGAAGAACCGAACCGATTAAACCGAATTCTACCGGTTCGGTTCGGTTCCCGATTAAACCGAACCGTTTGCCTACCCCTAATACTTACCATCAATAATCCGACTTAGTGAGTAAATAAAAGTTTTAACTTATCTCTAAAAATTATCATTACCTACAATAAATACATTAAATTTGATGTATATAACAACACATAAGATCAGTGTACTATACACATCTCAGTTCAATGAAATAATGTGATTAAAATACAAAACCACCTAAAGAACAGTAAACCACCTGCATTTTAAATTGTTGGCAGGAAACTCCAACTAAAATCATTACGTGACCTTACTTGTAACCCCGCTCTTGGAGAGAATCTCAGGATCACAATAGTGTATCCCTAAAAGTTATGTCTTGGAATAGCATTTCACATCACAAAATTGGCCTCCTCTCACTGATCACCACGGAAAAAGCATAAAAACTTAAACTAAGAAAGTCAGAGAGAAGTGTATATAGAACATGAAAAGCACAACTCCCCAGGCAATGATTGAGTACGATTCTCCGTAAGTTTGTTCTATCGCTGGTTAGTCGGAACAGGACCAAAAGGTGCAATTAATTTGACATGGAAGAGGAGAAGAATAGTCAAGCCACGAGAAGTTCACGTCAAAATGAGGGACCACCACGTGTGCGGATTGGAGGGGTGTGTGTGATCGAGGTGAGGAAATTTTCTTTAATTTTTCGGAAGATTGAAGAGGAAAAATGGCGTTAGGGTTGTTTGAATGAGAAAAGTAAATGAGAGGCGCATGTTTGGGACTTTGGGGAGGATATAAAGATTAGGCATGTGTAAAAGAGAGACGTGAGAAAAATAAAGCTTGGAAGGTAGATTTTATAAACATTAATCGGACGGAGTAAATGCAATTTGATGACGTGGCTTAACGTGGTGAAAGAATTACTTTTGAAAAATTAATTATTAGGATTAAATTCCATTTCTTTTACACACCTAATACATGATAATCATACTATGGAGAACTCCTTACACTATGCTAATTAATTAAAAGAGAGAAAATCACTACAACTCTAGTATTGCTTGCTTTAGATGCTTGAAAGAGCTTTCGTTATTGACAAACTCCATAAACCAAAACTCAAACTCGTCAACCGTTACTATCTGCACATATTTCTGTTTCCTGCTTATTATAATTCTCACTCGGAACAGCCTTCTTTACCTTTTCAAGAGGAATAGAAACCTTATATGGTACTCTTGTAGCTTCTCCTTTATGAGAATTTAATGTCAATGATTTATCACTGCGAAATGCAATCTTTTCATTAGATATAAAAGTACTCCAGCAATAGGGCCTGCCGTGGTCGAAATTATGGTCATCAGTACTTTGATGGGTCTGAGCAAATGAGAATAATTTTTACAAGTGTGAGTATATTTGCACTTAAAAGAGAAATTAGGTTGGTTTTTTCCATGTTCATGAAAGCTTCGAGCAAAGCTATTTCCTTTGTTGCTGAACCTGCTGATGTGATCAACAGCTGAATAATCCTTGTATTCCTTATTTGATATCCCGGGCTCATAATCAGAAGAAACCACCGGAATACCAATAACTTGAGCACGACTTATGTTCTTCATTTCTGAAATGGAACCTCTGTTTAATTTCCTTTTCTCCTCTGAGTTTCTCAGCTCTTTTGTTATAGTTTCTCTTGCTCCAAATGTGTAGAGTTGGGCCTCCTTTATAAGATGAAGAAAAAACTACAGAAAATAAATTATTTCCGAAGAATTGAAATGTGGGGACCTTTGAGGCGTCAACAGCGCCTCATCAGCATCAAAAGTTGGCACAAAATAAACTAATCCTACGTGAGCAAAAGGAGATTAAAGGGTCCCATGTCTTTTTGTGACATCCATCCATTTCAATTTCTCTAAGAAATATTTTGTTATCATTTGTCATTATTACGTAATAGTGTGTCCTTAGGTTTATCCAAAGATTAAATAGTTAGAAGAAACATCACAGCACTTGTAGTGTAGAGAAATTCAACCTAACCTTATCTTATTATCCTCTTCAAAAATAAAAATGACCTATATACCTGACCTAGAAGTGGCAAAATCTGACCCGGCCTGAAAATCCGACCCGACCCATTCGAACCCAGACCCGACCCGACCCGAAAATGTTGACAAGTCAACGACCTGAAACCCCACCCGACCCGAACCCGAACGACCAGAGACCCGAAGTACCCGGAACTCGAACGACCCGAAACCCGAAATACCCGAGACCCGAAATCCGAATGACACGAGACCCGAACGACCCAAAACCCGAATAATCTGAGATCCGAATGTCCCGAATCTAAATGATCTGAACTTGCATATAATGAATGAATGATAATACACATGTTGATTTCACTGTAATACTAGTATTATATATTATTTTATAATATTTTATTTTGCTTCTTATAATGTCAACATATTATTTTAGAAAATTATATATTAATTATATTGGTTTCTAAGATATAAAATTCTATTTGAAACTTTTGAACTCATCGGCCTACTTTTACAGCTTGCGCAAAATTGAAAATAGATAGATATTTATTTAATCAAAGATTTTTCATTACAAATTAAACACAGTACGTAACTAGAGCTGGCAAAATCTAACTTGACCCGAAAACTCGACCCGACCCACCCGAACTCAAACCCGACCCGAACCGAACCCGAACGACCCGAGACCCGAAATACCCGAGACCCGAACGACCCGAGACCCGAACGACGAATGACCCGAGACCCGAAAGACCCGAAACCCGAACGACCCGAGATACGAACAACCCGAAACCCGAACGACCCGAAACCCGAATGATCCGAGACCTGAACGACCCGAAATCCGAATGATCCGACCCGAACCCGATCTGACCCACTCATTTGCCTCCACTAAAAATCCCTCCAACACTGATAAACAGCACCCACCATTTTTTCATGGAAAAAAATGGTAAACAGGGCCCGTTTGTCCCGTTTGTCGGTGATTAAGAATGCATTGGGGGGATTTTTTCGGAGTCAAACAAACTTTCCCATTATAAAGCAGAAATTTTCATTTGATAATATAGTCTGTTTAAATTCTAAGCAATACTACGATCATATCATGTTGTCAGAATTCTTTCAGCTATATATAGTTGTTATAAATTAACACAAACTCATCCATAACAATCTAAAGGTAGTCAAATTATGCTGATAACATATATAATTAACAATATAAGCTATCTAAACTTTCACTTGATAACCCAAATAGAACCCTATCTACTGGAGTATGTAGCACATGCTATGTTGGGACCGAAATAAACCGTTTGTTAGATTGACATTTCATGACCAGACAACTAAAGTTGGATTGAGAAAATCTTGAAAAAGTCATCTATTTGTGTTTTTTAATCATCTATTCGGCAATTGATGATGCATGAATCAACCGAATTGATGTGTAAAGCCATCTACTTTATTTAGATTTTCATTACGGCCTACTCTCCTTTTTTTAGTGGACGCAAAGAGAATTTGATAATACACAGCGCTGAGTCAGCAACTGAGTCTCATCATCACATGGCTCTGACCCCTTGGAAGCATTTTTAACAAGCAAAAATATTTGAAGAAGAAAAAAGTTGCCACTATCTTTACGGTTTGCTGAAAACATCACAAGAACTGATAAATATATAGTATTGAATGGAATAGTCAAGATGTCTATTAATTACAAGTTGCCATCTAACGGCAGTCTACAGATGCAAAAAAGAGCCCACGGGCAATTTAAAGCAAAAAAATGTAAAAAAGATTTTTATTAAGGAACAAAGCTCAAAGGCCCAAGTCCTGATTCCAATATATTAATCGAAACAAAAATTACAAGAAAGAGTTAGGAAAAACTTGGGTGCAAGCATAGCAAAAGGAAGTTGAAAAACGAACAAAATTCTGTCACATGACTTTTGTCGAATACCTTATGTGCACTGTTTTATGGTAAACACCACTAATCAAATTAAACTCCCATCTTGTGACGCCATTGATAAGAACGCATGATTTCGAGGAGATGAAAAGAGTTAATCCAAGATAACCAACTATTTTATTGGAAATCCACGAGCTGATAACATTTTTAGGATGAATTTCCAACTAAACGTGTGAAATGTTTTAGCAAAATCTCCTTTAAATAAGAACGAGGTATAAGAGGAATTGTGAAAATTAAGAAGCATTTCTCCGGGTGAAAGACTTAGAAATTGATCTATTTCTGATAAATCCTGATTGCAGCAGTGATATAAGTTCCTACAGCTTGGAGCAGTCTGATTTGCAAGAATCTTAGTCAGGATTTTAATGCTTATGGGCCTATAGTCGTTTGGGCCGATTGGATTTTTTTGGCAAGAGAATTATGTCCGCCAAATTAATATTCTTCAGGTCGATCTTGTTTGAGTTGAAAGCCCGCTACTAGGTCGGGTTTCTTGAATTTCCGGAATTTTTTCCAAATTTCTGAAGGAAGTCCATCGGGCCCCATGGCCTTCCTATTAGGCAACCCCCTTCTGTTCCTCCCTAATGCACTGATTTTCGATTGTCAGTTCATGAATTGTGTTTTTGCTCCATCGGTTTGACGCCATTAAGTGAAAGTAGCGAGTGTTTTCATCACCTTCTTCAACCAGTGGCAGTGAGATCTTTGCTTCCACTTCATTTTGCTTGTGTATCACAGGTCCATTATGGATTCAATTGTGAGTTGTCTGTGAATGAAATTGATCATCTGCTTCAATATCTTGATTAATAGTTTAGATTCATTGGGATACTAAAAAGACCTGCACAGAAGCAAATGATCAAATTTTTTTCATTTATCATATCTATCACGGAATGAAAGAAAAATAGCATAGTCATAAAGAGAAAAAATCAAATAAAAATAATGATTCATTTGATTTTGCTGAGGACGAGATATACTCAATCCAGAAATAACATGTCAAAATATCAGATTTCTCATTATCACCAAAATGCATACATATACCGTTAGAAATATTGCCCAAATAATATAATTAACTAAGGCCTCGTTTGGCATTGTTTTCAGTTTTCAGTTTTCGTTCTTTAAAAATAAAAATCAGTTTTCTGTTTTTTAGTTTTTATTTTCAAAAAAATATTTTTTTGTTTTTAAGACCGATAATAATTCTCGTGCTTATTATTTTATCAAATGCATATTATACAGTATTGCGTGCCAATATATTAAGTTTTCAGTATCAATATGCCGTCAATATAATATTTTAGTGTCATTATATTATTTTCAGTGTTAATATACCATTTTAAGTACCAATATATCATTTTCAGTTGTCAATGTGTCATTTATAATGTTGATTTATCATTTTCAGTAATCATTTTTAGTGTTAATATACTATTTTCGATGTCAATATATTGAGTTTTTAGTATTAATCTACCGTTTCAATATCAATATATCATTTTTTGTGTTAGTATACTATTTCTAGTGAAAATATATTGCTTTTAGTATAACAATTAAAATACCGTTTTTAGTATCAATAACCACTTCTAATTTCAATATATTATTTTTAGTACTAAAAAATATCAATATATCATTTTGAATATAGTATATCATTTATAGTGTCAATATACATTTTCAGTGTGAATATAAAGATTTCAGTATTAATAATCATTTTTCAGTATCATTATATTATTTTCAGTGTTAACTTATCTTTTTTATTGCAATATAAAATTTCAGGGTTAATTTTATTTTATTGTCAACTTATCTTTTTTAGTGTGATATAAAGTTTTAGGTTCAAAATTCTTTTTTTAATGTGAATATGCCATTTTTAGCGTTAACTTTTCTTTTTTAGCGCAACATAATGGTTCAAGATTAATATTATTATTTTAGTGCTACCATATTATTTTCGTGTGATTTAGGATATTTATAGGTTTGGGAACGAAAAACAGAAAAGAAGAAATAACTTTTTCTCATTTCCAAAATCTTGTTTATTTTTTACTATTTGGACAGAAAAAAATGAAAACAGAGCCAATTACCCAAACACGTTTTGTTTTTTTTTCTGGAGAATAAAAACAGAAATCAGGAAACGGCAACGATACCAAACGAGTCCTAAATTAATTATAATTAGTTTAAATAGAGAATAACAATAATAAATATATTTAATCGAAAGATCAAGCCTAGTATAGCCGTTCGATCGAGTCGCAACTGTTCTAAAGGAAGACTGTGCCATCTTGTGCAGGGAATATCGCCTATGTGCCTCCAAGGTTCTACATCTCGAACTTAATCTCGAATCCACGCCAGTAGCATAGTCGCGAAGTGGATGGCGTCCAGTTCGAAAGAGCCGTGCACTGAATTTTCCGACCAAGTTGTAGATTGCATTTTTGATTTAGTCGAAGAGAAAATATGATTATTTTTCTTTGCATTTTTTTAGAATATTTTTATTTAGTAAAGAGAAGGGTGTGTCTGTGTGTCCTTTTCTTTTCCTCTTTCAATTTAAAAAAACGGAACAGAGAGTATAATAGCAGGAGAGAGAGACTAAAATCAAGCAATTAAAATTGCTAGATTGAGTAAATAAAGAGTTTTCTCATCTCTTAATCCATTTCCATATATATATTAAATAATGGAAATAATGGCCAATGGCCTGTTAGCCCAATAGAGAATATTGTTTCCTCACTCAATTATTATACACATGTATATTTTCCGATACTCTCCATTAATAATTTATAATCAATAATTAAGTTTTAAAATTTTATGTATTATTTAATAAAATAATACAACATTCTCCCTCAAATTTTAAAACTTTGAGTTAAAATTGATTATTAACTTTTTCTTCCAAATGACTTGGTATCTTACTATGCATCGTTATGAGTGGATATAACCATAAAACTCATACATAGCGATGAATATATACAATCGAGATTTACATGGTAAGCATACGTTTTTTAATCAGAAATCTTTTACCGATTTTTTATAAACACACACATAGTACGAAAAATTATTTGGTGCTTTTGCGGATGTGCGTTGTTTAAGGCCATGCGCTAATCTTGATTATCATGAGAATGCGTAAGGATTCGTCCTTAACCTAGTCGCGGCCCATGATGATTCTCACTTAGGTAATTTCTTAAAGGATATACGATGTGAAAATATACCCTGCAAATATTACTTATTATTAAGTAATTTATTTAATTTATTGAATTTCTCAATTTGAAAATTTAATCTCGGAATTATTAAGAATTATTAAATTCATCCTGATCATGACCTTAAAGCACTTTACCATAGGGAAGAGCACAGATAAGTCAATGTCTAAAATAGTACTTCAAAATGTCATATCAGTAGTTTCGTTTAACCTTTGAACCATTTGTCCAGACTAACCGGCCACAATGATAGGAACCCACTACTGGTGACTGCTATACGGGCTTAACATCCATCCCTCTCGATGAAATCATAACAATAGATCTTGTAAGACCTTTTGTTAATTGATCGGCTAAAATTTTCTCGATCTTATGTAATTTAGTAATATCACATTTTTATTCATTTTTCGTATGGTTTTATATCGAACAATTATGTGCCTATTCATTTTACGATTCGTCGCTTGATTGATCAGATCAATAACTAATTTTAACTCACAATGCATAGAAATTGACGGCATTGGTTTTGGCACAAATGGAATTTCACTAAGTAAATTCCTAAGCCAATTGGCTTATGTGCATGTTGTGTCAAGAGTCGTTAATTCGGTTTATGTTGTACTTCGTGTAATTATTGTCTGTTTGGACGAACTCCACGATACAGCTGGCCATTTAAAAAGGCATATCCAGATATTGACTTCGTATCCAAAGAATCAGTGATCCAATTTGAATCAATATAGCCCTCTAACACACTAGGAAATCCAATGTAAACAAATACAAAATTTATGGTACCATTTAAATATCGAAAAATTCTTTTGAGGGCTTCCCAGTGTTCTTCTCTAGGATTGCTAGTATATCGAATAAGTCGACTTACTGCAAAAGCAATATCAAGACGTGTCCAATTTGCAAGGTACATTAAAAAACCAATTTGTTGTGAATATAACTTTTGTGCGACTGATGAACCAATATTCTTAGTCAAATGCACACTAGAGTCAAACGGAAATGTAACTGACTTTGAATTAAAATAATCAAACAATTTGAACATTGAATCTGTAAAATGAGATAATGACAAAAAAAATATAATTATTTGCGGTACGAGTTAATTTTATACCCAAAATAACATCTGCTTGACGTAAGTCTTTCATATCAAAATTTCTTGACAAATATGTTTTAGCATCATTTATAAGTGCTAAAGATGTTTAAAAAATTAGGATATCATCTACAAACAAACAT
This sequence comes from Juncus effusus, assembly GCA_027726005.1. Classification (NCBI taxonomy): domain Eukaryota; kingdom Viridiplantae; phylum Streptophyta; class Magnoliopsida; order Poales; family Juncaceae; genus Juncus; species Juncus effusus. The sequence goes on along the minus strand of CM050897.1, from coordinate 4,971,536 downwards.
AGAATTGCATATCTATTAGAAAATTATTTGAATAAACGCATTTGTCAAAGTTATTTGATATAAAGTCAAATGAAGAGGTAACTTTATCAAACTTCATATGCCATTATTTAGGTGCTTGTTTTAAACCATACAAGGATTTAACAAGCTTCTAAATCGTGTGTTCTTGTCCTTTAACAACAAAACCTTGAGGTTGCTCAATATAAATTTCTTCTTCTAAATCGTCATTAAGAAAGGCAGTTTTAACATCCATTTGATGTATTATTAAATTATGAATACAGGCAAGAGCAATTAAAACTCTCAAAGTTGAAATTCTACTCACCAGTTCATAAGTATCAAAATAGTCGATACCTTTCTTTTGACTAAAACCATTAGCCACTAATCTAGCTTTGTATCTATCAATAGATCCATCAGGTTTCAACTTCTTTTTAAAAATTCATTTACTTTTTATAATTTTATTATCCGGTAGAAGATCAGTTAAAAACCAAGTATTATTTTGCAATATAGATTGAATTTGGCTATTAATTGCTTCTTTCCAAAATGATGCTTCTGTTGTAGATTGAATTTTGATTGTGGAAGAGCGAATATGACTATTTTTCTTTGCAATTTTTGAGAATATTTTTTTTTTAGTGGAGAGAAGGGGGTGTTGTCTGTGTGTTCTTTTCTTTTCCTCTTTTCAATTAGAAAAAAAAACGGAACAGAGAGCATAATGGCAGACTAAAATCAAGCAATTAAAATTGCTAGATTAAGTAAATGAAAAGTTGTCTCATCTCTTAATCCATTTCTATTTTTATTGAATATTGGAAATAATGGCCTGTTGGCCTAGTAGAAAATATTGTTTCCTCAATTATTATACACATGTGTATTTTCCAATTCCAATAGGGGGATTTCATGTATATCCTTCTTAAAACTCAAAATATCAAATTTATTTCTCTTGAACTATAAATATCAAATTTATCCTTCGTTATAGTTCCTGTTAAAACTAACTGTTATTATTAAAATTACCGTACTACCCACAATGAAATGTTTCTCCTTCATCCTTGTTGCTTTGCTGCCCTACGTCTCTTTGATTTTGCTACTCTGTTCCAAGAAAGCAATGTGAACACTCAAATATGTTTTTAGTTAAAATATAAAGATGTATTTGTATGTTACGAAGACAGTCAACAAATTAGGAAAGATGTTTCTTGGAAATAAGATTTCTTGACAATGAGGTTTGGTATTACCATGAATAAGATTTCTTGACAAAGAGGTTTAGTATTATCATGAATTAGATTTCTTGACAAGGAGGTTTAGTATTTCCATGTATTACGTGTTAATTGGGGCAGTAATTCTTTGGGTTATTTTCTTATATTAGATATGATTATCCTATAAATAGAGAGGTAAGGGTAGAGTTTTATTCATTCCAACAACAATGATATTTTATATCTCTTTCTTTCTCTTGTAATAAGAAGTTTATCTTATTTTCAAGTTTCATTGTTCAATCATTTCTTCTTCTATTATTGTTCTTTCTTGAGTTAGTGTGAGTTTATTGCTGCACTATTATTTCCGCTGCTGATAACCATAAGGTCGTTGCTGGTTTAGTGCTGCCGTGTTACTGCGCAGTCACTGTTGTTCTGTTTCTCTGTTAGCGACGCGGTTATCTGGTTGAGTCCGTGTTTGACTATCTGGTTTCTTTGGACTTTTTCTCTCTATTACAAATAACATCCTTTAAAAAAGTTCAAATGCTACTCCTAATCAGCAAAATGAACTCCGCCTAATTTACATTAGCTTTCCAATTCGTTGTGCAGGTAGAACTCATCACGGATCTTGCTGAGACGGTTTCGCCAGTGGATGAAAAAGTGTGACGTCACCTCATGAGTGAGTGACAAGCGGTGCTAGTTTAAAAAAATATCAATCATCAAATCTCTTCTCTCTAGCCTATCTCTCTCTGACCTCGCTAGTCAAGAAAGTAAAAATAGGAATATAAGGCTTAATTAAAAAAACAAGCTAAAATGGAAATATAAAAAAAAAATGAATAAATATGAATTAATGTCAAGTGACCATCTCCATTGTTCCAATATTTAGCTCGTCCCTACTTGAAAAAAATTGAGATATATGAAGTGTTATGTATGACTCTAAATCTCTTAACAATCTATTTCCTATTTGGTAATATTATTTAGGTAATGATTAGGCTATGGAAATAAATATTTAGGGAATATTTGGACTATGGAAGGAGGTGAATTGTTTCTATCATTGCATTGTATTTTAGGTAATTTAGATATTGTATCTTTAATTTAGACAACTTATTTTGGTAATTAGTCATGTCTCTCTTCTATATAAAGAGTCATCTAGCTATTGTAATAGTATCCTAATTCTTACAATGTAGTCTCTCAATTGAATAAACGATCTCTCTCTTCTTCTTTTCTTATTTCTCTCATGAGTTTTCTTTCTACATCAATATTCTCCCCATTACCCTAACAAATTGGTACAAGAGCTATGTTATGACAATCTTTGTGCTTCCGTAAATCAAGTATACCGCTTTGTTCTATCATGAATTCAATTACGGTTATGTCGACCAAATCTGATACTGAGATATACGATAGCATGACGAATTTGGCACTATTGCAAGTGCGGATGAAGGCAGGCTATATTATCGAGTCAAGATGTGAACGCCATCATTTTTGGGCGACCAAAGGAGATGAAGGGCTATGTTGGGAAGATGATGGATGATAGAGCCCTTTCGACAATTTAGTTTTATTTAAGCAACTCGACTCTTGAAGAAATTTTCATGGAGACTACATCAATTGGCGCGAGAAATCGGTTACCAACCGGTTATGTTTGAAGCGGCAGTTCCATTTTTTGAAGATGGCAGGAGATACGTCCGTTAACGTCCATGTTTTGGAATATGTCAATTTCTTTAATAATGTGGAGACAATCGATAATAAGATGGAAGAAGAGGATAAAATCGTGGTGTTCTTGTGCACGCTGCATATGTTTCATACCAGGGAATCACTTACCATTAATGATGTCAAGAGTAACTTATTAGTCAAGTCTGGCATTGACTATGACTTGTCCATGGCCGAGAGTAGTCATACAGAAGTTGAGTTGTTTGTGGAGGGGTGGAGACGTAAGAAGAGAAATTCAAGTTTAGAGAAGACTCATTCACAATTGAAGTACAAGAACCTGATGAGCAACTATTGCCAGAAAACGGGACACATTAAGCCCGACTGTTACAAGCTCAAAGAGGAACAGAAGGCGGATAAGGGTGTTCTCTCGGAAGAAGATAACATAGTTGAATCTGGTAAGGTTGAGGTGCTGGTTGTGGCGAATGGATACGGGGTGACAGTTTTGAGCACGAGGGATCTACTGTGTGGCCAGAATACCATAAAGCATGAGTTTTGTGAAGATTCCATTTGTGGCAAACAGAGGAGACTCAGCTTTATTACAGCCGTTCATCGCATGAAAGGAATTTCGGACGATATTTATTTGGATTTGTAGGGACAAATTTGTGATGCGTGGCTGATTGGATACTACTCGAGAAGGCTTGGTGCATGCTTTTTGGGGCGGGCTCAGGCGAGGAGTTCTAGGCAGAAGCCACTACTAGTGCTTGGTGGTTGGTCAACTGTTCTTCGAATACAGCAATTTGGTGCAAGACACCAACAAATATTTGGTCCGGTAACCGGTGAATTACTCGACATTGTAGGTATTTGGATATCCTGTTTATGCACAAGTCGTTAAATGGAAACTCGAGTATGGGGAGAAGAAATATTTTCTTCTTAGATGCGCTTCAGGTATGAAGGCGTGTTGTTTGCGGTGTCCAGTACTGGGACACCTTATTTTGAGAGATACAACTTTTGAGTCGGTTATGTTACGGACAGGGGAGCAAGTGTCTGATCTGGCTATTAAGAAGATTGTGACGGCCAGGAAGGAGGTGTAGTTTGCAGTTTCCGGTCAACAAGGTGAAGTTGCTCGATGTAATTTGGAGCATTACGATGACTCTCATTATGACGATGATGCATCGGGTAAGGCGAGTCGGGAAGGTGCTTTGGTAAGAGATCGGGTTGGATTTTCTATGAGGTATGGATACTTCGATTTTGTGTATGCTTGGCTGCGGTCAACAAATTGGAGTCTTGCGAGTTCTCGGTACAAGGAGACGGCCTCATGTGGAGCGGCAAAGTGGATTGATGAATTAAGGTGGAGCTCATTTTGGATATATTGTTATTGCGACTTTGAGTCATGTGTGAGATCTTGAGTCAAGGTGGAGATTGTTTTGTATGACTCTAAATCTCTCAATAATCTATTTCATATTTGGTAATATTATTTAGGGAATGTTTAGGATATGGAAATAAATATTTAGGGAATATTTAGACTATGAAAGGAGGTGAATTATTTTCATCATTGCATTGTATTTTAGGTAATTTAGATATTGTATCTTTAATTTAGGCAATTTATTTTGGTAATTAGTCATGTCTCTCTCTTATATAAAGAGTACTCTATCTATTGTAATAGTATCTCAATTGAATAAACGATTTATCTCTTCTTCTTTTGTTATTTCTCTCATGAGTTTTCTTTTTTTACATCAATATTCTCCCCATTACTCTAACATGAAGTATGACAAAGGATGAGAGAGAAGAGAATAGAAGTCTCCTTTATGAAAATCGTGTATATGGACCGTGGTTTTTTGTGCTTTTTCTCAATTTTTTTTCTCTTTTCAAGTTTCTACAGGGTAGAATTTGGGTTAAGGGGAGCACCGTCATTCATGGAGCGTGAGGTTTAGGACATTTTGTCCACAATATTTAATTTAGAGAGTTAATCAACAATTAACGATGAAATTTTTAATTCTATCTAACAATTGGATATATTTGATATTTTATGAAGTTATGATGGATAAATTTAATAGACTTTAAGTTTAGAACGGATAAATTTGATATTTGTAGTTTAAGAGAAATAAATTTGATATTTTGAGCCGCACGGATATACGTGAAATTTCCCCTTTCCAATATTCTTCATTAATAATTTATATTCAATAATTAAGTTTTAAAATTGTATGTATAAAATAATACAACATATACATGCTAAAAATCTTATCAGGGCGGTATTTTCTAACCGACCTCAAAAGAGAAAGAGCAAAAAAGAGAAAAGAAAACTATAATCCCTCCATTTGATAAGAAAAGAAAACCAGAACAATCTTATTGTAGTTTCGACATAACTTGCTCTAGATACTTAAACGATCTTTGATAATTAATAAATCCAATGAACCAAAACTCAAATTCATCAGCCGTAACTATCGGTAGGTACTTGTGCTCGGGTTTGTTCACATTTTCACTTGGAGTTATGCACTTTTATCTTTCCAAGTGGAATTGAAAATTTGTACGGTGTTTTTATAATTTCTCTTTTATGAGAAGTTAGTCGAAGTGATTTTTCACTTCGAAATGCGATTTTTTCGGTTGAAATGAATATTATTCCTGCGATTGGTCCAGTTGTTGTAGAGAGATAACATTGATAAGCCTTTAAAAGTCTCTCTTGTTTATTCATGTTAAATGATTTTGTGAATACTTTTTCTATACTCCCAGCTTGAAGAATTTTTTTACTTAGACTTAGTTTCCCTTTCACAGTTTCCGATATATTTTGACCCAAAGTGACTGCAATTGAAAGAAGAACTAGTTAATTGAAAATATAATGTATAATCAGTTTTGAGTCCTTGCAAATTGCAATGAAACAAACAAAAATTGGATAAAGAATACATTTATTTTTTACCATGATCAAGGAGTCCTTGAGCAAGACTATCTGTTTTTTTGCTGAATTTATTCATCCAATTAGAAGCAGTAGAATTTGAGGATCCACATGGATTGGTTTTTCGTACCGAATTATCATTCTCAAAATTCTGCAGCTCCTCTTTCGCAAAAGTCTTAAAAGAACCAACTGGAAACCCGATTACATGGCCATGAGAAAAGTTCTTCATTTTTTTTACAACTAATTGAAATTCTCTTATTCTTTACTGTTTGATGTTTTGTTGAAGATGGAGATTCTGGTTTTGCGTCAAATGAGTTGCGAGCCGCCTGTTTTTAAGAGGAAGAGATAACAAATGGATGAATATTTTTGAAAAAACTAAAATAATGCAACAAAGTGGTGTTACAGTCATCATTGCCTCATCAGGATTGAAAGTAGTCATCAAAAGGAAAAAAAAGGTCCCAAACCTTTTTTAGTCTGACATGGCTTATAAGTATGCTCTTGCCCAATGGCTCCTTTTTGCTTGGTAGGTCCATCCAATATCAGGCCGAATGACTAATTGGGATTTATATGTCATGTCCCAATAGATTCCATTAGACTATAGATGGTTCAGCATCAAAATTTTGCTTAAAGAGAAACAAGTTTGTTGAACACATTGTCAGCACATCAGTGGTTCAAGAAACATTCAGTAACCAAGACTTTCGGTATAGTAAATGTAGATGCTTTAGGTTTAACCAACTAACATTATTTCGCTAGTTATGAATTTGTAAAAAGATATGTGGAACAGATGTTTGAATTGCAACAGTACAGTAGTGGCCGTTACTTCAATACCTTGTTCTTAACACTTCATAAATATCATGACCAACTTTATTAGGGTTACTTTCTTATAAAGGAAGTTCTCGTAATGTGACCAAGGGATGATGTTGGAACAAATTAATCCGATGCGTAAAGAAGTAATCTTTTTCCTCATAGGATTTAGTTGGGCAGCTACCCCATTAAGATGCTCTATGGGAAAAAGAAAATATAAAATCCTCAAGAGATGTTTGCCTCCTTTTCTTCACGCCAAACCCAGCATCTTACAATATCTAGAATTAACAAATGGTCGAGGTCAGGTGATGTCGAGTCATATCAATTTCTTTACGGGTCATTCAGATAACGGACCGTTTATTTCGGATAGCGGACCGTTTATCATGATTTGTTTTCAAATGTTGGATAATTCTAGTTATGAGATTCAAGTTTTGAGATTGAAATAAACTATTTTTATAAACTACGATATTTAATGACCAAATAACTAAAGTTCCATTGAGAGGATCTTGGAAATTTATTAGGATTATAAACAACCCATCATGATTATTGAAAGAGTCAACTATTTTCATTCTCAAAAAAGAAAGAAAAATAAAAAGAAAAAGACACAAATCAAATCATGATGCACTGATCAACCGAACAGATTTGTTAAAGGCTTAAAGCCATCCACTTTCTATAGATTTTCATTAAGATGCAACTAATTAAAGCTTTAATTAATTAAAAAGAGAAGTTTATATTAGAATACACGCAGCACCGAGTCAGCAATGCCTAATATTACATGGCTCTTACCTTAGAAGCACTTCCAGCAATATGAAAATTTGAAGAAAAAACTAGCCAAAAGAATCATCATAAGCTAGTATTGAACAACCTATTGTTAACATGTCCATCATTAGAATTGGCTATTTCGACCAAAGCTTAGTCATCGCCCCATCAATCCAAATATTTTTAGATTCAAACGTTAGAAAAAGTCAATTTCTTTAAAAAAATAGGTTTGAAACATATGAGGCTTCCCTATAAAATCAAAAAAGAAATTAGCTATTTAGATCATTATAATGCTAACTATTACTAACATGTTCAGAAAAAATAATGGCAGTAAAAATGAATTGGTATAAACAGTAGTTGTGGGTATCAAAGATGATTTTTCTTTTGCAACACTCCGGTCCGGTCCATTATGGACTCAATTCTAGATTTGACTATAAATAAAACCGACCATCTACTTAAATATCTTAATCGATTTGATCTAAGATTCAACAAATTAATTCAAATAAATAGTTCAAGCCAAAGTTTATTAATTCAAGCGGCCGTAAGGCACCCTTAAATTGGGATCAGAGTCGTTGGATGCCCGCGCAATGGGAACTATCCGACTATGATCGGAACCGGCCGAGTCCACACGGAGAAACGGATTTTTCATAAACTATTGCTTTTAGGGGAAAAAAAAAATTGGAAATTATTTAATAAATATAAGACAATGTAAAGAGAGCAAATTAATTTTATATCATTTATATTTGTAATAATAATATTTGTTTTTAGCATTATGAAATTTAGACCGGCAGTTGAATAATAGAAAGATAAGAAAATGTATTAGTATTAGAACAAAAATTGATTGTTACTCAAAATATAATAAATAAAAATTTTATTTAAATGTTATTCTAAGTTTTTGGTGTTAGTAGTATGCCCTAGGCTAATATTCTTATGAACTAGATGTTGTAGAATTAGTGACCTAGGCCAATTTATTTATGCTATGAAATAAATGAATAATGTATTAAGAAATTAGTATTTATTCAATAAAGGTTGTTTCTCATATATCTGAGTGTATGGGTGATTAATATATACTTATATAACTTATATCGACCATGAATGACACTTCGGGATCACATCATCAGAATACATGATTCTGATAGTAAACTGTGAATCAACAACTGAGATTCTAAACTGTCCCTAGTGATATGTAGGATGTTTATGGAGATAGACATACTTCAAGTAAGAAGCTAAATATCCACACTAGTATATCCGTAGACCGGATGATCATATTCTGCTGATCATGGACATGGAGATATCAAGTATGGAATATTGGTACGTGTTATAGACCACGTACTGTACTGATCACACTATGAGAATATGCATGGTACATGTATTTAGTAATTCTCATATAAATACCGTGCATGTTCCTATGACCAAAGATTACCATGAATTCCTATATATGGAACTGCATACTTTGATATGATCATACGTCATTCTTAACCAAATGAACATTTGGGTCATCATTGGGTATGTACTGTATCATGACGAGGATTGTGAGTGGCCAAAATATGATTTGTTCCACCCGTCACGAGGGAGATATCTCTAGGCCCCCTGATGAACTAAGACTGAAGTAAATGCATGACCATGCTCAAAATGGATTAATAAAGAGTTGTTAATATCGTTTTGAATTTATTCAGTCTAATTCTCGATCAGGAAAAAGAAATTGATCAAACTCAAAGATTACATATTTTCACGCCTTGTGATCAAGGCATATCATAGAACAAAAGGAATAAGAAACGTCTGTTCAGATAGATCAATGATCGCTGATCATTTCATTTAATATGGGTAGTCATGACGCCAGTTTAGAGGTCACTCATGACTTACGGTCTTTCGAAAATAGTTGCCGGTGTTGAATGAAATATGCACGGTCACACAATAAACTACATTCATTCGGGAAGAAATACCTCAAAACGGTTATATATGTGATGTATAGAAGGGTGAAGAAAATGATCAAACATTAGATGTTTGATTGTACAAACCGCACGTGGTCTCTTTGAATAGACAAAATTATAGTTAAACAGCTTGACAGCCACATTTCCTATTTAGTAAACAGTGTTCCGTTGGAACGGAATATAGGTTCCATCCTGTCGGCAGCTAGGATTTTACATAGAAAAATTGGCTAATCTTTCGTGTCTCTCTAGTATAAATAGAGAGGCAGCCCCTTTTATTTTATACACAATACATGTCCTAGAGGCAGCCGTTATATATATATATATATATATATATATATATATATATATATATATATATATATATATATATATAGAGAGAGAGAGAGAGAGAGAGAGAGAGATTATATTTGTCTGAACTTCGCATGAATACGAGTAGAGGTCTTCTACCTTCAAGACTTGCGAGCGATCATTCTTCAATCCTAGGAGAAGCAAGGAGGTTCGCGGAGTCACGCTTCAGAAGAGGAAGGAGATGGTTGCAAGCCGGAAGTTCGTTTCAGATCTACATCCGCTTCTCTCTCGCGGATTATCGTAACCTGAAATATAAATTTTAAATACCTATTTTGTACTTTTATTTCATTATCGATGATTCTAGAGAGTGTTGAATCCGTATTTTCTGCTGCGCATGTATCGTACATGCATACGAATTTCCCCAACACTAACCCCGTTAAGTCCTCCTTGACAACTTCCCAAAATTCTTGAAAGAATTTGAATAAGAGGCCATCCGGGCCATTTGATTGGCCTCTCTTGATGAATGTACCACATCCTTCAGTTTCTCCAAGGTGAACGATGACAACCAGGAAAGAGCTGGTAGTGTCGTCACCTTGTCGGCAAAAGGCCAGAAGAGAGGAGCAATAACAACAAAGAGGCTGCTAACGGGAGAAGAAAAAGTGCCGTCGGGTACTTAGGCCAGCTATGATGAGGCCAATGAATACCACAAGAGAGAACACATCACACAAAAATTAGAATGTCTCTAGCACCTCAAGGATTTGTAGATCCAGCAATGAGACACCGTCTAAAGAGAGGGGGCTGCCATGGCCACGAGAGGCTGCCAAGATAGGAGGAGAGAAGCTCTGTCAGCCAAGGAAAGGCCATCAAGCAAGAAGAACAAGCAGAAATTGCTAGGGTTCTGGATAAAGGGAAAGAGGGAAGTGGAGGCGTGATTAAGGACCGGGATAAGTCCTATGTCTGAGTCCCGAAAAACACAATCGTGTGTAGCATATGTTTAGTAAAGTCTATCAATCCACAAATGTAAGTTCGATCTAAAAAAAGAATTGGGAGAGGGGGAAGGGGAAGTGGAAGGGGAAGGGAGAAGAGAACTTTTTTATTGCTAGTGTTTGCCTCCACCCATGGATCAAAATTGCTAGTTTTTGCTCTCCGTACAGAGAACCTTTTTTATTAATTTAAAGAAATATTGTTTTTGAAAAAAATACAAAAAATCAAAACTTTATTTTTGGAAAAACAAAAAATAGAAAATTAGAAATGATGCTAAACGAGCGATGATAAAGTTATTGACTTCTTTTTTAAAATAGCATTTGTACCAAAAAAAAATTAACTAACTAGCACCCATATAAAACTAATTAAGTATCTAGCACTACTGCCAGGCTTTCTGGCGGTAGTGAGTCACTACCGCCAAGCCCTCTGGCGGTAGTGTCTATTTTCCTTGATTTTATCAGCGAAATTTTAACTCGCGCTTGAAACGGACTAAATTACTGTTAAATTAGTGAATTAACGACTACCGCCAGAGGGAGTGGCGATAGTAGCTAATTTTTTTATTTATTCTTAGTTGACGAATAATTAATTATTTGCACGACGTTACTGTCAAAATAATGTTAAATTTAACGAAATCACAACTACCGCCAGAGGGAGTGGCGGTATTGTGTATTTTCTTATTTTCTCCCCCCGTTTGCAACCCGTTTACAAAAATAAATGAAAAAAAATAAAAAATAAATAAAAAACGCACTACCGCCAGGTGTTATGGCGGTAGTGAGTACTACCGCCAGCACGGCTGGCGGTAATACTGTTTTTTCTTTTTTTGTTCTCTGGACAGCGCTGGAGATGGAAAATTTTTAAAACACCCAACTACCGCCAGCACCTGTGGCGGTAGTGACCGTCTGACAGTACATGCTATAAAAAGGTCCAACTTCATCTCTCTCCCCATTCTAACCTAAAACCGCGCCCCCAACACCAAAAAAATGATTTGGAGACGATTTTGAGAGTATTTTGAGCCAAAAAAAGAGGAAAAGATAGAAGATAAACACGACATGGCCATTCCATTGTAATCCTTATTACTTACACACATGGCCATTCCATCGACTCTCAAACCCAATAAACACGACACATCCTCCAATGTAATCGTCATCTCCCCATGTACCATGTGGAACGTGTGAGTTTCTTTTCTCCACCGTTCCTGCAATGCAGTTAAGCAAATACCGTCTAACGGTATATATCCAATCTTCGCTACTTGGAACAAATTAGCCATTTTTAGATAAGGGATGTAAAGGTCGTTCCAAGGCACCTTCATAAACGAAAACAAAAATAATGAATATATTTACAAATAAAAATTAATAATATTTATATAATATAATTAAAAAATAAGTACCGTAAGACGATGTTCCTGAAACGGTAGGATTCGAATGATATCAACCCCGCTTCTTTCGCAAACTCTCTAGTCCTATGTTCGGCTTGTAGTGCGTTAAGTGAATATGGCGGGGAATTATTTTCTTCGATCATACGACTTTTTCCTTTGTCCGCCCGACTAGGTCGACTAGGTCCGCCTCTAGATGCCATCGGTCGCTATTTCTAAAACTAAAAGTACTAAAATAATTACTAAAATGAAGACTATAATTCTACAATTAACATTAACTAAAATAAAAAATATCTATAAAATATTTTAATTAGTAATAAAATTACCTACAAGTAAAAGCATCTAGAAAAAAGTGCGAAATTCTTCAAAAACCCCCAACTTTTTTGGAAATTATCAAAAACCCCCTAACTCTTGAGTTTCTTAAAAAAAAACCCTATAAAGGCAATTGAATTATTTTTTTGCCCCCTATGGTATTATTTTTAACATCTAATGGAGTTAAATTTATTTTTGGACCAAAATACCCTTTATGTATTCTATTTTTTGTTTTCTAAATTCAAATGTGTTAAATTTTAAAAATGAAAATAAATTAAGGGGTATTTTGGCCCCTTTATGAACAACATTAAAAATAAAAATAAAAAATATTTAATTAAGGGGTATTTTGGCCCACAATTAAATCTAACCATTCCAAATGTTAAAGTTAACACAAGAGGGGGCTAACAAATAATTCAATTACCTTAAGGGGTTTTTGAGGGAACCTCAAAATTGAGGGGGGTTTTGGTAATTTCCAGAAAAGTTAGGGGTTTTTTAAAAAAAATTTCAAAAAATTCCTAAATAAATACCTATAATTAAAAATATCCCTAAATAATAATAATAATAACTAAATAATATTTTTTAGTCTAACTAATAAATAACCTCACAAAAATTATTTCTACTTAAAAAAAAAAAAATAACGTAATGGAAACTTTGCACAAATAAAAACGTCTAAAAAAAATTTCTAAATAAATACCTACAATTAAAAATATCTAACAAAAATTCTACATAATTACCTATTAAATAAACTAAAAATATCCCTAAATAATAATAATAATAACTAAAAAAATTACTTAGTCTAAATAAAAAATAACCTCACCATAATTATTTCTACTAAAAAAAATATATATACCTAATGGAAGCATTCTTCCTCTTCTCTTCCTCTCATTCTCTTCCTTCTCCTCCTCCTATTTCTCCTCTTCTCTTTTCCTTCTACTTCTTTTCTTAATTTGGGTGGAAATTAGGTGGAAATTAGGTGAAAATTGGGGATTTTGGGGGTAGGGTTTGAGTAAGTTAGGGTTTGGGGCGGGTTGGGTTTAAAAAAATAAATAAGGGTTGGGGAGATTTGAAGGAGAGAAAGAGAAAGAAGAAGGGGCCGGGTAGGGTAAAAAATCACACTACCGCCAGAACCCCTGGCGGTAGTGTATTTTTTTATTTTTTTATTTTTTTATTTTCATTTATTTTTGTAAACGGGTTGCAAACGGGGGGAGAAAATAAGAAAATACACACTACCGCCACTCCCTCTGGCGGTATTTGTGATTTCGTTAAATTTAACATTATTTTGACAGTAACATCGTGCAAATAATTAATTATTCGTTAACTGAGAATAAATAAAAAAAATTAGCTACTACCGCCACTCCCTCTGGCGGTAGTCGTTAATTCACTAATTTAACAGTAATTTAGTCCGTTCAAGGACGAGTTAAAATTTTGCTGATAAAATCAAGGAAAATAGACACTACCGCCAGAGGGTTGGCGGTAGTGACTCACTACCGCCAGAAAGCCTGGCGGTAGTGTTAGATACTTAATTATTTTTATATGAGTGCTAATTAGTTAATTTTTTTTGGTACAGATGCTATTTTTAAAAAAAAGTCAAAGTTATTAGAGACGAATGTTTTGCACTCCCCATTTACAAGGTGCTAAGGATGCTTGATCAATCCAGAAATAACATGCCAGAGTTAAAATTATCGAGGTAACCAGACTTCTCATTTATCACAAAAATGCACAAATATACATACTAAAATCTCATTACAGTGGTCTTTCCTAAACCACCTCACGCGAGAAAAAGCAAAAAAAAAAAGAAAAAAAGAAAATTATGTTATTGTAGCTCTGATATAACTTGCTCTAGATACTTAAATGATCTTTGATAATTAATAAATCCCATGAACCAAAACTCAAATTCATCAACAGTAACTATCTGTAGATACTTCTGTCGAGGTTTATTCACATTTTTGCTTGGAGTTATGCATTTTATCTTTCCAAGTGGAATTGCAACTTTATACAGCGCTTTTACAATTTCGCCTTTAGGAGGAGTTAGTGAAAGTGATTTATTACTTCGGAATGTGATTTTTTCGGTTGAAATGAATAGTATTCCTGCAATAGGTCCAGCTGTCGTAGATAGATAACATTGATATGCCTTTAAAAGTATTTCTTGTTTATCGATGCTAAATGATTTCATGAATATTCTCTCGATACTCCCGGCTTGAAGAATTTTTTTACTTAGACTTAGCTTCCCTTTCACAATTTCTGATATATTTTGGCCCAAAGTCACTGCAATCCGAAAAGAGGAACTAATTAATTAACAATAAATCTACAATCAGTTTTAAATCCTTTTAGCAAAACAAAAAAATTGGAAAAAGAAAATGATAAAAATTTTACCATGATCAATGAATCCTTGAGCAAGACTAGCTGCTTTTTTGCTATGCTTGTTCACCCAATTGGAATCTGAATCCTTAGAATTTGAGGACCCGCATGGATTGGTTTTTCTTATCGAATTAACATTCTCAAAATTCTGCAGCTCCTCTTCTGCGAAAGTCTTAGAAGAACCAACTGGAATTCCAATTACTTGGCCATGACAAACGTTCTTCATTTTCCAGTTAATTGAAGTTCTTTTTGCCCTTTCACTTATTTGATATTTTTGTTGGGAGAATTTAGTTTTGCCTCAAATGACTTCCAAGGGGCGTCTTTTATAAGATGAAGATGGTAACAAAAGAATGAATGGTTTTTAAATTAAAAAAACAATTGAGTCCATTAAAACAAACAGTGAAGTGCTGTTACACTCATCATCCCTAGTCATCAGGATTGAAAGTAGTCATCAAAAGGATAAAAGAGGTCCCATGCCTTTATTTGGGCTGACAGAGATTACATGGTATATATTTTTGCTCTCTCACACACAAACGTTTATCAAAGAACTAATTATCAGATAACTGATACATAACATAAGGTTTATATATTACATCATAATATTTGCTCAAGACACACTTGATGTCTCACTATTAAAATATTAATTGTAACTCAAATATTGTTTAACATAATTGAAATTTCTTAGCTATCAACCAATTGACCAAATTGGAACCGTGGAAGTTGCTCCAAACCCAAATTCTAAACAATATCCATACAAATCATGACTAACATTCGGTTGAGAAGACCATAGAACTTTATTCGGGTGTCCTTCTTGGAGAAGAAATTCGGGTAGTGTGGCCCATAGATGATGTTGGAACAAATCAATCTGATGTGTAAAGAAAGAATCTATTTTCCTTGTAGGATTCAATTGGGAAGTATTACCCCATAAAGATGCTCTATCAAAAAAAAAAAAAAAAAAAAAAAAAAAATATATATATATATATATATATATATATATATATATATATATATATATATATATATATATATATATATATATATATAATCTCTCATAAAGGCATCTGCCTCCTTTTCTTCATTCCTACGCAGCTCCGTGATATTTTGATGCGGCGCATAGCCGCTTCTTCTATATCTCTTTTGGGTTATGCAAGGATTCAGAAAAAATGAATCGAGACACATTGTAATGTTGCCGTCAAAAGAAAGAGATCTTTCAGCAAGGCGGCTTTGCCGCTTTGGTGCTGAGTCAATAAAAGGAAATAGTAAATTAATAATATTTTTTGGGCTTCTAGTACCTAATGGGCCAGAAATATGGCCTTGGTAAAATAATTTGTTTCTTGGTAGGGAACCTAATCGAATTTTTGAATGATTAATGCATTTAACAAGTTTTGTACAAATTGTAGAGTAAGACTAAATAAAACAAACAAATTTGATAGATTATTGACAAATGGCTAAATATGAAAATTAATGAATGATTTTTCTCTTATTTTTTCTGAATAAGAATTGAATAGATGCAAGAAGCACGTCAGTCTTTTGTGAATGATCGGTCAAATTGATTATCTGTCTAGTCTTACTCTAAATTGTATGCGTTTTCATTCGGTTCGTTTTATTCAGTAACTTAACTAAAATGATTAGCTAGATTAATTTGTGTTGTTTAATTTTCTGTTGGGTCAAGCTATATACATCGAACCGATGAAATAAACCAAACATACTAATTTTTCTAATTAGTTCAATGGTACTCTTAAGTCTTAATCCTTCAACATATTGTGACAATAATAAAATACCTTTTTTTAATTATCCATACAAGAAAATAATTTATCAAATATATATTTAAAATTTTATGTATATATGCTTATAATGCGGTATAAACAGAATAATCTAAATTACAATTCATTTATCGAGTTCGGTCTGTGAAACAACTTGATTGATCAATTGAATCAATTTGGTTCGATTTGTCTTGTTCAATTTCGATTCAAACCGAATGACCAAATGAACACCCCTTATTTCAAGTTTGTAAGCTCTCTTTCAATAAATATAACAATAGAAATTACTTAATTAACAAACTAATCAATTAACTTAGGAATTATTTGTTATAACAACCCACAACAAAATACTAATTTAATCCTTCTTATGTTTAATGAGAATTACTTTTGTAACAAATAAAAATAAAATATTTCACTCTTGTGTTATCTCTCAACCTAACTATACGAATTACTCCATATCTTAATTATTGATGCATCGGAGACGGATGTTTATAGCAACTAGGGAGGCTAGGACCCCCAAATTTTTTTGATAAAGTAATATATATCATCAGAATTTTACCAAACAAAGTTTTGAACTATATGCATTTATCTGTATTTGTGGTCTTCTATCCAAAAGACTAATGAATAATAACAAGAAATTTTGGCCACCCAACATATGCGGTCATGATCTGCTACTTATGCATAAAATAGTTCTAGCTGTTTGGAGTCTTTGAATTTGAACTTTTTAGAAATTTAACCAGTGCGAAACAAATTTAAAAAGAAATCGATTCTAAAATTGGGTGTTCAACTTTGATAAAACAGTTTTGGTCTTACCATTTCTTTGACAAATTTAATTTATAAAATCTCAAAAATATAAATTAGGAAATAAAACTCTTCGATTCTATACCACTAGCTTACAACAAACGCTATTGTAACTTCAATACTTCTCCACACCAATACAAAATACACCCCTTTAATTCCTAACCCTAAAAATCCAAAATAAAATTATATACATGCTATTGTGACTCGGAGATAGCCAGTTGGAGATACATGAAAGATCTCTGATAATTAACAAATCCCATGAACCAGAACTCAAACTCATCTGATGTTACAATTTGCATGTACTTTTGTTCAGGCTTGTTCAAATTCTCGCTTTCTATCGCGTTCTTAACTTTCTTAAGAGGAATCAAAACTTTATACGGCACTCTTGCAATCTCTCCTTTAGGAGAAGTTACTGCCAAGGATCTATCACTACGAAATGCAATTCTTTTATTTGATATGAAAAGAACTCCAGCGATTGGGCCAGCTGTGGTGGAGAGATAGCATTGGGAGGCCTTCAATAATTTCTCTCCTTTTTCGATAGTAAATGATTGTTTGAATACTCTTTCGATACCGCCAGCTTGAAGAATTCTTTTTCCCAGAGTCAACTTCCCTTTAACAGTTGCTGAAAATTTCGGTCCCAAAGCCACTGTGATACAGAAATTCAAACATGAATACAATTAGCAACAAGATTCATCTTTGAATTTAAAAAATTAAGAAAAAGTTAAAATTAGGTTAGATTTGTACCATGTTCACGGATTCCTTGAGCGAGTGTGTCTGCCTTTTTGCTAAATTTGTTCATTAAATCAACCATAGAATCCTTGCTCTCTTTGGAGTTAGATTTTGATCCGTAATTAGTACATGTATGCCTCATTGAACACATCGGTACACTTGGTAACTCCTCTTCAGCATAAGTTCTAGAAGAACCAACGGGAATCCCGATCACTTGACCTTGAGCAAATTTCTTCATTCCTGCCATTAAAACTTATTTTTTTCTCTTTTATGAGATTAGTTTCTCTTTGTATTTTGAGAGAGTTTCGCTTCTGGTTTGGAATGAGTAGAGCTAAGGGGCCTCTTTTATAAGCGGAACGAACCTAGAAATTAGAAAGTGGGTGCATGTTTTTTCAAAGGAATATGATAGTTGCACAGTCATCATCACCTCATCAAGATTAAAAGTTGGTACCAAAGATTTGATGACCGGTACAAAGAGAAGTCGGCCCAAGGATAGTATATTCCTGTTGTGTGTCTATCAAACAGTTGATATGTGGATTTTGTATCTCCAAGATAAAAAGGTGAAGAAAAGATGCAATGTTTAGAGAAAAGACCTTGCTGAATCTTATCTTATCTCTCGACATCTTAGATAAAAGTGAGGAATTACTTTTGGTGCCTTTTTTTTATATATTTGTAGTTAATTTGCATATTAACTTGAATTTTCCTTAAATAATTTTTTCAAAACAAAAAAGTTCACACTTCTTTGTTTATAAACTATATCCATTGGGATATATTAATGCTAAGTTCTTACATAACGAGAGAAAAAAAAATACGAGTTGAATATTATTTTTCAAAAGAAAAGTTTTATCTCATTTCAAATTGTTTCAAAATTACATGTTTTATTCATGCAAGTATAATAAACAAGATAATTCTTAACTAGTAATTTACAACCCTTGATGACCAAGTTAGGTGTACAAGACTTGCTAATTAATTATAGACATCCCATGTGGCACCTCTATGAAAATGAAATAGGATTTACGGGACCCATCTCCGATTGATGAATGAGTCGATCCGATGTGTAAATTGACCCTCTTCCAACAAAAATTTATTAAGACACCATTAAGTCATTTTAATCCTCCTCTCGTTTTCACAATCCTCTGCACTCAAATGGACATATAGTCCATGTAGTGAGTGGGATGAACTACAATTTTCACATAATTCGATTATAGAAAAATTACAGTAAAACTTTTATTATTGTATTTAAACAAAGATGGCGGGAATCCTAGATTTTAGACTCGCTGCACATAATACCTATGTCCAGAATATATGAGATATAGAGTATACCTAATCAGCATCAAAACCAACTCAGCACCGAGTCATCAGGTCCATTTCACCTGACTTTAAATAGTGGTGATTTGAGGAGCCAGGTTTGTTTTTTCGACCCTTGGCCCCTGTTTGGGAAATGGGAGCTAGATAAGATGGGATGTATCCGTTTAGTTATCTCTACAGTCAAATAGAGGAGTAAATAAGGAGAGAGAGAGACACGGGATAACTAAGAATTTCTCTTCTAAATTTTACCCCACCTCCCAGCATGATAACGTAATCCCTAATACAAACAAAATCCTCAATTTAACTTCAACTCCACTTTTTTCGGAATTTTTCTTCTTTCTCTTTCAACTAATCCTATCTTGCTCCCAAACATAGCCTTAGGACTGCGAGAGGACTTGTTGTTAAGTAAATATTTACGTATGAAAGAATGAATAAAATGGTGAAAATTTGGTGAAAGAGTTTGTCCCCTTATTCTTGTGATTAATAAGGAGGAAAAAGTGAATAAAATGCAGAAAAGTTGGTAAAAAAAATTTAGTGATAAATGCATTCACTTTACTTTAATAGAGTTGCAACTTAATCCCTATACCATTTATGTTGGCATTTAAATTTTTGTAATTCAGAAATATGCATTGTCCGTCCTTATGCTACAAAAATAAATTAACACTGTTAATCTGAATTTTATAAATTTCTACTTTTGCCTCTTAACATTTAATGAAAAATATATTTGTTATATCATATAATCATTAATTTTCGTTATCTTTTTCTCTATCTTCTATTGTTAATTCCAAATAAGGAGAAGAAAAAAAACATATATCAAAATATTTAGGAAATCTCATATTGCTTAAATGTTGATTATATGTATTTACTATTTGAGCTCGTCTATAATCCTCCACTTTTTTTAATTTAATGATTTCAAAATCTAATCGAGACCATTGAATTAACAAGGACATTTTCGGTATATAAAATATTAATTAGAAAATTTATTTTTAATTTGTTTCCATAATATGCACATTTTATTTTCTCTCCATTTGATTGTCAATTAGATAAGCTAAAAAGGAAATAAAATTTCAAATAATAAATGCTCATTTTAATATCTCTCTAACCATTCGGTGTCCCTTTTTTATATATGTTTTGTCTCTTTAATCCACTACTTTGAATCAAGTTTTTAAGCTTTTAAATAGAAAAAAAATGTGTTTGAACTTGCTTGAAAAATTCGTTTGATTTCTTCTTTTATTGGATATCTTTTTTCTAGTTTTTACATTATTACGTGTTAGAAAATTCTGAATGTTTGTCTGCGATTAAATTTATTACAGATTCATTATTCATAAAATATTATATACTTGCTTACAGATCTAAAAAGTTAGTTTCTTCGCAGAAAAATTCACTAATTCTTTTTAATTAAATATATGAATTCTCAAAATTCAATTATGCTATGAATCAACAACCTTTGTAATTGGGCAAGCGTATCGATATTAATATTTATAATGATATATGAACAAGAATTTGAGAGAGCAGTAGTAGATCGAGTTGCGACAGATCTAGCGGAGAGAAGAGAACTGTAAAGCGAGTGAGGAGAGGGAGAAGATACACTTTGGAGATAAACGATTGAAATAGAAATAAACAAAGGAAAAGATTTAGTAAGATGAAATTACTTAGTTACCATTTTTCATATATTTTAAAGAGAAAAAAATGTCCACTATGCTCCACTTCAAATTTAATATGGACCATCCGATCTAAATAAATTTATGAATGTGGAGTATTGTAGAATTCCTCTTACTATTTAACATATTACTAAGGCCTCGTTTGGTATCGTTGTCGTTTTCTGTTTTCTATTTTTTTTCCAGAAAAAAATAAAATGTGTTTGGCAAATTGGCTCTGTTTCCATCTTTTTCTGTCCAAATGGTAAAAAATAAACAGGATTTTGAAAATAAGAAAAAGTTGTTTCTTATTTTCTGTTTTTCATTGTCAAACCTATAAATGTCTGAAACCACACGAAAATAATATATATGATAGCACTAAAATAGAATATTGTCCTTGAAATATTTTATTGCGTTAAAAAAGGTAAGTTGGCGTAAATAGTACATTCACATTAAAAATGAATTTTGACAGTAAAACTAAAAAGGTAAGTTGACACTAATTAAAAATATTGACTCTAAAACTTTATATTGCAGTAAAAACAGTAAGTTAACACTGAAAATAATATAATGATATAGAAAAAAGGTTTACTAATACTAAAATCTTTATATTCACACTGAAATGGTATATTGACACTAGAAATGATATATGCCGATATTGAAAATGATATAATAATATTTTTTAATACTAAAAATGATATATTGACATTGAAAGTGTTCTATTGATACTAAAAAAATGGTATTTTGATACCCGAAAAGCAATATATTTTCACTGAAAATAGTATATTGACACGAAAATGATATATTGATATTGTAAATATACTCAATATAGTGGCATCGAAAATAATATATTAAACCTAAAAATGATTACTGAAAATAGGATATTAATACTCAATAATGATAAATCAACATTAAAAACAGTACATTGACACTACAAATGATATACTGATACATAAAACAATATACTAACGCTGAAAATATTATGTTGATACTATAAACGACATATTGGCGCTGAAAACTTGATATATTGGCACTGAAAATGTTATAAATGTGCATTTGATAAAATAATTGTAGGATTACTGTCCTAGGCCAAATGTATTTGTACTAGGAAATGGATTATGTATTAAGACATTATTATTTATTCAATAAAGGTTGTTTCTTATATATCTGTGCGTATGGGTTGTGAAAGTAAATCTTATATCAACCAAGAATGACACTTCGGGTTCACGTCATCAGAATACATGATTCTGATAGTAGAACTGTGAACCAACGAATGACATTCTAAATTGTCCCTACTGATATGTAGGATGTTTATAGAGATAGACATACTTCAGGTAAGAAGCTACATATCCACACTAGTTTATTCGTAGGCTGGATGATCATGTTCTGCTGATCATGGACATAGAGATGTCAAGTCTGGAATATAGGTATGTGTTAGAGAACACGTACTGGACTGACCACAATATGAGAATATGCATGGTATATGTCATTAGTAATTCTCATATGAATAGTGTGCTTGTTCCTACGACCTGAGGTCACCATGGATTCCTGTATGTGGAACTGCAAACTTTAATATGATCCTACGTCATCCGTAATGGGATGATCATTAGGGTCATCATTAAATATGCACTGAATCATGACGAGGAATGTGAGTGACCAAGATGGGATTTGTTCCTCTCGTTAAGAGGGAGATATCTTTGGGCCCCCTGATGAACTAGGACTGAAGAAAATGCATGGCCATGCTCAAAATGGATTAACATGTGTTGTTATTCCGTGCGTCTGAAGTTCGCGTGGATACGAGTAGAGGTTCTCTATCTTGAGAACTTGCGACGGATCGATCTTCTTCCCTAGGAGAAGCAAGGAGGTTCGCGGATCGACCTTCAGGAAGGAGTAGGTTGCAAGTCAGAAAAGTTCAGACCTACATCCGTTCTTTGTCTCGCGGATCAGGAAGATCCGAGGTATAAATTTTTGTAGTTAATCTCGTACTTTTATTCCCTTAACGTAGATCCTAGGGCGGGTTAAATCCATAGGTTCTGCTGCGCATGTAACGTACATGGCTATGGATTTCCCAACAATTGTATCAGAGCGTTCGTTAAGGAAATAATCGTCGATTATATTTAAAATTTAGTAAATTCTAGTATAATAAATTTTAGGGTTTTGAAAATATTATTTTAAAACATCACGGAAATAGTTTTTAGGAATATAATATTGGATATTATGATTTTCTAGAGTTTCGAAAAATAGTTTTTCGAAATCTGTTATGGAAACGGAACAAAAACTAAAGGAAATACGAATTTCCAGCACGTCTCCGTTCCCAACGGAATAGTTCCGTTGAGAACGGAGTAACGCAGGAAATTCATGAATTTTTCAGCGCATGTTCCGTTGAGAACGGAATAGTTCCGTTCCCAACGGAATAATGCTGATTTTGCGAGAAACCCTATTTTTGTTATACATGAATTTAAATATACAAATATGGTATGAGCTTTAGATCTGTGATTGTTCTGTGATGTAATCTTGTGTGTGAATGGTTGTAATTTTATTTAATATCTATAGCAACTGGTGAGTTGTCCAAAGTTGTAATTATAGCAACCTGTGAGTTGTCCAAAATTGTAAATTACTTTTTCTAGCAATAGGATAGTTGTTAGGGTTGATATTATATCAAGACTACAAGACAAGGATCTTGGCACAATCTTTGGAAGATGGCATTGGATCTTCGCACACACACAACGAAGGGTTCGTTGAAGATTACTCCTGCAATCTAAAGATAGATCTAGGATTAGGAACCTGATGATCGCTCGTGAGGAATAGGCTCATACCATATTTAACTTAGTTTCTGTGCTGTTTATATTTATAAATCTAAAACAAAATCTTTCAGAATGTTAAGTAAGGAAGTGCCCCCCATGTCACTGAAGCCCTTGGTACTTAGACAGTCTTCCATGTGGGTCATGCCAAAGCTGAGCATATGGGGGATTGCCGTTGTAAAGGAGGGTATTCGGAAAATGGCGTCCAGCATGGGTCATGCCAAAGCTAAGTGTGCTGGACTCTATTTCGCCGGTAATCATACATGGTTAAACTTAACTGAGCAAGCAAGTTGGACTTGGGCTCAGGGCATAAGATGGAATAATACACCGGGCATATGATGCTCATTCCATAAAAGGAAAGAGTTGTATTTGATACAATTGGAAGTATTCCTACCTAAATAGTTGTGTATCGAGGGTTGCGCCAAAGCACACTTAATACTCAATGAAATACGGATCTTGACTCACTATGAAACCTCATCTAATTGAAGTTTCCGAATCAATACTACTGAATGTGGTTGATTTGAAGAAAAATAGTGGGAGTACAATATAAGAAACACCAAAAAAAAACAACCCCAAATGAATAAATAATAATGGCACTTTACATTTTAACTTGTAGAATAATGGCAAATAATAATAATTCAACTGGGTTGAATTTGCGAGCTATCCTTGAGAAGGATAAGCTCAATGGGTCTAACTTCCTTGACTCGTTTAGAAACCTGAGAATTGTTCTCAAGACTGACAATAAACTGTATGTCATAGAAGAGGCTTACCCAGAGGAACCAGAGCAGGCTAGAGTTGAGCGCTACAAAGCAACTGTCTCTCTGACTGATACGAAGAGGGTTGAAGGTTCATCTGTGAGTGCTCATGTACTCAAGATGAAGAGCAATCTTGATCAACTGGAGAGGCTTTGTTCAGCTATGCCCAGAGAATTGGCTGTTGACATAATTCTCGGGTCATTGCCTCCTAGTTTTAAGCAATTCATCATGAACATGGAGAAATCCATCACCGAGTTGCATGGGATGCTTAAGAACGCACAGGAGGACATGAAGACAAATGTTGTCAAAGACGTCTTAATGGTTCACAAGAAGAAGGGTAAGAAGACCGGGAACAAGAGCAAGGGTAAAAGCAAGGTGTTGCCGAAACCTAAGATCAAGAAAGACAAGGAGGGAGTTTGCTTCCATTGCAACAAGGTTGGCCATTGGAAGAGAAACTGCAAACTCTATCAGGACGAAATCAAGAAGGGTAGTGTGACTACCGCTTCAGGTATTTTTGTTATTGAAACTAATTCACTTACTCCTAAATTTTGGGTATTGGATACCGGATGTGGCACTCACATTTGTAATGATGTGCAGGGACTACAAAGGAGTAGAAGATTAGCTAAGGGCAAAGTCGACCTGCGTGTGGGAAATGGAGCAAGAGTTGCTGCATTAGCCGTAGGAACTTATTTATTGACTTTGCCTAGTGGACTTGTATTAGTACTTAATAATTGTTATTTTGTACCTACTATGAGCAGAAATATTATTTC
The DNA here is from genome assembly GCA_027726005.1 of Juncus effusus. Classification (NCBI taxonomy): domain Eukaryota; kingdom Viridiplantae; phylum Streptophyta; class Magnoliopsida; order Poales; family Juncaceae; genus Juncus; species Juncus effusus. The sequence goes on along the minus strand of CM050897.1, from coordinate 4,946,461 downwards.
TATTTCTAGTCTAGCTTTGGATGGTTATAAATTTGTTATTGAGAATAATAATTGTTCTATCTTAAACGATAATCTTTTTTATGGAAATGTTCTATTAGAAAGAGGTCTTTTCGTGCTAGATCTTAAGAAAGAGAATTATAAGTCCATATATAACATTAACACTAAATGATTTAAACCGAATGACTCAATTACAACATACCTCTGGCACTGTCTCTTAGGCCATATAAATGAGAAACGCATTTCTAAACTCCATTCTCATGGACTTTTAGACTCATTTGATTTGGAATCATTTGAGACGTGCGAGTCTTGTTTACTTGGCAAGATGACTAAGAAACCCTTCACAAAAGTTGGTGAAAGGGTCAATGACTTATTAGAACTCATACATACTGATGTATGTGGACCAATGAGTACGCCGGCTAGAGGTGGGTATCGGTACTTCATAACTTTCACGGACGACTTCAGTAGATATGGTTATATCTACCTGATGAAGCACAAGTCTGAATCCTTTGAAGTGTTCAAAGAATTTAAGAATGAAGTACAAAATCAACTTGGCAAGAAGATTAAATCACTTCGATCTGATCGAGGAGGCGAATATCTGAGTCAGGAATTTGATGATCATCTCAGAGAATGTAGAATAGTTTCACAACTTACTCCTCCAGGAACACCTCAGTGGAATGGAGTGTCCGAAAGAAGGAATCAAACCTTATTGGATATGGTTCGATCGATAATGAGTCAAACGAGTCTTTCGATGTCTTTCTGGGGTTACGCTCTTGAGACTGCCGCATTCATGCTGAACAGGATTCCATCCAAAGCGGTTCAAAAGATGCCATATGAGATATGGACGGGAAAAAGCCCCAAGTTGTCTTTTCTTAAAATTTGGGGATGTGAGACTTAGTCAAACGTCAGTTTTCCAATAAACTCGGACCCAAATCTGATAAGCGCCTGTTTGTGGGATATCCTAAGGAAACTAAAGGATATTACTATTGGGAAACCCGTAGCCATGTACGTTACATGCGCAGCGGAACCTACGGGTTAAACCCTCCCTAGGATCATCGTAAAAGAAATAAAGGTACGAGATTATGCTATTAAAATTTACACCTCGGATCTTCCTGATCCGGGAGAGAGAAGCGGATGTAGGTATGAATGAACTTCCGTCTTGCTTCCTTCTCCTTCCTGGCTTCTCAAGCTCAACTCTCCAAACCTTCTTGCTCTTCCTAGGGATGAAGAACTAGATCGCTCGCTAATCTCCAAAGCAGGAGATCTCTACTCGTATCCACGTGAACTTCAGATGTACGGAATAATCGGACTCGGCTAGACGAGTTCGGAAATACTTTCCGAAATTACCCTCACAAGACTCTCTCTCTCTCTCTTGGTATTACGGCTGCCTCTAAGGCTTCTAATTGTGTATATAATAGAGGGGGCATGCCCCTCTATTTATACTAGAGAGAGGGGTGAAAGAATGGCAAGTTTCGATAAGGAAACCCTTCCAGCCGTCAGAGTTCCGGTCGGCCGGAACCTGTGTTCCGGTTGGCCGGAACAATTTCAGCATATGTAAAATTTAGTTCCGGTCGACCGAAACTTGTGTTCCGGTTGGCCGAAACAATTTCAGCATATGTAAAATTTCAGCATCCAATGCTTAATTCTTTCACCAATTTATACATCACATGTATAACTGTTTTTAAGGTACTTTCTTCCCGTGCGAATGGAGTTCATTGTGTGACCGTGTAGGTTCCATTTAATGCTGGCAACGATCTTCTAAAGATCGTAAGTCATGAGTAACCTCTAGACTGATGTCATGACTACCCATGTTAAATGAAATGATCAGCGATCATAAACCTATCTGAATAGACGTTTGCTTATTCCTTTTGTTCTACGATATATGTCTTGATCACAAGGCATGGAAGTATGTCATCCTTGAGTTTGATCAAAGTCTCTTTAAGTAAAAGGTTTACTTAATGAAAGACAAAATATTTGAAATGTTCAAAGCATTTAAGAATAAAATTTGATATCATCTTGACAAGATAATAAGAGCACTTCGATCAAATTGAAGTGGCAAGTATTTGAGTCAATAGTTTGACAATTATCTTAGAAATTATGAAAAGGGTTTCACAATTAATTCTATATGCAGCATCTCACGATGTGCACATAAAGAAGAAAATGAAACTTATTGGATAAGATTCAGTCTATGCCTCCGAGATTCTTATAGGTTTATACTCTTTAATATATTAAACACTGAATATCATAAGGTTCAAATGGACACCATATGTGATATGGGTTTGGGACAGTCCCAAATTGTCTTTAAAGATTGAAGTACGACTCGTGTCAAAAGGTTTGATAGTATCAACACAGCAATCTTTCTGGAATATCAACTCGATATTGTCTTACATCCATTATGAGTTCAAATTGTTTGCTACTCATAATTCGGACTTCTTTAAAAGAGATCTCATCTCCTAAAGAAGTAGTGGGAGTGTAATACATCTCGAAAGGTTCGAGGTCCACATACTAGTGACGAACCATTAATGAGGCTATCAAGTAGTTGATAAGGCTATACTTGAAACATAAGGCCCTCCTCACAGACCTGGTAGACATTAGCTGAGAGATATGATCTCTCATAAAAGATGCTCATAGAGGATGAGTCGACTTTCTACCGAGGAGACTGTGAAGAGACAATGTTCTCAAAATGGTTGGACCATGAGAACTGAGATGCAACGCATATACAAGCAATCATGTTTGGAACTTGATTGGAGTATCCAATGGCTTGATGGCCATTGCATACAGTACATGGATAACCTAAAAATAGCAAAGAAAGTAGCTATAGTATGGGGTATAGTAAAAGGACTTTCTCACTTGTTGCTATTACGAATTCTAACTTCCATAGCACAATGCGATTGTGAATGATGGAACAAGGATATAAAACTCACATTTCTTTATAAGAGCTTTACTATGGATGTATCTTCGATACATGGCAAGAGTTTTATGATCACAAGAATTCTGAAAGGTTACAGACTTCTAATTCATGAATGGATTAAAGCAAGCATCTCAGGATAAATCTATTTGACAAAGTAAATTGAAGAATTTGACTTAATCAATATAAATAAGACCACATCCGTTTCAAAAAATTCAGTGGGAGTATGATAGTCTTCTAGTATTACAACAAAGAACCTTCACCATCCAAATAATTGGGAGTTGAAGTCTATGTAGACTTATGGTCGTAAGATAAAGTACATTGGTAAGATATTGAAAGAATTCAATACGCAAGAAATGTTCTTGCCGTAGTCATATGAATGATGAAAGACATACGAATGAGATTCTATGCCTTCAGCCATATATTGAAGTGTTCAATATGCAAGAAAGAGTTCTTGCTTATGGCATTCACTTGAGCTATACAAGGATATAAGAATTGAATTCTATACCATCGACCATATATATTGAATATTCAATATGCAAGAAAGAGTTCTTGTTTATGACACTAATATGAACAATGAAAGGCACATGAAATGGATTCTATGCTTTCAACAATATATATTGAAAGAGTTCAATATGCAAGAGAGGATTCTTGCCTGCGACGTTCATGTAATGAAGACATGCACTTATCGTACGTTTATTGAAAGGTTCAGTATACAAGAAACAGTTCTTGATAACACGATGAATAAGAATTTTAAGCCATACAATGTATTGTGAAATATGCTTGGAGCATAAGAGAGCAAATTATAGTCATTTGATGACTAGGATAAATATCTAAGTTCTTATGAAGAACTAAGACATCCCGATCTATCAGAAGCTAGGTAGTGGTAAGAGATTACACTTTCATGATCATTATCGCAATTCATTTATTTTGAACACAGTAATTTGGAAAGAGTTCCAAACAAGATACTGTAACTGAATCGAAATCATATTATCGCTTTAGAAGCGAATAATAGGTATGCTTGAATCAAAAGTTGATCTTGGAACTAGGAGTAGTCCCGAGTGCTCTTATAGCCTGACAATCTATGTTATGAACAAAGAGTTGCTCAGAATAGAGCAACAAGGATACAAGTATCTATTTCAGAAGTCCTCAACTAATGATAGAGATCAATAGTAGACATTACAAGTTTGCAATGTAAATTTCTGTAATCTGATAGGCATATATGTCCCGCTAGTAGAACATGAAGGTCATGTTGCCTTATGAGCATTGGATGCTTAAGATTGGCCTAGTGCAAGTGGGAGACTGAAGGAATTATGCCCTAGGCCAAAGTGTTGGACTAGAGATTAGATTATGAGAAACGTGTTTATTCATTTCATATATGAATGAGTGTATGGGTGACTAATATATTTACATATATTAGATCGACCATGAATGACACTTCGGGTTCACGTCATCAGAATACGTGATTCTGATAGTAGAACTGTGAACCAACGAATGACATTCTAAACCGTCCCTAGTGATATGTAGGATGTTTATAGAGATAAACATACTTCAAGTAAGAAACTACATATCCACACTAGTATATTCGCAGCCTGGATGATCATGTTCTGCTGATCATGGACATAGGGATGTCAAGTCTGGAATATGGGTGCGTGTTAGAGAACATGTACTGGACTGACCACACTATGAGAATATGCATGGTATATGTCATTAGTAATTCTCATATGAATAGTGTGCTTGTTCCTACGACCTGAGGTCACCATGGATTCCTGTATGAGTAACTGTATACTTTAATATGATCTTACGTCATCCGTAATGGGATGATCATTAGGGTCATCATTAGGTATACACTGAATCATGACGAGGAATGTGAGTGACCAAGATGGAATTTGTTCCTCTCGTTAAGAGGGAGATATCTCTGGGCCCCCTGATGAATTAGGACTGAAGGAAATGCATGGCCATGCTCAAAATGGATTAACATGTGTTGTTAATATCATTTTGTATTTACTCAGTCTAATTCTCGAATAAAATTTACACGTCTCAATTTATCCTAGATCCAGTGAGTCAAACTTTCTACATAGGGTGGAGTTTTAGAAATGCGATTCTTATTCTCTGACTTAGATGACATTGCTAAAAGTATGGAATCAATGGACTTATTATTTAGCATATAAAGGTTATTTTCTAAGTGAACATTTCAAATAGACAAATCTAAGAAAATTTTATTATTCCAAATAATAAATTTTACAACCATTTTAACGCTAATGTCGAAATAACATTTATTTCATTACAAGTTCACAATGGCTAAGTCAATAAAAAATCCTAGAGCTAAAGTAGCAACTCTTGCTTCATTCCCAACTTGTAGATTGACTTCTCCTCTAGCTAATCTTCTACTTCTGAGTAATATCCTGCACATTCAAAATGTGAGAATTACAATGGATATCCAATATCCAAGTAGAGATTTAGGAGGAGGAATACCTGAAATGACAGTCATTGATTCTTCTTCTTGACATATCTTACATCCTGCTTTCCAGTGATCACGCATAAAGCATGCAATCACTTCTTCCGATTCCTCGGGTTTAGGCAACTCCTTGCCTTTACTCTTGATCCAGCTCTCCCATGCGGCTTGTCTATTCAACTCCCTTTCCCTTTCAATCCTGAGGGCATCAACGACAACTTTTGCCTCTATGTCCTTCTCTGCCTCTTTAAGCATCTTATGCAATTCCGTGATCGTCATCTCCATCCGACACTTATGATATTCAGTAATGAACAAATCAAAGCTCGGAGAAAGCGATCCAAGAATCATGTCAACCGCGAATTCCCTTGGAATAGGTGAACCAAGTCTCTCTAAGTAATCAATGTGACTTCTCATCTTGAACACATGAGTATCCACAGAGGAGCCATGAGCCATCTTGCTCTTGATTAATAAATTGGTGACCTTGTAGCGCTGAATATTAGCCTGCTTTCGGAACATTTACTTAAGCGCCTTGATCATATCATAGGCATCCATGAAACCTATCTGCTTCCGAAGCTTAGGTTTCATTCCTGCTAACATCATCCAGGCTACTTTATCAGAATCATCAATACACTTCTGATAAGTATCTTGAACGACTCTAGAAGCGGTCGAAGGTGGTGGATTTGGGATGGGTGTCTCAAGGACATACAACTTTCCTTCACTCTTGAGAACAATTCTCATAGTCCTGAACCATTCAGGGAAGTTTGTGCCATCGAGCTTATCCTTCTCAAGGATAGATCGCAAGTTCGTAAATTTCGAACTCATTCTAGAAGTTTAATATGCAATGTAAAGTTTATTATTCTAATTTTTTTTCATATATTATACTCCCACTATTTTTCTTCAAATCAAACACCTTCAATAGTATTGATTCGGAAACATTCAACTGAGTGAAGTTTCATAGTGAGTCAAGATCCATATTTCATTGAACACTACGTGCGCTTTGGCACAACCCTTATTGCTCAACTATTTAGGTAGGTACTCTTTCCAATTGCATCATATGCAATTTTTGCCTTTTATGGAATGAGCATCATATGCCCGGTGTATTATCCCATCTTGTGCCCTGAGCCCAAGTCCGACTTGCTAGCTCAGTTAAGTTTAACCATGTATGATTATCGGCGAAATGGAATCCAGCACACTCAGCTTTGGCATGACCCATGCTGGACGCCATTTCCCGCGTACCTTCTTTTACAAAGACAATCCCCCATATGCTCAGCTTTGGCATGACCCACATGGAAGACTGTCTAAGTACTGAGGGCTTCAGTGACATGGGGGGCACTTCCTTACTTCACATTCTGAAAGATTTTGTTTTATATTTATAAATATAAACATCACAGAAACTAAGTTAAATATGGTATGAGCCTATTCCTCACGAGCGATCATGAGGTTTCTAATCCTAGATCTATCTCTAGATTGCAGGTGTAATCTTCAACGAACCCTTCGTTGTGTGTGTGCGAAGATCCAATGCCATCTTCCGAAGATTGCGCCAAGATCCTTGCATTGTAGTCTTGATATAATATATTTCCTAACAACTATCCTATTGCTAGAAACGGTAATTTACAACTTGGACAACTCACATGTTTCCATAATTACAACTTTGGACAACTCACTGATTGCCATATATATTAAATTAATTTACAAGCATTCACACACAAGATTACATCACAGAACAATCACAGATCTAAAGCTCATACCATATTTATATTTAAATTCCATGTATAACAAAAATTAGGATTTTTGCAAAAATCTGCCTTATTCCGTTCGGAACATAACCATTCCGTTCTGAACGGAATCAACGCTGAAAATCTCTGACTAAATTTCTGCCTATTTCATTCTGAACGGAACTATTCTGTTCAGAACGGAATAACGCTGAATTTTCAGTTTCCTTTAATTTTACTTCTATTTCCAAAACAGATTTCGAAAAAAAAAAACTATTTTTCGAAACTCTAGAAAATCATACTATCCAATATTATATTTCTAGAAACTACTTCCGTGATGTTTTGAAATAATATTTTCAAAACCCTAAAATTTATTATACTTGAATTTACTAAATTTTAAATATAATCGATGATTATTTCCTTAACAAACGCTCCGATGCCACTGTTGGGAAACCCGTAGCCATGTACGTTACATGCGCAGCAGAACCTACGGGTTAAACCCTAAACGAACTTCTGTCTTGCTTCCTTCTCCTTCCTGGCTTCTGAAGCTCGACTCTGCAAACCTTCTTGCTCTTCCTAGGGATGAAGAACTAGATCGCTCGCTAATCTCCAAAGCAGGAGATCTCTACTCGTATCCACTCGAACTTCAGACGTACGGAAAAACCGGACTCGGCTAGACGAGTCCGGAAATACTTTCCGAAATTACCCTCACAAGACTCTCTCTCTCTCTCTTGGTATTACGGCTGCCTCTAAGGCTTCTAATTGTGTATATAATAGAGGGGGCATGCCCCTCTATTTATACTAGAGAGGGGTGTGAAAGAATGGCAAGTTTCGATAAGGAAACCCTTCCAGCCGTCAGAGTTCCGGTCGGCCGGAACCTGTGTTCCGGTCGGCCGAAACAATTTCAGCATATGTAAAATTTAGTTCCGGTCGACCGGAACTTGTGTTCCGGTCGGCCGGAACAATTTCAGCATATGTAAAATTTCAGCATCTAATGCTTTATTCTTTCACCAATTTGTACATCACATGTATAACTGTTTCTAAGGTCTTTCTTCCCGTGCGAATGGAGTTCATTGTGTGACCGTGTAGGTTCCATTTAACGCTGGCAACGATCTTCTAAAGATCGTAAGTCATGAGTAACCTCTAGACTGATGTCATGACTACCCATGTCAAATGAAATGATCAGTGATCATAAACCTATCTGAATAGACGTTTGCTTATTCCTTTTGTTCTACGATATATGTCTTGATCACAAGACACGGTAATATGTCATCCTTGAGTTTAATCAAAGTATCTTTCCTGATCGAGAATTAGACTGAGTAAATACAAAATGATATTAACAACACATGTTAATCCATTTTGAGCATGGCCATGCATTTTCTTCAGTCCTAGTTCATCAGGGGGCCCAAAGATATCTCCCTCTTAACGAGAGGAACAAATCCCATCTTGGTCACTCACATTTCTCGTCATGATTCAGTGCATACCTAATGATGACCCTAATGATCATCCCATTATGGATGACGTAAGATCATATTAAAGTATGCAGTTCCTCATACAGGAATCCATGGTGACCTCAGGTCGTAGGAACAAGCACACTATTCATATGAGAATCACTAATGACATATACCATGCAAATTCTTATAGTGTGGTCAGTCCAGTACATGTTCTCTAACACGCACCCATATTCCAGACTTGGCATCCCTATGTCCATGATCAGCAGAACATGATCATCCAGTCTGCGAATATACTAGTGTGGATATGTAGCTTCTTACTTGAAGTATGTTTATCTCTATAAACATCCTACATATCACTAGGGACGGTTTAGAATGTCATTCGTTGGTTCACAGTTCTACTATCAGAATCACGTATTCTGATGACGTGAACCCGAAGTGTCATTCATGGTCGATCTAATATATGTAAATATATTAGTCACCCATACACTCATTCATATATGAAATGAATAAACGCGTTTCTCATAATCTAATCTCTAGTCCAACATTTGGCCTAGGCCATAATTCCTTCAATTACTTTTACCACCCATCGGAGAACAAAGTGTTTGTTGCTCGTAATGGAGCCTTCTTGGAAAGAGAGTTTGTCTCTATGAGAAGCAGTGGGAGTAAAGTACAACTCGAAGAAATTCGAGACTCACCTATAGTTACAGAACCTGTGACGGAAGACCAAACAAGCTCTCAAAGTATTGGCGAGCTTGAAACACAACAGACTCAACGTAGATCTAGTAGGATTCGTCATGAGCCCGAGAGATACGGATTTCTCGTGTCTAACGATGATGATGTGACATTCATAGATGATGAACCCACATCCTACCAAGATGCAATGAAGAGTCCTGACTCTCAGAAATGGTTAGAGGCCATGAGAGCCGAGATGCAATCCATGCAGGACAATCAAGTTTGGAATTTGATTGACCCATCCGAAGGCTTGAAGACCATCGGATGTAAGTGGGTCTTCAAGAAGAAGACTGACGTCGATGGAAAGGTACAAACCTACAAAGCAAGGCTTGTGGGGAAAGGTTTCAAACAAGTTCATGGTATTGACTATGACGAAACTTTCTCACCTGCAGCTATGCTTAAATCCATCAGAATTCTATTAGCCATAGAAGCATATTATGACTATGAAATATGGCAAATGGATGTAAAAACGGTTTTCCTAAACGGAAATCTGACCGAGGACGTCCATATGATGCAACCCGAGGGTTTTGTTGAAGCAATTCTGGTAAGGTTTGCTAGCTTCAGAAATCCATCTATGGATTGAAGCAAGCGTCTCGAAGCTGGAACCTTCGTTTTGATGAAGTCATCAAAAGTTTTGGTTTTACCAAAAGTGAAGGTGAGCCTTGTGTTTACATGAAGTTAAGTGGGAGCATGGTAGTATTCCTGTTGCTTTACGTAGATGACATATTACTCATGGGAAATAACGTCCCAACATTATTGAACGTCAAGAAATGGTTGGGAGATAATTTCTCGATAAAAGACCTAGGAGAAGCCTCCTACGTGCTAGGAATCAGGATCTACAGAGATAGATCTAGAAGGCTTATAGGTCTGAGTCAAAGTACATACATAGACAAGGTCATGAAACGGTTCAGAATGCAAGAATCCAAGAAAGGATTTTTGCCCTTGTCACATGGCGTTTCTCTCAGTAAGACACAGTGTCCTACAAGTGAGCAGGAACGAAGATGCATGAATAAGATCCCATATGCTTCGGCTATAGGATCTATCATGTATGTCATGATATGTACTAGACCAGATGTGTCATACTCATTGAGCGCAACAAGCAGGTTTCAGTCTAATCCAGGTGAAAGTTACTGGATAGCTGCTAAAAGAATCCTTAAGTACTTACGAAGAACTAGGGACCTGTTCCTAGTCTATGGAGGTATGGAAGACGAGCTCGTTGTAAAGGGTTACACCGACGCAAGCTTCCAGACAGACTCAGATGACTTTAGTTCGCAATCAGGTTATTTATTTTGCCTAAATGGAGATGCAGTGACATGAAAGAGTTTCAAGTAATACACTGTAGCAGATTCTTCAACGGAAGCAAAGTATATAGCCGCTGCAGAAGCGGCTAAAGAAGCTGTTTGGATAAATAACTTTTTGGAGAAACTAAGAGTAGTTCCGAGCATCTCGGAACCAGTGGATCTATATTGTGACAACAATGGAGCGATCGCACAAGCAAACGAGATCTCACCAAAAGTCCAAGCACATACTGCGACGCTTCCATCTTATCAGAGAGATCATATAAAGGGGTGATGTTAAAATGTGTAGAATGCCATCGGACGATAATGTCGCCGATCCATTAACTAAACCACTCCCACGAGCAAAGCATGAGGGTCATGTGAGGTCGATGGGCATAAGATGCTTAGAGTTGGCCTAGTGCAAGTGGGAGACTGTAGGATTAGTGCCCTAGGCCAAATGTATTTGTACTAGGAAATGGATTATGTAGTAAGACATTATTATTTATTCAATAAAGGTTGTTTCTTATATATCTGTGTGTATGGGTTGTGAAAGTAAATCTTATATCAACCATGAATGACACCTCGGGTTCACGTCATCAAAATACGTGATTCTGATAGTACAACTGTGAACCAACGAATGACATTCTAAATTGTCCCTAGTGATATGTAGGATGTTTATAGAGATAGTGATACTTCAGGTAAGAAGCTACATATCCACACTAGTATATTCACAGGCTGGATGATCATGTTCTGCTTATCATGGACATAGAGATGTCAAGTCTAGAATATAGGTACGTGTTAGAAAACACGTACTGGATTGATCACACTATGAGAATATGCATGGTATATGTCATTAGTGATTCTCATATGAATAGTGTGCTTGTTCCTATGACCTGAGGTCACCATGAATTCATGTATGTGGAACTGCATACTTTAATATGATCCTACGTCCTCCATAATGGGATGATCATTAGGGTCATCATTAGGTATGCACTGAATCATGACGAGTAATGTGAGTGACCAAGATGGGATTTGTTCCTCTCGTTAAGAGGGAGATATCTCTGGACCCCCTGATGAACTAGGACTAAAGGAAATGCATGGCCATGCTCAAAATGGATTAACATGTGTTGTTAATATCATTTTGTATTTGTTCAGTCTAATTCTCGATCAGGAAAGAGACTTTGATCAAACTCAAGGATGACATATTACCGTGCCTTGTGATCAAGACATATATCGTAAAACAAAAGGAATAGACAAATGTCTATTCAGATAGGTTTATGATCGCTGATCATTTCATTTAACATGGGTAGTCATGACATCAGTCTAGAGGTTACTCATGACTTACGATCTTTAGAAGATCGTTGCCAGCGTTAAATGGAACCTACACGGTCACACAATGTACTTCATTCGTACGGGATGAATATGCCTCAAAATAGTTATACATATGATGTATAAATTGGTGAACGAAATAATCAATTATTGGATAATTGATTGAACAAAACAGTACCATTCCGTTGGCAACGGAATAGTTCCGTTCCCAACGGAATAGATATGAAAACTGTAATAACCTTAGCTGCCAAGTATTCCGTTATGGAAATAACTATTCCGTTGGCAACGGAATAGTTCCGTTGGCAACGGAATAGGCGCAGATTAGGGTTTTTTAGTTATGGTAACTGAGCAATCGTTCGCCTCTCTCTCTAATATAATTAGAAGGGCAGAGTCTCTCTCTTTTACACACAATTCAGAAGCCTTAGAGGCCGTTTATTACACAGAAAAGAGAGAGAAAGTTTTGAGAGATATTCGGAAAGTATTTCCGGACTCGTCTAGCCGAGTCCGGTTATTCCGTGCATCTGAAGTTCGCGTGGATACGAGTAGAGGTTCTCTATCTTGAGAAGTTGCGAGCGATCGATCTTTATCCCTAGGAGAAGCAAGGAGGTTCGCGGATCGAGCATCAGGAAGGAGTAGGTTGCAAGTCAGAAAAGTTCAGACCTACATCCGTTCTTTGTCTCGCGGATCAGGAATAGTTAATCTCGTACTTTTATTCCCTTAACGAAGATCCTAGGGCGGGTTAAATCCATAGGTTCCACTGCGTATGTAACGTATATGGCTATGGATTTCCCAACAATAATAACTAAGAAAAATTATTATCAGTTTTAAAAACAAAAAACAGATTTTTTTAAAATAAAAACAGAAAAACAGAAAACGGTTTTTTGTTTTTAAAAAACAAAAATGATGCCAAAAGAGCCCTAAGATTCATGTTTTTTGTTTTAACCTAATGGAAATATATTTTACGGGCAAGACGGGCATATCTAAAATTCATACTAACTATATTTATGTGATCTGTTAGCATAGAGACTAATTAAGCACAATTTTAAAATACATGAATTGAAATGCCAAAATAAATATTATAGGTGGTGTTCGACAAGGTAGAATAAGAGTGGAAGAGTGGAAGAAGTGGATTATTCTAGCCGAACAATGGTGCAAGAAAATAGAATAAATAGGTGGAAGAGTGGAATTTCCTTCTTCCATGGGTGGGGGGAGGGGGGGTGGAAGATCTTTTGTTTCATAGAATAAGGCAAAATTTAAGACAAAAATACATCTTTTTCTTCCATCTTGATATGATATGGCACTAGTAATTAATGTTATGTTTCTCTCTCTTATTTCTTTCCAAACATTTTGTAGAAAAATAAGGCTGAAAAACCATCGATTCTTAGTAATAATTTCATGAAATCATATATTTAAAATGTAAAGATAAGTATGCTCGTTTTTCTCTTATCTAAAAAGATCCATCTCCCATATCTTTCTTTCATGCATAAAGGACTTAGTAAATAAAATAAATTATTTTCTATCTTACTTATTTAAAAAAAATTATTTTCTTTTAGGTTGAATAATAATAATTAAATAAATTTAAAAAAGTATGATTAGAATAAGGGCATTGTAGTAATTAGGTATTATTTATATATTTTAAACCAACTTGTTACAGTATGGATGTTGCCGAACGATTGTGGAATAAAATGGAATAACCGCTCTTCCACTCTTCCGCTCTTCCACTATTCCATCTTTCACCGAACAAGCCCATAGATTAAATTATAATGCTATTAAAGTACATGGACCAACTGTGCATCTAGTGAAAGATGAAATAAGAAATATTAAATTATGAAATAAATGAATAATTTTTCTTTTCATTCCAAGTAAAATAATATAATTTAATCTAAAAATATAATATAATTGACTATTTCACTTGTTTTTCTGAAAAATTTCAGAGAGGACTATTTCACTTCTTTTCACCATTCTTCTATTTCATTATTTCATGACTTGCCCAACCTGCATGTGTTGCATGAGAGTGTATATAAAACGTATCTATAGCATTGAGAGTGTCTTATTTGGTGTGTATTTTTGTTTGATTTCCGAATTAGTCTATAGCCATGTTGCATTTTGCCAAACATAAATGACAAATTCAATCTAAACAATCAAATCACTGCCTTTCAGTCTCTTATTTTGGTACCTGAAAGATCATCTGGTTGTCTAATATTCATCATGCATTTGCGAAACACAATTTGAACAGTAACCGACTTAGTCTAATATTTTATTTTATTTCATGAGATAGTAATCTTATACTTCATTCATATGCCAAACTAATTGATCTATGAGTATTTGACAATATTTTGTGGGGGATATGTTGAGTTACGCAACATCTTTGATGATTATGAGCAAGCCAAATATGTTGCTTCCGCGAATCTCGTGTCAACCTTGTCCAATATATATCCATTGACAAATTCGTTACCTAGTCTTTTTATTATATTGGGAAAATATGTTGCAAGCTTTGCAACATCTTTGATGATTACGCCGAAGCCAAATATGTTATTTCCAGGAAACTCGTCTGTACCTTATCCATTGCCAAACTTGTTACGTATCTTTTTAATAATCGCCTTCATCCACATAGTTCAAAATCTAGTCAAATTTAGAATCTCTTCGTGATAACTTAATTATACAGGTATAATTCTGGTTCTTGACTTTCAAACTAATTAAAAACAGATTAAGGGGACCAAATCAAAATCTCATCGTCACCCCACCATGTGGGTGGATAGGATATCATCAAATCTCTCTCTTTTAACTCTCTTTTAGTTTCTGTTATAATTATAAATTTCTTCTTTTTAAAATATTTTTTTTTATTAGAAAGGTGCCGACAAAGCTTGGTGGTTAAGGGCCTGCCAGCAAAGCAGTGACTCAGCCAACTGCTGGCCATTATTGTGCTAATTATGTATTCACTGACATCATTAGTTCTTTATCCTTTTTATTTGTACATATATAAAAGATACCGCGGTTGCACCGAAATGTTCTTCCTGATACTTTGGAGTACACTTAATAAGACTAAGATAATGAGGAGAAGAAAAGAACAGAGAATAGGTAGTTGGAACCCAATAGTATATATCCTGTATTATTCATCCCAGATTCTCCTATTCTTTTTCCTTTTCTTTCTTTTTCATTTTTGAAAGAGCATCATGCTAAATTGTTTCATTGTGTTCTTTTCAACTGAATTCCCTGAAAAAGGAGCACAAAAGATATATATATATATATATATATATATATATATATATATATATATATATATATATATATATTAATATTCGGTTAGAATAATTAATATCGTTTGCATTATGCAACAGAAAATTACACAGAATTGGAGTATAAAATAAAAGGACATCACAAAGCCCAAATAAGAGGTTGAGATCACCCTGACTACAGAATGAAAATATTTAGAGCAAAATAGCCCAATAATGAAATGTAGAACCCACCCATTTAAGTACGGGCTGCTAATGAAACGACTAAAAAGACAACATAAGGCCCAAAATGTGTAGGTAGCACAATTCTGATTCCTGATTCTTGTTGAAGAAAGCAAATTGATTAAATTTTTATACAAGTTGAGACTAGATATTGTATCTCAGTTGATTGCATTAACTATTTCGCAATCAATGAATCTGTAAGAAAAATAATATATTAGAAAACCCAAAATTTAGTTTATCTTAGCCCATTTAAATCCATGTCCATAATCATTATTTGGGCCTTATATCCATTGATCATTTGGCAGCCACCAACACATTGCACCTTTGATTGATTTCTGTTTTTTTTGTTTGAGAATCTTTGCACTTATTTGATTTGTAACGGATTCATTTAAATATTTTTGAGACCTGATAGAACACGACGGCATTCTAGAATGACGGATCACGACAGTCCAATAACAATATATATAATTTAGTTTCTAATAACAGTATATACATAAAAAATGAAAACAATATATAAAATGAAAAAACAGTATATAAAGTAAAAAATAAAAAATACATAAAGAATAAACAACAGTATATCAAATGGCAAAACAGTATATAAAAATGGTACAACAGTATGTAAATGTTCAAAAACAGTAATATAGTGCCGTCTTGATCCGTCGTGCTACAGTATCGTCGTGATATCACATTTCCCAATATCTTTTACTAGGCTAATCAAATCTTTCTTCCCTTGACTCCAAAACGAGGCCCTGAGAAAACAGCCCTAGCGACCCAGATAGAATCCAGGCAGATTGCCAAAAAGACTATGGCTTCGTTACAGTTTTTTCCACTTGCTGGCTTTCCATTTGAGTCCGTGACAATTAAATTCATCATTTATTCTCTAATTTATTTGACCTCTCAGTCAAGTCATGCAAGGCCTACAAATAGAGGTTCATATTCATTCTGTCAAATACGAGGAAAAGAGTGAAATATATTCAACGAAAATAAAGCTCTTCTACCAGCCATACAATTCTCTTACAATTCCTCCGAATTCTCTATACTTTATTCCTAAATTCAAAAATTAGTTTTTAAGTCGGATATGAGGCTTTGGTCACCACTTCCACGGTTGTGCACCCAAGAAGTAAATCCGCGGATTATCTTGAGGCAATCCAATAAGTCTCGCACACTACACGAAAATTAACTTAGAACAGTGTTTACGCGATCCGAGTAACCTCTTTTCATTTTATATTACTTATTTTATTTTATACTATCCGATATTTTATTTACAAGTTCTAACAAAATCATCTATCAAAGAGTATTTGTAGTTGTACAAGGTCCTCCGGAATCCATAGTCATGTATGTTACATGCGCAGCGGAACCTATGAATTTAACCCATCCTAGGATCATCATTAAGAGAATAAAAGTACGATATTAGCTATGAAACACAACATGCTTGAAATGTTCAAAGCATTTAAGAATGAAATTCGATATCGCCTTGACAAGAACACTTCGATCAGATAGAAATGGCAAGTATTTGGGTCAATAGTTTGATAATTATCTTAGAAATTGTGAAAAGAGTTTCACAAATAATTATATATGCAGCATCTCATGATGTGCACATAAAGAAGAAGATGAAACTTATTGGATAAGATTCAGTCTATGCCTCCAAGACTCTTATAAGTTTATACTCTTGCATATACTATACACTCAATATCATAAGGTTCAAAAGAACACCATATGTGATATGGGTTTGGAAGAGTCCCAAGTTGTCTTTAAAAGTTGAAGTATAACTCGTGTCAAAAGGTTTGAAAGTGTCAACACAACAATCTTTCTGGAATATCAACTCGATATTGTTTTACATCCATTATGAGTTCAAATTGTTTGCTACTTATAATTCAGACTTCCTTAAAAGAGATCTTATCTCCTAAAGAAGCAGTGGGAGTGTAATACATCTCGAAAGGTTCGAGGTCCACATACTAGTGATAAACCATTAATATGGCTATCAAGTAGTTGATAAGTCTATACTTGAAACATAAGGTCCTCCTCACAGACCTGGTAGACATTAGGCTGAGAGATATGATCTCTCATAAAAGATGCTCATAGAGGATGAGCGATGATAAGTCATTAATTATACACATTTTATGCCCTATACATATGTGATATTGCACCATTATATACATTAATATTCTATTTATATCGATAATAATCACAAATTGAATGTTGATACTACTAATGACATATTTATGTGAATTCAGGTGCAATTTGGATGGAGTATAGCTTGAAAATAAATATGTTGGAGCACAAGATGGAAATAATAATCAAGACTCGGGCCTGCCGACACAGCCTCAGTATTTCGGCCATAACTCACAATCTGGGCCTTCTCTATATGCATGCTATATACTGTTGGAAAGAAGAGAACAAGGCCCACAATTAATTCCATATCACCAGAGCCCAATTCAGAGATATACGTGTCCCAAATTGACCATCTTCTGGACAGATCTATCATGCACTTTGCATTCACTCTTCATGTTTTTGCCATGCTCATTCACACTCTTTGCATGGGGCTTCATTCATCCCTCATGATCACCTTTTGAGAGGGATATAACCAGGTGCAAGGCATCTATTCTAATCACTTTTGAACTTCATCATTCTCTCTCTTGGAGTTGGGCAAGTCAAGCAAGCTTCACCCTTCCATCCACGCTTCATTAATGGGTTCTATCATTATTTTATTTTCTTTATTTTCCATGTATTTCGAGTAAGCCCTTCGAGGCATAGTTAGTGTTTATGTTTTTGTGTTGTAACTTTTGAGACCATTAATAATGAATTTCATTTGAACGGTTATATTCTGTTTTTATTTACTTATTATCTTTCATGCTCAATGAATTATTTTAAGTTTATTTCGGTCAATTCTATGTTCAATAGTAATTAACAAGGGCCACAAAATTCCTTTGGTTGCTTTGCTCAATAGCATCCATTAGAATTTGAATAATAGCCAAGTGCAAATAACTCACAACGATCTGAACAGTTCTAAACAAGCTCATTGTTTAGGAGGTTTTGATTTGTTTAAATAACCAATGATTTCTATTGAATTGGTTATGATATTCAAATAGGTTAGTGTTTTTATTTACGAGCTCATCTAAACTAAAACCCTATCTTTTCGTTTGAGTTATTTATCGGTTAGAGCTCATCTTACTGCACTTAAGAGATTAATTCCAAATTCATTATTATAATCAAGGATAAAGTTACACACAAATTCACTACACGAAACTATGCCTCATTCCACAAAACCACCACATCTCTTAATCTTTACTTTAAGTTTTCTCTTTACTTGTTACTTTCATTTTGTTGCAATCAACCAATCAACAACCCCCCCAATTGTGTGTCTTGTTTAGGTCTTGTGTTTGGCTTTATTTATGGTCTTGGTTTCTCTTTATTTTAGTTTCTATTTTTATTGAGTCCATTTTCATTAGAGAAGTAATCTTTTCACCTAGTTTAGTCTAAATAGCTCTCTGTGGTTCGACCCCTACTTCCACTGTCTACTTTATTGTAGTTAAGTCTAGGGTTATAAATTTCTTTTGGTAAGTGTAAAACGACTGCAAAAATACCTCTTATCAAAATGGCGCCGTTGCCGGGGAGCTAGCAACGCGACTAGTCTAGGTCAATATTCACACTTCTCTTGTGTAGTACGGTAGTCTGCATTTGTGTCAGAGTAAACCAAACTCGTTTTACTGTTTGTCAGTCATACCTTTTTAACTTTTTGTCAGAATCACACCTTCCTTACCTTTGTTATCCTTTTCACTTTTTGTCAGAGTCAGCCATACTATTTATTTTCACTTTGAGTCTGCATTACTTGCATTCACTAATTCTCTCTTTTACACATGATTCCAGTTCATGAAAGCTACTCGTAGTTCTAATCTTCCACTTGCACCACTAGATCCGGAGATTGAGAGAACACACCTGGAGCGAAGAAGAGCAATTCCAGTAACACCGAAAGCAGCCGAAGAAACTGAAAAGGTGGAGAACTCGGACAGCGGAAGCGATCCTCCCACTCCACCAGCTTCTCCTCACGCTACAATCGGTAACACTACAGCCATGGATAATTTTGAGGATAGGACACTTAGGGACCTGTCTACCTTTGATTTTGCTACCAACCAGTATGGTATTGTACTACCACCAGTCCCGAATTTCAAGATCCATACGGGTCTTCTCCAATTGTTACCAACCTTCAATGGGAGTGCCGGAGAGGACCCGCACTCTCACATGCGTGAATTCAACCATATCACCGCAACAATGATGCCGGCGGAGATTGAAGATGAAGGTCCTTACAAGCTGCGACTGTTCTCATACAGTCTTCGAGGACCAGCAAAGGACTGGTACTACCATTTGGCACCTTTTCCAACAACTTGGGTAGAACTTCAAAAGTTGTTTCTAGACAAGTATTTTCCTGTCTCTCTTACCGCTTCTATTAGGAAGCAGATTTGTAGTATTCAACAGGAAGTAGGGGAAACCCTCTACGAATACTATGATCGCTTCCAGAAGTTGTGTGCAAAATGTCCCAACCATCAAGTCCCAGAGAATCTCCTGATTCAACACTTGTATGATGGGATGCTTCAAGAGACTAGGGATAATGTAGATTCTGCTAGTTGGGGTGCTTTCATAGATAAAACCGTTAGGCAAGCACGTACCTTGATAGAAACCATGGCCAAAAATGCCCAATCTAGTAGAACCAGATCTAGAATTAGGGGAGTTAATGAGATTAGAGACTGTGATTTGGAGAAGCGAGTGAATGGTATGGACGCCAAATTAGATAGCCTGGCTAATATGATGGCGTCATTCATGGGAACCAAGATGGAAGTGAAGGCATGTGGTGTCTGCACTCAGACGGGACACACGACTGATGCATGCCCAACACTCCATGATGAGGAGAAGGTCACGACCACTGCTTGTGGCATCTTTAAACTAAACCAACAAGGAAATTCAAATGGGGCCCACAACCGAAACTATGATCCCTAATCTAAAACATACAATCCTGGATGGCGTGACCACCCAAACTTTAGATGGCGTGACCCAGGAAACCAGCAACAACCTCCTCAAAACCATAATCAAAACTCTTCTTCTTCCTCACCTCCGATTGACCCTGCTTTGAAAAGTCTTTCTGACATTGTGACCTCCTTGGCCACATCAACTACTTCTTTTCAGAAGGATACAAAAAGTGCCCTAACACATCTGGGCACCCAAATTGCTCAAATATCCTCCGAATTAAACCAGTTAAAAACTCAGGGGTCCTCACAACTTCCTTCTCAAACTCTCAACCCCCGTGAGAATGCATGTGCTATCACCTTAAGAAGTGGGAAAGAAATAGAAGGGAGTAAGGAAAACATGAAAGGTGAAGGAGAGATTGAAGTAATTAAGCCGGAATCCGAGAAGATGAAAGAAAAGCCCAAGGAAATACCACCTTATAAACCTAGAGCCCCTTTTCCTAGCCGTCTAGCGGTTAACACCAAAAAGGATGAGGCAGAGAGAGATATCCTAGAGGTTTTCAAGAAAGTGGAAGTAAACATTCCACTACTCGATTACATTCGCAGATTCCCTCGCTATGCGAAATTTCTCAAGGACTTGTGTACGAATAAGAGAAAGCTAAATGGTCATGAGAGAGTAACAATGAGTGAGAATGTCTCTGCGGTTATTCGCAAGAAGCTTCCAGAGAAGCAAAAAGACCCTGGCATGTTTGCCATTCCTTGCAGCATTGGGCACCATGAATTTGCTCGGTGCATGCTCGATCTTGGGGCATCTATCAATGTCATGCCCTTTTCTATCTATTCTTCCCTCGGTTTAGGACCTTTGACAAAGACCGGGGTGATCATTCAACTAGCCGATCGTTCTACTGCTGTGCCAGAGGGAGTTATAGAGGATGTCCTGGTTAAGGTCAATGGCCTTATCTTCCCCGCGGATTTCTATATTCTGCGTATGGATGAGTCTGATAGCTCACCGAATTCGACTCCCATTCTTCTGGGAAGACCCTTCCTTAAAACTGCCCGAACCAAGATTGATGTGCACAATGGCACTCTTTCTATGGAATTTGACGGAGAGACCATCTCTTTCAACATCTTTGATGCTATCAAGCATCCTTCTGATGGGAATGTCTCCGCTATTTGCACCATCGACTCAATTGACGAGTGTGTCGACGACTTCTCCTCTTTTGAGTTCATAGATCTGCTCGAGACCATTCTTGATCTCTCTCCAGATGAGCAGGACCTTCTTCAAAGTCTATCTGCCTTGGCCATTGGAGAGGCTTCTTCCTCTTCTCCTTCTCCTACCTTGATAGACTTGAAACCCTCTCTTGAGCCCACCAAACCTTCCATTGTGAACCCCCCCTCTCTTGACCTAAAACCTCTACCAACTCATCTCAAGTACGCATACCTAGGTAAAGGAGACACTCTTCCAGTGATCATCTCTAGTAGCCTCACTGCTACTCAGGAAGAGAAGTTAGTTAATGTCTTGAGGGACCACAAGACTGCGATTGGATGGACTCTGGCTGATATTAAGGGAATCAGCCCTTCTACGTGTATGCATCGTATATTATTGGAGGATGGATCTAAACCATCCCGTGAGCCTCAGCGTAGGCTGAATCCTCCAATGATGGAAGTGGTCAAGAAAGAAATCATCAAACTCCTTGATGCAGGAATCATATACCCTATCTCTGATTCACAATGGGTATCACCAATCCATGTGGTACCCAAAAAACTGGTATTACGATAATTGAGAATCAGGATGGCGAAAAAGTTCCTACGAGAGCACAAAATGGATGGCGAGTATGCATTGATTACCGCAAATTGAACACTGCCACCCGGAAAGACCATTTCCCCCTTCCCTTCATTGACCAGATGCTTGAGCGCCTTGCTGGGCGTCACCATTATTGCTTCTTAGATGGTTTCTCTGGTTACTTTCAAATAGCCATCGCCCCCGAGGATCAAGAAAAGACCACCTTCACGTGCCCTTTTGGCACCTTTGCCTACAGACGTATGCCTTTTGGGTTGTGTAACGCACCCGGTACATTTCAGAGATGTATGATGTCCATCTTCTCTAATTATGTTACCCGAATTATTGAGGTTTTCATGGATGATTTCACCGTCTATGGTGATTCATTCGATGACTGCCTGGGAAACCTAAAGATGATTCTTCAAAGGTGTGTAGAGACCGACCTGGTGCTGAATTACGAGAAATGCCATTTCATGGTGGATCAGGGCATAGTCTTAGGCCATGTGGTTTCCTCTCGGGGTCTTGAAGTAGATAAAGCAAAGATCGATGTCATTAGATCCCTTCCGTACCCGACCAGTGTAAAGGACATTCGATCATTTCTTGGTCAT
Source organism: Juncus effusus (assembly GCA_027726005.1). NCBI lineage: Eukaryota > Viridiplantae > Streptophyta > Magnoliopsida > Poales > Juncaceae > Juncus > Juncus effusus. The sequence goes on along the minus strand of CM050897.1, from coordinate 4,923,796 downwards.
GCCGGCTTTTATAGGCGCTTCATCAAAGATTTCTCAAAAATCGCTCTTTGTCTTCTTCTCCAAAAAGAGGCTTCTTTTGAGTTTAATGAGAAGTGCCAAGCAGCATTCGACCTTCTCAAGGAGAAACTGTGTTCTGCCCCCATCATTAAAGCTCCAGATTGGAATCTGCCTTTCGAGATCATGTGCGATGCGAGTGATAGGGCAGTTGGAGCTGTTCTTGGGCAGCGGGATGGGCGAGAACCCCATGTTATCTCCTATGCATCTAGGACCTTAGACGATGCTCAGTGCAACTATACCACTACGGAGAAAGAGTTGCTAGCCATTGTTTTTGCGCTGGAGAAATTTAGGTCCTACCTCTTAGGGGTTAAGGTGATTATATACTCTGACCATGCCGCATTGAGGCATCTTTTCAAGAAGAAAGAATCCAAGCCGAGACTACTTCGTTGGATATTGTTGCTCCAGGAGTTCGACTTGGAGATTAGAGATAAACGAGGATCAGAGAATCTAGTTGCCGATCACCTTAGCCGCCTTCCTACGAGAATTGAGGAGGGTACCCCAATATCGGAGTTCTTCCCTGAGGAATATCTCTATGCCGTGCAAAGCTATACACCATGGTATGCTGATATAGTGAATTACCTGGTGGCTAAAGACCTACCAGAGGATCTTACACGTGCACAGGCTGATCGAATCCGATATGATTCCCGATTTTATATTTGGGATGAGCCTTACCTCTTTCGGATTTGCGCGGATCAAATTATTCGAAGATGTATACCCGATAATGAGGTCAGATCCGTGCTTGAGTTTTGTCACTCTCTGGAGTGTGGAGGACACTTTGGCGCCAAGCGGACAGCTCATAAGGTCCTTGAGTGTGGCTTCTTCTAGCCCACTCTACATAAGGATGCTTACTTCTTCGTGAAGTCATGTGAGCGATGCCAAAGAACGGGAGGAATAACCAAAAGAGACGAGATGTCGATGAAGTATATTCTTGCATGTGAGGTCTTTGAAGTGTGGGGTATCGACTTTATGGGACCTTTTCCTCCCTCATACGGTTTTGAGTATATCCTCCTGGCAGTCGATTATGTCTCCAAGTGGGTTGAGGCCAAGGCCACAAAACGGGCAGATGCAAAAACAGTCGTGGATTTTGTCAAGGACCAGATCTTTAGTAGGTTTAGGGTCCCGAGAGTCATCATCAGTGATAGAGGAACCCATTTCTGCAACCGGAGTTTCGAGGCATTAATGAAGCAATACCATGTCACACATAAAACCTCGACAGCTTACCACCCTCAAACCAATGGCCAAGCAGAGCTTTCGAATAGGGAGATCAAAGGCGTTTTGGAGAAAGTGATGAACCCCACCAGGAAAGACTGGAGTATTCGGCTGAATGACGCACTCTGGGCTTATAGGACTGCTTTCAAGTCCCCTGTAGGCATGTCCCCTTATCGGCTCGTCTATGGAAAGGCTTGCCATCTCCCAGTTGAACTCGAGCACAGAGCCTATTGGGCCATCAAGAAGTGCCATCTAGACTACCCAAATGATGCACTCAACCGGAAGCTACAAATCCAGGAGTTAGAGGAGATCCGAAATGACGCGTATGAGAACTCCCGAATCTTCAAGGAGAAGACCAAGATGTATCACGACAAGAAGCTTGCCCATAAGGATTTCAAAGTGGGTGATAAAGTATTGTTGTTTAACTCAAGACTCAAATTACACCCGTGCAAGCTACAAAGTAGGTGGATAGGGCCCTTTCTTGTGACCAAATTGTTCGATTATGGTGCAGCAGAAATTCAGGGTCTGGATTCAGGGAAAGTCTTCAAGGTCAACGGGCACCGGCTGAAGCGGTTTCATGAGAGTTTCGATGCGAGCTGGATTGACATTCACGAGCTTGGAGAGCCAGCATCCACTGCTTGAGGAGATGAAAACGTCGGGCCAACGACGTTAAAGAGAGGCGCTACTGGGAGGCAACCCTGCGAATAAAGGTTGTGTTTTTCTTTGTTTCTTTTCTTTTTCTTGCATTGCATCACTACTTTGTGCTTAGCTTTACTCGGGGACGAGTAAAAGTAAGTGTGGGGTGGAGTCTTTATTGCATGTTAGGTAGTAAAAAAAAAAAAATAATAATAATAATAATAATAATAAAATAAATAAAAAAATATAAAAAAATAATAAAAACCCATTTTTAAGCCTCAAATAAAAAATGCTCAATTAAAAATCAAATGGAATGAGAGAGAACTGTAACTTGTATTGAATAATGTGGTGGAACTTGTTTAGACTCAAAAGGATCATATAGACCAGTTCAAGAAGAATTGAGGTCGTTGGTTTAGGGATCGTTTGTCACTGGTGAACTCGATTTGTTGTTTGAGTGCCAATAATTTAGAGATTTGCGCGAGAAATCATGTGAGGACTTACCATTGGACCGTGACCCGGAACTCAAGTTGTTTATAGTATAATATCCATAATAACCCACAATATCATCTCGTATATATATAAATAATATCCAAGTCTATTAGCTTCTAAAGTCACTTTGTTGCTTGGTTTTGGAGAAGGAGGGTTAGGCATTATATAAGAAGATTTGGGACGGGAAGTAGAGGTTAGTGTCAGAAGTTGAGGGCTTATGTGTAGCATATGAGCTTTGTGCACCGAGTGTATTCGTGAGGAGATGCATCTTAGAGACAAAGGCAAGTTAGGCCCCTATAATCCTAATAGATTTGAGTCACAATCTTAAAATAAATAAAAATAAATAAATAAATAAATAAATAAAATAATAAATAAAATAAATAAATAAATAAAAAGATTGCATGACTCAAACTTGTTCCCCTTGTACATGGCCTAAACCTTAGTGTACCCGATTTGTGAGAAAGAGTGGATCCCAGTCATACATCTCAGGCCAGCAGCTAGGTTGACACATTTTGGGCCAGATGACTGAAGGTGCTAGGAGGTATGCACATTAGGAGGTTCATTATTCCAAGAAGATAGAGGTATACGCGATATCTTTTCGGAGAGTAGAGGCATGAGTTTAGAAAACCAAGTGACAATTTGACCGAAAGTGGCGAAGTAGACAAGCAAACCAATTACGTAGTATATATATATGTATTATCCACCAAATTCCATCATATTCCACCAAACATAACTTGAGAATTCCCATCACGACTAAGGTAGGAAATCATGATTCAATTGAATTGAGAGTAATTATGAGAGACACTCCACATATTCCATATTCATATTCCACTATACAAAAAAGAGAGTGAGTGCGAGTTTCACCAAAGTGCATGGAATCTTACACAAGGGACCAAAGATCATTATTGGCTGGTATATAAGTGAAGAGCGAGTCAAAAACATGGGACCCATCTTACCAATGCAAGTTATAATCTTTGCTCGAGGACGATCAAATGTTTAAGTGTGGGGTGATTTGATAAGTCATTAATTATACACATTTTATACCCTATACATATGTGATATTGCACCATTATATACATTAATATTCTATTTATATCGATAATAATCACAAATTGAATGTTGATACTACTAATGACATATTTATGTGAATTCAGGTGCAATTTGGATGGAGTATAGCTTGAAAATAAATATGTTGGAGCACAAGATGGAAATAATAATCAAGACTCGGGCCTGCCGACACAGCCTCAGTATTTCGGCCATAACTCACAATCTGGGCCTTCTCTATATGCATGCTATATACTGTTGGAAAGAAGAGAACAAGGCCCACAATTAATTCCATATCACCAGAGCCCAATTCAGAGATATACGTGTCCCAAATTGACCATCTTCTGGACAGATCTATCATGCACTTTGCATTCACTCTTCATGTTTTTGCCATGCTCATTCACACTCTTTGCATGGGGCTTCATTCATCCCTCATGATCACCTTTTGAGAGGGATATAACCAGGTGCAAGGCATCTATTCTAATCACTTTTGAACTTCATCATTCTCTCTCTTGGAGTTGGGCAAATCAAGCAAGCTTCACCCTTCCATCCACGCTTCATTAATGGGTTCTATCATTATTTTATTTTCTTTATTTTCCATGTATTTCGAGTAAGCCCTTCGAGGCATAGTTAGTGTTTATGTTTTTGTGTTGTAACTTTTGAGACCATTAATAATGAATTTCATTTGAACGGTTATATTCTGTTTTTATTTACTTATTATCTTTCATGCTCAATGAATTATTTTAAGTTTATTTCGGTCAATTCTATGTTCAATAGTAATTAACAAGGGCCACAAAATTCCTTTGGTTGCTTTGCTCAATAGCATCCATTAGAATTTGAATAATAGCCAAGTGCAAATAACTCACAACGATCTGAACAGTTCTAAACAAGCTCATTGTTTAGGAGGTTTTGATTTGTTTAAATAACCAATGATTTCTATTGAATTGGTTATGATATTCAAATAGGTTAGTGTTTTTATTTACGAGCTCATCCAAACTAAAACCCTATCTTTTCGTTTGAGTTATTTATCGGTTAGAGCTCATCTTACTGCACTTAAGAGATTAATTCCAAATTCATTATTATAATCAAGGATAAAGTTACACACAAATTCACTACACGAAACTATGCCTCATTCCACAAAACCACCACATCTCTTAATCTTTACTTTAAGTTTTCTCTTTACTTGTCACTTTCATTTTGTTGCAATCAACCAATCAACAACCCCCCCAATTGTGTGTCTTGTTTTAGGTCTTGTGTTTGGCTTTATTTATGGTCTTGGTTTCTCTTTATTTTAGTTTCTATTTTTATTGAGTCCATTTTCATTAGAGAAGTAATCTTTTCACCTAGTTTAGTCTAAATAGCTCTCTGTGGTTCGACCCCTACTTCCACTGTCTACTTTATTGTAGTTAAGTCTAGGGTTATAAATTTCTTTTGGTAAGTGTAAAATGACTGCAAAAATACCTCTTATCAAGCGATGTTCTCAAAATGGTTGGACCATGAGAACTGAGATGTAACGCATATACAAGCAATCATATTTGGAACTGATTGGAGTATCCAATGGCTTGATGACCATTGCATACAGTACATGGATAACCTAAAAATAACAAAGAAAATAGCTATAGTATGGGCTATAGTACAAAGACTTTCTCACTTGTTGCTATTACGAATTCTAACTTCCATAGCGCAATGCGATTGTGAACGATGGAACAAGGATATAAAATTCACATTCCTTTATAGGAACTTTATTGTGGATGTATCTTTGATACATGGCAAGAGTTTTATGATCGCAAGAATTCTGAAAGGTTACAGGCTTCGAATTCATGAATGGATTAAAGCAAGCATCTCAGGATGAATCTATTTGACAAAGTAAATTGAAGAATTTGATTTAATCAAAATAGATGCGAAAACCTTGATTTCAAGAAATTCAGTGGGAGTATAACAATCTTCCTGCATTATGATTTAATCAAAATAGATGCGAAAACCTTGAATTCAATAAATTCAGTGGGAGTATAACAATCTTCCTGCATTACAACAACTTACACATCCTAATAGTTAGGAGTTGAAGTCTATATAGACTTTTAGTTGTAAGATAAAGCACATTGGTAAAATATTGAAAGAATTCGATGTGCAAGAAATGTTCTTGCTCATGGTGTTCATATGAATGATGAAGAGATAATCAAATGAGATTCTATACTTTCAGCCATACATTGAAATGTTCAACATGCAAGAAAGTGTTCTTGCTTATGACATTCACATGAACAATAAAAAGATATAAGAATTAGATTTTATACCTTCAACCATATATTGAATATTCAATATGCAAGAAAGAGTTCTTGTTTGTGGCACCAATATGAACAATGAAATGCACATGAATTGGATTCTATGTTTTCAACAATATATTGAAAGAGCTCAAAATACAAGAAAGAATTATTGCCTACGACGTTCATAAAATGAACACATGCGCTTATCATCCGTTTATTAAAAGGTTCAACATACAAGAAACAGTTCTTGATAACGTGATGAATAAGATTCTTCAAGCCATACAATGTACTGTGCAATATGCTTCGAGCATAAGAGAGCAAACGATAGTCATTTGATGACTAGAATAAATATCTAAGTTCTTATGAAGAACTACCAGATCTATGAGGAGCTAGGTAATGGTAAGAGATTACACTTTCCTTGGATCATTATCGTAATTCGTTTATTTCGAATACAGTAATTTGGAAAGAGTTCCAAATAAGGTACTATAATTGAAAGAAGACCATATTGTTGCTTTAGAAGCGGACAATAGGTATACTTGGATCAAAACTTGATATTGGAACTAGGAGTAATCCCGAGTACTCTTAAAGCCTGACGATCTATGTTGCGAACAAAGAATCGCTCAGACTAAAGCTACAAGGATTCAAGTACCTATTTCATAAGATTCTCGACTAATGATAGAGATCAATAGTAGACATTACAAGTTTTCAATGTAAATTTCTATAATCTAATAGGCATATATTTCCAGCTAGTAGAACATGAAGGTCATGTTGCCTAATAAGCATTGGATGCTTAGCATTGGCCTAGTGCAAGTGGGAGACTGAAGGAATTATGCCCTAGGCCAAAATGTTGGACTAGAGATTAGATTACGAGAAACACGTTTATTTAGTTCATATATGATTGAGTGTATGGGTGACTAATATATTTACCTATATTAGATCGACCATGAATGACACTTTGAGTTCACGTCATCGGAATACGTGATTCTGATAGTAGAACTATGAACCAACGAATGACATTTTAAACCGTCCATAGTGATATGTGGGATGTTTATAGAGATAAACACACTTCAGGTAAGAAGCTACATATCTACACTAGTATATTCACAGACTGGATGATCATGTTCTGCTGATCATGGACATAGGGATGTCAAGTCTGGAATATAGGTACGTGTTAGAGAACACGTACTAGACTGACCACACTATGAGAATATGCATGGTATATGTCATTAGTGATTCTCATATGAATAGTGCTTCTTCCTACGACCTGAGGTCACCATGAATTTCTGTATGAGGAACTGCATACTTTAATATGATCTTATGTCATCCGTAACGGGATGATCATTAGGGTCATCATTAGGTATGCACTGAATCATGACGAGGAATGTGAGTGACCAAGATGGGATTTGTTCCTCTCGTTAAGAGGGAGATATCTCTGGGCCCCCTGATGAACTAGGACTGAAGGAAATACATGGTCATGCTCAAAATGGATTAACATGTGTTGTTAATATCATTTTGTATTTATTCAGTCTAATTCTCGATCAGGAAAGATACTTTGATTAAACTCAAGGATGACATATTACCGTGTCTTGTGATCAAGACATATATCGTAGAACAAAAGGAATAAGCAAATGTTTATTCAGATAGGTTTATGATCGCTGATCATTTCATTTAACATGGGTAGTCATGACATCAGTCTAGAGGTTACTCATGACTTACGATCTTCAGAAGATCGTTGCCAGCGTTAAATGGAACCTACACGGTCACATAATGAACTTCATTTGTACGGGATGAAAATACCTCAAAGACAGTTATACATATGATGTATAAATTGGTGAACGAAATAATCAATTATTGTATAATTGATTGAACGAAACAGCATCATTTCGTTGGCAACGGAATAGTTCCGTTCCCAACGGAATAGATATGGAAACTGTAATAATCTTAGCTGCCAATTATTCTATTAAGGAAATACCTATTCCGTTGGCAAAGGAAATACCTATTTCGTTTGCCCGTTGGCAACAGAATAGGTGCAGATTAGGGTTTTTAGTTATGGTAACTGAGCAATCGTTCGTCTCTCTATCTAGTATAAATAGAAAGGCAGTGCCTCTCTATTGGACAGACAATTCTGAAGCCTTAGAGGCAGTTTTCGGTAAGTATTTCCGGACTCGTCTAGCCGAGTCCAGTTATTCCGTGCGTCTGAAGTTCGTGTGGATACGAGTAGAGGTTCTCTAACTTAAGAACTTGTGAGCGATCATTCTTCGTCCTTAGGAGAAGCAAGAAGGTTCGTGGAGTCGAGTTTCAGGAAGGAGAAGGTTGCACGTCAGAAAAGTTCAGACCTATATCCGTTCTTCGTCTCGCAGATCAGGAAGATCCGAGATATAAATTTTAATAGTTAATCTCGTACTTTTATTCCCTTAATGATGATCCTAGGGTGGGTTGAATCCGTAGGTTATGCTGCGCATGTAATGTTCATGGCTACGGGTTTCCTAACAGAACTCTCTCTCTCTTTCTGTATTGTGACGGCCTCTAAGACTTTAGAATTGTGTGTTTAATAAAGACGGACTACCCTTCTATTTATACTAGAGATAGAGCCGAACGATTGTTCAGTTACCTTAACTAGAAACCTTAAACTGCGCCTATTATGTTCCCAACAGAACTATTTCGTTGGCAACGGGATAGGTGTTTTCTTAACAGGAAACGTGACAACCAAAGTTATTACAGTTTCCATATATATTCCGTTCCGAACGGAACTATTCCGCTGAGAACGGAATAGCACTATTTTTCATAATCAACAATGCAATAGTTAATTATTTCGTCCACCAATTTATACATCATATATACAACTGTTTTGAGGTATTTTCATCCTGTATGAATGAAGTTCATTGTGTGACCATGTAGGTTCTATTTAACGCTGGAAACGTTCTTCTAAAGATCGTAAGTCATTAGTAACCTCTAAACTGATGTCATGACTACCCATCTTAAATAAAATGATCAGCGATCATAAACCTATCTAAATATACGTTTGCTTATTCCTTTTGTTCTACGATATATATCTTGATCAAAAGGCATGGAAATATGTCATCCTTGAGTTTGAACAAAGTCTCATACCTAATCGAGAATTAGACTGAATAATTATAAAACGATATTGACAACACATGTTAATCCATTTTGAGCATAGCCATGCATTTCCTTCAGTCCTAGTTCATCAGGGGCCTAGAGATATCTCCCTCTTGACGAGAGGAACAAATCCCATCTTGGTCACTCACATTCCTCGTTATGATTCAGTGCATACCTAATGATCACCATAATGATCATCCCATTACGGATGACGTAAAATCATATTAAAGTATGCAGTTCCACATACATGAATCCATGGTGACCTCAGGTCGTAGGAACACGCACACTGTTCATATTAGAACCACTGATGACATATACCATACATATTTTCGTACTGTGGTCAGTCCAGTACGTGTTCTCTAACACGTACCCATATTCCAGACTTGACATCCTTATGTCCATGATCAGCAAAACATGATCATCCAGCCTGCAAATATACTAGTGTGGATATATAGCTTCTTACCTGAAGTATGTTTATCTCTATAAACATCCTACATATCACTACGGACATTTTACAATGTTATTTGTTGGTTCACAGTTCTACTATTAGAATCACGTATTCTGATGACGTGAACCCGAAGTGTGCGAATATACTAGTGTGGATATGTAGCTTCTTACCTGAAGTATGTTTATTTCTATAAACATCCGACATATCACTAAAGACATTTTAGAATGTCATTCATTGGTTCACAGTTCTACTATCAGAATCATGTATTCTGATGATGTGAACCCGAAGTGTCATTCATGGTTGATATAAGATATGTAAATGTACATTCACAACCCATACACATGGATATATAAGAAACAACATTTATTGAATAAATAATAATGTCTTAATACATAATCCATTTTCTAACACAAAATACATTTGGCATAGGGTACTAATCCTACAAAGGTCACTTCTCAAATAAGACCCGATTATGATGTCTAGTTACTAAAACCTATTTAGTGTTACCAAACTAAGTTTTTTGGTAGAATTTAAGATCATGAACTAATCTAAGTTATTTCATGGTTGGATGAGACATCATTTTTTTAAGCTTCAGTCGGCAATTGCTGAGATACCAATAAATAAATTAAAATTCAAATTACAAATTAATTACATAATTTCTCTAAGGGGTCCAGCAAACAAAAGAGAAAAAAGATACATAGAACTATGACCTACTACATTGAATTAAACCGATTTGAAAGAAAGAAACACACAGAAATGGTAGATCCAATAAATCCTAGCTTGTTAAGGTCTTAAAACTGACAGCGCCTAGAGTCATCGTTGTGCTTCAGAGTTAGCTGACTCTGATACCCGCTTAGGTAATGTCGACTTGTTGTAAAAGAAAGTCGAGAGAAAAAGCATCACCATAAGAGGAGAAGTTCGGAGGAAGACCATAAGGCGCCGGTACCAGTTCAGAAACGGCTGGTGTCCAATCAGAAATCATTTCTACAAGTGGCCAATACGAGCTCAGAAATGATCGTCGGCGAAAACGACACAATGGGCCGATACCAAGGTTTCGGCATTAACAGAAGCCAGGGGAGCATAGTTGGAAGACCATATCACATAACTGTTAGTTGTATGCCCTAGGCCAATGTATTTGAGACCTAGATGTATGGATTGTGTTAAACAAACATTGTTTTTATTTAGAGATATTTTATATAATAAAATGCGTATTGGTTATTTTATTCTTATTACTAAAATGACCTTGAATATGATATTCAGCTTTATATCATCAAAGTATGTGACTTTGATAGTAAAACTGTAAAGTATTATGAATGATATTCTAAACTGTCCCTGATCATTCATAGGATGCTTGTGAGACAAACATACTTTATGATAAGCTATGAATGTACATCAGTATGTTAGTTGACTGATGGTCACGTTTTACTGATCATGAATAAGAGTTATTAAGTCATTAACATAAGTATATGTTAGAGACCATATACTGGATTGACCCACCATGAGAATACTACATGGTACGTGTCATTAGTTATTCTCAGTAAAGAATGTATCTGTAATCCTTAGACTTGAGATTATCTCAGTTTCCTACATGAGAAATTTTATACTTTAATATAATCTAACATCGTCTTTAACCGGGCGGTCATAAAGATTATAATTAGGTATATAATGAATTATGCGGAGGAAAGAGTTTAATTAAGATAGGATTTGTTCCTCTCATAAATTGAGAGAGATATCTTTAGGCCTCTTGATGATTTGATTGAAGAAACGCACGGCCGTGCTCAAGTGAATTAATAAGGTGTTATTAATGTCATTTCATGTTCAATCAAATTCGGTGTCAAGAAATATTTATCGACCAATATAAGATTGACACATACCATGCCTTATGGACGATACAGATATCGTGTAACAAAGGGATACAATGCATGACATAAATTAGGTTTGATCGAATCATCCATATTTGCTTAATTTGAGTAATCATGATGTCTTGCTAGAGGCCGCTCATGATTTATAATCCATTGTGATTATTGCCAACATTAAGTAAACCTACAGGGTCACACACAAAGAACAACTATTGAGACATACACAGAAAAACCATAACTTATATGATAAGTTGTATGGAGAGCTACATAGTCAAGTGACACATCTAATCCTACATCTTATATGATAAGGTGTGTTGCACAGACGGTTACATAGTTACCATGCACATAGGATATGGAACTTATGGACTATAGAGGCACAAGAGACACCCCAAAATCAAGATAGTGATGATAATATTTTCGGCCATTTTGTGAGACAAAAGAGAGAAAAATCCGAAAATTATTCTCTTGTTATTTTCTGTGAGAGAAATGAAGAACGGATACTAGCATATATCGTTCTTTATCCGTTCAAAGGGGTTGTTCGTGTGGATACCGGTAAAGGACGAAGCGAAGTGCGGCGTCTTTGTGATTCGGGTTGAAACCGTGATTGGATTGTAGAATCGTTTTGTTTGGAGAATCGGTTTGCTTGGAGAATCCGTTCGTTTGGAGATCGGTTTGTTAGACCGGTTAGGCGAAACATACAAAGGATCGGTTTGGAAACCGGTTTGGAATCGGGCAAAGAAAAGCGTCAACCAAATTCGCTTTTGATCATCACGGATTAAGCGTAATCCGAAGGTACAAAGTTATGAAATTTTCTTTGATTTAATTGTAATTCACAGATCCTTCTTTTGGGTTTCGAATTCGATTTTGTTTCGTTTTTGTTTTCCGCTGCGTTATGAACGGTAGAAACCCAACAATAACCAAGAGATGAAGAAAGATAAACTTGAGACAAGCTAGGGTTTTAGATGCGTTACATAGATCATGCTCGAGGTAGGAAGAACTCGAGAGAGAAGAGAACCTAGAGAGGGGAGAAACGACCGCCACGAGGCACTGGTACGAGAGCAGAAACAACCGCCACGAGACGCTGATACGAGAGCAGAAACTCAGATCCACAAGTGAAAGAGAGAAAGCAAGCTCAAGAGAGGAGCCGCCATTGTAGAGTTTGGGCGGAGAGTAGTGTCACGACAGCTAACAGTAGGTGGCGGAGAAGGCAGCAGGGTTTCCTTCTCCCCTTCCAAAGCCTGAGAGAGAGATGAGGATGTCTAGAGGAAACAAGGAGATATTAACGAGAGGAAGAGCGGCTACAGTCAGGATACGGCATGGATACGGCCAGGACATGACATAGACACAGCTAGGGACAAGGCTGAAAACATAACGCAATATTTTTAAACCCAATTTAATTCTTATTTATTGTTATAATCCGATCTTTTCTCTTTATTTTTTATTTTTTTTTGGGCTAAAAACTCTCAATTTAAAGTCTATTTATATTTAATTTTTTTTTATTAATGACATTAACTCATAAGAATTATAACTAGGGACAATATCTCCTTTTTTAGTGTGTAAAAGACAAATTCCTTTTCCACTTTTATTCATGTTCTTTTCTCAACATTTTTTACCGTATTTAATTATTTTCTATATTTTTAAAATTTTTAAATATATAATTAATTATAAAAAAATAAAAAAATAATTATATATAAAATGTATCGTGTCCGGAGACTTTTTGAGATAGCCGTTAATACTTCAAAACTCAAAAGCATCCAACATGTATCCAAAAAGTATATGAGAAATTATTAAAATAAAATAAAGCCACGAAAATATCGAATACTTATTAAACGGGTATAATTATACAGTTATCGGTTATCTGATAGTGGGACTGTACTGTAACTCTTTGAACACACTTATTTAACGAAGTTGTTAAAATATAAACCAGAATCAATGTTTGTACTTTGATTGATCACATTTATAGTTTATAAGAAAACATTAGTAACTGACTGATTACCATTTATCAGAAAACTGAAAGAATTTCCTTTTCCAGATTGGAACTCTCCTGAATAAAACAGAGTCCGCATTTTTTCCATTGATTAGTTGTAAAAATTGCTTGCAATCAGAATCATAAAAGAAAAACAACAAAAGGCCAGAATCTTTTTCCATTTCACATTTCACTATGACTAGTTAATACACAAAATCACACAACCCCCACAATCAACTAACCCCCCACCCCACCCCCCAAAAAAAAAAAAATAAATAAAAAACCAAAAATTGCCAATAATCTTAAACCTTCAAATAAATTTCAGATGAGAAAGCCAGAGCTCAAACCATCATCAAAGTTGAGAGCATAGCTAAAAGGGTCATAACGAAAGCTGAATTTCTCTCGTTTGCCCCTAATTCCTTTCCCAACTTGTCTTCTAATCTCAGCTCTCAATCTCCAATACAAACTGCAGTAAACCCTTCTCTTCCCGCAGCCTCTGAGCACAACCTCCGTCTCCACAGCCGCCATAAGAGGGGAAGTTCGGAGGAAGACCATGAGGCGCCGGTACCAGTTCAGAAACGGCAGGTATCAAATCAGAAATCATTGCGACAAGTGGCCAATACGAGCTCAGAAATGATCGTCATAAGGTTTCAATACAGGAATAGAAGGACGGAACCGACACAATGGGCCGGTACCAAGGTTTCGGCATTCAAACAGAAGTCACGGGAGCATCGTTAGAAGACCATATCACACAACCAAGAGATGAAGAAAGATAAGCTTATACAAGCTAGGGTTTTAGATGCGTTACATAGATCATGCTCGAGATAGGAAGAACTCGAGAGAGAAGAGAAGCTAGAGAGAGGAGAAACGACCGCCACGAAGCGCTGGTACGAGAGCAGAAACAACCGCCACGAGACGCTGATATGAGAGCAGAAACTCAGATCCACAAGTCAAAGAGAGAAAGCAAGCACAAGAGAGGAGCCGCCATTGTAGGGTTTGGGCGGAGAGTAGTGTCACGGCAGCCGATAGTAGGTGGTGGAGAAGGCAGCCGGGTTTTCTTCTCCCCTTACAAAGCCTGAGAGAGAGATGAGGATGTCTAGAGGAAACGAGGAGATGTTAACGAGAGGAAGAGCGGCTACAGTCAGGATACGGCATGGACACGGCCAGGATATGACATAGACACAGCTAGAGACACGGCTGAAAACATAACGCAATATTTTTAAACCCAATTTAATTCTTATTTATTGTTATAATCCAATCTTTTCTCTTTATTTTTTATTTTTTTGACTAAAAACTCTCATTTTAAAGTCTATTTATATTTAATGATTTTTTTTATTAATGACATTAACTCGTAAGAATTATAACTGGAGACAATATCTCTGTTTTTTCGTGTGTAAAAGACAAATTCCTTTTCCATTTTTATTCATGTTCTTTTCTCAACATTTTTTATCGTATTTAATTATTTTCTATATTTTTTAAAATTTTAAATATATTATTAATTATAAAAAATAATAAAATAATTATATATAAAATGTATCGTGTCCAAAGACTTTTTGAGATTGCCGGTAATACTTCAAAACTCAAAAGCATCCAACATGTATCCAAAACGTGTATGAGAAATTATTAAAATAAAATAAAGCCACGAAAATATCGAATACTTATTAAACGGGTATAATTATGCAGTTATCGGTTATCCGATAGTGGGACTGTACTGTAAGTCCTTGAACACACTTATTTAACGAAGTTGTTAAAAATATAAACCAGAATTAATGTTTGTACTTTGATTGATCACATTTATAGTTTATAAGAAAACATTAGTAACTGACTGATTACCATTTATCAGAAAACTGAAAGAATTTCCTTTTCCAGATTGGAACTCTCCTGAATAAAACAGAGTCGGCATTTTTTCCATTGATTACTTGTAAAAATTGCTTGCAATTAGAGTCATAAAAGAAAAACAACAGAAGGCCAGAATCTTTTTCCATTTCACATTTCACTATGACTAGTTAATACACAAAATCACACAACCCCCACAATCCCTTAAACTAAACCACCCCCCCCCCCCCCCCCCCCCCCCCCCTCATAAACCAAAAATCGCCAATAATCTTAAACCTTCAAATAAATTTCAGATGAGAAAGCCAGAGCTCAAACCATCATCAAAGTTGAGAGCATAGCTAAAAGGGTCATAACGAAAGCTGAATTTCTCTCGTTTGCCCCTAATTCCTTTCCCAACTTGTCTCCTAATCTCAGCTCTCAATCTCCAATACAAACTGCAATAAACCCTTCTCTTCCCGCAACCTCTGAGCACAACCTCCGCCTCCACGGCCGCCACCGCCGCCGTCATTAGTGAACTGAGAGATAAAGAGAGAGGTCAAAAGGATTTGAGAGAATGTGTGTTGGGTTTGAAAAGCGAGAATTTCTTGTGGAGAGAGGGAGAGAGAATGTGGGAAGGAGAAGGACGGATACAGACAGACAGAGAGGTAAGATGCGCACTTCCATTTTTCGTTTCTATACTTTGTATGGCAAGGCACACAGTAGAGTATTTGTAACTTTTTTTTCTTTTTGTTGCTATGCCACACACACTCTTTCAGTTCACCAGTTTTTAAGGGGGTTAGTTTTAGGCGTCTAAGAACCAGTCCGTAATGAACCATCCAATCAGAACACGCAACATCAGCAATCTATGATGTGGCATTAATTCATTAGCTGAGTTCTTAATGAACCGTTGGATTATTTGGAAATTACTATAGAAGAATAAAACAGAGAGGTCTAACTCGACATATCCATTTCCTTACCGCAATGGAGAGCTTTACAATGAGTTTAGGAAAGGTGGGGGCCTGTGAAATTTGTCGCTTTATTACAGCGAATAAATCAGCGATTCCTTTCCTTGTCCCTGAGGTTAACCCAAAGCTTTGTGTTTGATTGATATTGTTTGGGTGTTCATTCGATTGGTTCGGTTTGAACCGAACCAAATCAAATCAAATCGAAATAAATCGAACCGAATAAGATTTAAATCGAATCGGACCAAATTAAAGTTGAACCACCAAATTTTAATTCGGTTGAACCAAATTTTAAAGATTTCCAAATAATTCTCAAAATTAATATTTGTTAGATTAGACTAACTAATGATTATATTAAGTAATATTAATATGCATAATCTAAAAATTATGATTAAATCATTATAAATTAGCAATTTTATATATAATTAGATCAGTTCGGTTTATTCGGTTTTTTCCCAACGAAAACCAAACCGGACCAAATCAACCGAACCAAATTAACCAAAATAGACCGATTCGATTCGGTAATCGAATAAACCGAATCGAATGAACATCCCGCCTCTAAATTGGTTTCACCATTTCTTAATATTTTATTCATCGTCCTTTATTAGCCTCACGTATTATATTAGTCGTCAAATCTATCAAACACCCGGATGTAAATCAAAGGAATAACTTTTACAGGGACAGATCCACATATAGGGCATGTTTGATGTCGTGTATTCAGGTGGATTGTACTTTAGAAGCATGGATTTGAATCAAAATTCATTGTTTGATTTTGTAGATAGGGGATTTGAAGGAGTGAGATCCATGAATACATGGATGAGCTAGCTAATCCTAATAATAATAATAATAATAATAATAATAATAATAATAATAATAATAATAATAATAGTAGTAGTAGTAATAATATTAATTATTATTATAATTATTATTATTACTACTACTACTATTATTATTACTACTACTACTATTATTATTATTATTATTAGATCATCATATTTTTTATTAATTTTTTATTATAACTATTATTATTATTGTTATTTTTATTGCTATCGTTATTATTATTTTTATTTATTATTATTTAATATTACTTTTATTTATTGTTATTGTTATTTTATTATTTATATTTATTATTATTTTCATTATTATTTTATTTTAAAAATTTTAATTTATTATTATTAAAATTATTTTTATATTTTACTTATTATTATTATTGTTATTTTTATTATTTGTTGTGTTTTTATTTTTATTATTTATTATTTATTGTTATAATTATTATATTATTATCATAATAATAATAATTATTTTTTATTTTTTATATTAATTTTCATTTTTGCTTATTATTTTTTTTGGTGTTTTGCTTATTATTATTATTAATAATGTTATTATTATCTCAGGTTACTGATATATTAGAGTCTTCTAATTTTATATTATTAATAAAATATATTATGAATTTGGTATATATAATATTATTTAACAAACTCAACAAACTAATTTAATTTAAATTTTAAATCTTGGATTTACTTCAACAATCAAACAATTGATTTTTGTATATATGTTCTTAAAATCCATCTAATCAAATAAGGTCTATTGTATTTTCTAATTCATGGATCTTATTCATGTATTCTCATATCCATGTACCTTGAAGTACATCAAATCAAACATGTCCATACTCTCTAACTGACCTAATAAACAATTCATAATTGCACCGTTGAGAGAAATTTAATTTGGTCCGAGGAAAGAAAATGAAATAATATTTCGGCCGAAAAGTAACCGAAATATTCATTTCATATTTACTTGTGCCACCTCGTGTACCTCAAATTCTTCTTTTTCAATGTGACTTCTTTTCTTTCGAGTACGGAGCAGCATCAGTCCAAGTCTAGTCTGACAAACCCACTAGCCAAAGAATCGGGACGTCTCTTATCTTGAGCCCCTCAAGTCCCGTCTTACCTTTTGCCCACCTTTCTCATTGGTCAACTTCATCGCCCGAGTCAGTAGATGTTCGCCACGTCTTTGGACCAGGATAAGAGGAATCTTTTCAATCCAACCCGGGGGCTTAGTCTTGATTAAACTAGGCCGGGTCTTATTGGGCTGTTGGATCGTAAGACTAGATCCGAAATATAATAATTTTATTTTTACTATTTATTGCGAAACTCAGTTGAAACTCAATGCGCAACTGTCATTTTCCATTTGATTTTCGGATTGAACTTTTTGTTTATGCAAGAATATAAGTCTTTATGACGTATGCATGAGCTCACATCACGTCATTATCCATTGCTTTTCATGAAAAAAGAAAGAAAATGAATGGAGAAGCCAGAGCAGCCTTCTATACAGAGGACCTCATAAGAGTCACCAAATCAAACTTGACACATCACACATTTAATTTGTCAAAATGTCAGTGTGTGTAGATGTATGCATATATTGTCACTCGTATGAACTTAATCAAGAATCAACATCAATAGATATTTTGATTTCATTAGCTAGTTGGGCATATATTGATTTGGTGTATTTTAATATACATGGATTATTATATATATGTATTAGCCACCACTAGAATAGTCAAATAGTAAGATATTAAACCCATTTTTACGTAAGTGAGACGTTCGAGTCTCGCGTTTAACATGATTTATTTAAAATTTAGGGAGTGCATATGAGTTCACTCTAAAGAGAACGAACTAGATGACGTTTGTAATTCTCGCTCATGAAATATATATATATATATATATATATATATATATATATATATATATATATATATATATATATATATATATATATATATATATATATATATTTAATAATTCCTACTTCATTTTTTATTAGGTGAAAGTCATATATTTCAAATGTTGTTTGATGTTTGGTTAAAATTATGATTTTTGTGTTTTAGTTGATTGATTAGTTTTATTTATATTAACTAGAAAATGGTCGTACCACACACCATTATATTTGAAAATTGTTATTATCCAAAGACAAAATCATTCATTACAATATGTTATAAAATCCAATGCTAACAGTCTAATTTTATAACGTTTCCCCCATATACCTTCTTACTCACTCCATCTTCGCATAATCAAGAAAAAAAAAATCAAAACCATATGAATATAGAGTTCAAAACAAGGAGAAATTCCAAACACAATTAAAAACCAATGTTTTAGCATAAGAAATATAATATAGGAATAAGAATCACTAATTTTTGAAGAAAAGAAAATTTTGCATTTTAATAATTGAATTCTTCATTTTCTATTTGTATTTATTATTTAAACTTCATTATAAGTGATAAATAATTGCATAGAATCGGTCCACAATTTAATCATATTATTAATATAAAATGATGTAGGACTCAAAACTTGGTAAAAACTCCTACTAAAATAAGGCACATAGCCTATAAAGAAATTATAACCATGGATTTATAAATGTACATTCTTTTAAGGGACCTGATACTCACCGCCAGTTTATTTGTCGTCCAGAATCGCTCGAATTCAGAAAGATATAACAAAATTACAAAAATGTATATTGATAAACAAAAAAGGTAGAATAAACACATAGAAGAATATATTGATATACAAACGATCTTATTTTTCAATTAGCTCAATTAGTAGACAACTAAAATATTATAAATGTATGGTGACGTTGTTTAGACACTGTTTAAACGGGTGATGTGGATATTTTTTCTTTTTTTAAATATATATTTCTAATAGTCATTTTCCACACACTCTCTTACATAATATATCTTTATAGATTCTTTTTTTTTTTTGAGGGCAACAAGTTTTGAACTCGAATTTATCTTTTTAGATTCAAACAAATAAAATTAAATTAGTCATACCAATATGAAGTTGAAAACTAAAAGAAAATTCAAACAAAATAATAGATATGAAAAATCAACGATAAATCCATAATTTAAATTTTCCTAGCACACATTCTTCCATCAACGAACTATTTTTCTCAACAAACTTGATCAATCTTTTATTGCCCTTTGAATTCCATGTAGAGACCTGGACACGTGTCTACATTTTATACGCTCCATATATTTCATATATCATTGCCATTCATTTTCATGCATCACTACCATTCATGTAACTTCAGCTCGGTTAGTAAATTCAAATCCAGGATGATACTAAAAATTTGATATGCCACGAATCCATATTTATATAGCCACATGGCAGTTGGCTACAACACGAAGTGGATTGTGATGGTGCGATGGGGCGGTCAACCCCGTGATTACCTGTTAGCCAGGTTAACATCCTGAAGTCTATCCTAACCTTGTGGTCATAAAAAGGTATGTATATTTGTGCAGCGAGTCATCACTGGTCATATTTGTGTTTTTCTTTGAAATCGAACTACATGAGCTTAACTATTTTCGTTATGATTTAGTTAAAAAAGAATAGTTGGGTTACATAATGTTTGTGAGTTACAAATCTCTCATTGGATAAAATAATAACATGAATATAAGAAGAATATTAAGCATGACCGGACATGTGATTTTAGAGATATTTGATGGTCATCAATTTGAAGCTTCAAAATTTAGAATTTATTTTGGTTCCAAATTAAATACAAAATATATTTGCCGACTTATTCTAGATCTATTTATGTAGAAGAATTTAATAAAATAAACAACAATAAATTTAGAATGATAGAAATTAAAATAGAATAGTGAAATAAAGAACAAAAAAAGAAACAAAGACAACATTTTTTAGGCCTTTGATGGTTGCCTCAGAAGTTATATTACAGATCCGTCCCTGAAATTAAGTGATGACTCGTCTTATTAATAAATGGCTAGCTAGAGTGATAATCGGAGGGTTATCTCATTGAATACTACTTTGTGGGATTCTTCTTGCTAATGTAAATATTCTTTGATTTCGCTCTCTCCAATGTTCCATATGTTGCCTTACTGTTGTAAATATTTTAAGGTCATATTGAGTTTAAATTATAATAAATCTTAGCTATCAGCGTGCAGATAGAATAGAAAATTGTTGTTGTAAATCTATATAAATGTTATAAAATACAATTGTTAATATAAATTTTTTCTTTCAGCCGCTGATAAAAATATTTATTCGAATCTTAGCCTTTCATTTGCTAAAATTTGTTAATATTTTATGGAAATACATGTGATGTTATTAGTAAAGAATCATATAATTGATAATATTGATGTTTTGGATTCCATATGATCTGATTTAATAGGAACTATCAAGTCCTTTAGTTTTTAACATTTATTGATATAAGGCAATAGATGTGGTGATTATAAATATTGAATCATATAATTGGTGAAATTGATGTTTTGTATCCCATATCCGATCTTGCGAGCATCATCAAGTCTTTTGATATATTTCTAATATTTATTGATATTATGTATCAATATAGATGATATTATTAGCACAATATTAATATAATTAGTCTGATTGAAATTTCGTGTTCTATCATTGTTCTTGAGAATCATCATATCATTTTTGGTTCTCAAATTCACTGATATTTCATGTCAAGTTACTCAATATTATTAGCAGAAAATCATATGATTAGGTGGATGCATATTTCATACAAGAAAATAATATATAAAGAACAACACTATATTACATAATATAATATAGGTTTTAATAACAGTTATATGATTTATTAAATTATTCATGAATATATTTACTGCACAATATTTTGAGAGTTAAAAAATATCAACAACGAGAAATAAGTGTTGACAAAACATTTTAAGAAAACTAGATATGTTATATTTTATTACATATAATATACAACAAATTCCCTCTATATATATATATATATATATATATATATATATATATATATATATATATATATATATATATATATATATATATATCATATTTTTTCCTTCAAACACAATTTTAAATATCTTTCTTAAAAAATGAATCCTCTTTAATTAAATCTTTTGGTACTTAAATCTTTGAAATAAAATTATATTGCGTTCTCTTTTTTCGAGTTTCATCTTTGCATGATTATGACTTAAAACTTTTATCTTAAATCTTCGAAGATCATACGGGTTATTTTACCAATCTTAATGCAAACTTGATTTGAAATCACTAATTAATTAATGTTTAGTAAAATTATATAGTGTGTTATTCGCAGCGTAGTGCGAGTACAATTAAAAAAATTTGTCTAGACTCGATTAGTTTCTGATTAATTTCT
Organism: Juncus effusus; assembly: GCA_027726005.1. Classification (NCBI taxonomy): domain Eukaryota; kingdom Viridiplantae; phylum Streptophyta; class Magnoliopsida; order Poales; family Juncaceae; genus Juncus; species Juncus effusus. The sequence continues at coordinate 4,901,786 of CM050897.1, read as the reverse complement.
TTGCTCACTAGGTGTTATGTGGTCGCCTAACAAGACTCTAGCGATTTCTGTAACATTGATTAAGTAGTTAAAGTTTTGAAAAATAACATGTTACATATTAAATTAGATGATTAATACTTAATTGTCACCACACAAACCATACAACATATACGGGTCATAAAGAACTGAAGTCTCGCAAATCCCCGTGACAAAACTAACCCCACCGATGTGTACACCCAATGCAATCAGACAAAAATCAACTTTTTTCCCATACTTAATGAATGCATATTTATAGACCATAAGTTTGATGTAACATCGCAATCACAAGAGCTAAATCATCAATAATTTTTTGATGTCAAATTAGAGTCTGACTCCTAAGTCCTACGGCCATAAAACCGAAAAGAAAATAAATAGTTGTGACGATGGAAGAGATAGCCACGTGGATGCATAAGAGAAGTCCGGCGGTGGTCGCCGTCCGAATGGGTCAATGTCGTCATATTTTGAGCAATAGAACTTTAAAGGCAAAAGATATAATTGTTATTGTGATATTTTCTGGCTCCTTTTTGTGTAATCTTTAGTATTGTAGCTTGACAGACTTTTTTAATACTTTTGAATGTTTTCAGAAGGGAAGAGTATTTTTAATATTAACACAATAATCAATCCATTTAAAAATAGTTTTCATGTTATTATTAAATATATTAATTATCAAAAATACAATATATGCGGTCATAGTTTGAATATTATGTCTCGTGACCTAATGGGCGAATAGATTATATATTTAATATGTTGATATCTTCATTTCTGAAAGTCTAAATAAGAAAAAATTCCAACCGTCTTTCTTTAAAATTCAAGAATAAATAGAAGATAAAAATGAATTAGTCTTTTACTTTTGAAGCTTCTGTGGGCTGGCATTCTATATAAATGAAATAAAATAGTAGTATTTAACACGGATTCTTTTAGATTTTGTATCTATCAAACATTATTCTTGTTACGGATCTCACTTATTTATGTCTCTCTCTCTCTCTCTCTCTCTCTCTCTCTCTCTCTCTATATATATATATATATATATATATATATATATATATATATTAGTGATTTAAATTGCGGCGCAATTGCGCGCAATTGCGCCGCAATTGCGGAAAACTGCTATGAAACGCAACTCGCAACAAAAAAATAGCAAATATAGCGTTTTGGCCGCTACAGACGATATAGCGCCGCTATTGCGGTGATAATAGCGGACAAAAGCGGCGCTATTGCGCTATTGGATAGTTATTATCTATGAAAGAACCGTTACAAATATGCATAAATAGATTTTTTTTACAATTCTGTAACGGTTTTTAGTGGAGAACCGTTACTAATTACATATTAGTAACGGTTTTTATTAAATAACCGTTACTAATTAGTAACGGTTTTTCCTAAATAACCGTTACTAATATGAAATTAGTAACGATGTTTATTAAAGAACCGTTACTAATATGTATGTTCTTATTGGAGAACCGTTACTAATATGTAATTAGTAACGATTTTTATTAAAGAACCGTTACTAATTTGTATGTTCTTATTGGAGAACCGTTACTAATATGTTTTTAGTAACGGTTTTTACTAAAGAACCGTTACTAATAAGTATTTAGTAACTGTTTTTATTAAATAACCGTTACTAATTTCAGAAACTCTCTTCTCCTTCCCTCCAGAAACTTAAAACGCAAAAACATAACCCCACATAAAAAAAACGAAAATAGAAGGAAAGAAACTCTAGTCTTCGACCCATCCCTTCTCTCACCGGCACCGACAGCAAACGACGGTGGCAGACGACCGGCGACGGCGACGGCTATTCCACTTCTTCTTCTAGTTCAAGTAATAGTCTTTTTTCTCCTTCTTCCTTGTCATCACTTCTTAATTTTATTTTTTCTTGATAAGGTTTATTTTAGAATTTGATCTAATTAGAAAGTTGAAAATCAATCAAGCATTGTCCATTTAGTTTGATTCAACAAAGAAAATGAGTTATTTAGAGAAAATTGGCGACACACATAAGGTGTTCGATGAAACGTTCCTTTATTTTTTCTTTTTCTATTTTTCATCCTATTAATTGTGTTTCATTTTTTCTCTAATAGCATGACAACCCCAAATTCCCAAACGCAAGCGCCGCCATCAAAAGATCCGGCATGGACACATTGTTGTAGTCCGGATCCTAAAATTTCGGCACGAGTACAATGCAATTATTGTAAAAATGTGTACACCAGAGGCATAACCCGGATGAAAGAACACCTAGCCGGGATTACGGGAAATGCGGTGTCATGTACAGTTGTACCTGACGAAGTACGCAAAAAAATATTTAATCTTGTGCAAGAGCAAAAAAGAAAAATAGAAGAAAAAACAAAATTGAATAAAGAAACTCAGGATAGTGTCAATTTGGAACATCCTAATGGAGGGGATGAGACGGATGATGAGGATGACAACGAGGGATTACGAAATTTGAGAGCAAGTGGGAGCTCAAAAGGTACGGTCGGACCTATGGATTTATTTTGCAAACTCTCTGAAGAAGAGATTGAAAAAAAGGGGAAGAAAGTGAAGGTGCAATCGGCTTTAACAACCAAGCTAAAAAAAGAAAAAAGAGCACGCGCAAATGAATACATTGCACAATGGTTTTACGAAAGTTCGATTCCACATAATGCCGCATCACGCCGGAGTTTCAGACTTATGGTACAAGCAATTGGAGATTATGGTAGAGATTTAGAGCCGCCGACGCCATATGAGCTTAGTGGGCCTTTATTGGCGAAGAGGAAGAAGAGTGTGCAAAATTGGCTTAAATCACATAGAGACTCATGGGTTCAAACCGGTTGCTCTTTAATGATGGATGGTTGGACGGATATGAAGGGAAGGGGTCTAATGAATCTTGTTGTGCATAGTGCATACGGAGTTTGTTTTCTTCAATCGGTTAATGCCTCAAGTGAAAAAAAAGATGGCCGGTATATATTTGAGTTGGTGGATAAGTGCATTGAAGAGATAGGGGAGACCAATGTTATCCAAGTTGTCACAGATAATGCTCGACCTAATGAGACGGCTAGTAAATTGTTGAAAGCAAAGCGGCCGAATATTTTTTGGACGGGATGCGCGGCTCATTGCATAGATCTTATGCTTGAAGATATTGGTAAAATTTCAATTGTAGAAAAAACAATTACGAAGGCTAGGGCGGTTACAATTTTTCTCTATGGGCATACCCGTATTTTGGAATTGATGAGAAGGGTTCTTGGTAAGGATTTGGTTCGGTGTGGTATTACCCGTTTTGCGACCGCTTATTTGAATTTGGAAAGCATTTATGAGAAAAAAAATGAGTTGAAAAAATTATTCCGGTCCGATGAATTACATGAGTTGGGAAATGGAGAGTATTTGAAGAAAGTGAAGGGAAAACAAGCATCCTTATATATTGCATCCGATGCTTTTTGGAATGGGGTCAATTATTCGATTAATTTGTTTGAGCCACTAGTTGAGGTTTTAAGGCGAGTAGATGGTGATAAACCGGCAATGGGTTTTTTATACGGTGAATTAGTGAATGTAAAAAAAGAAATTGCTTTGAAATTTGGAGAAGATGAGAGTAAATACAAAACTACATGGGATATAATTGACAAGAGATGGGATCTCAAGTTGAAAACTCCATTGCATGAAGCCGGTTATTTTTTAAACCCATATTATTATTATTCAAATCAAAAGGAGATTGAAGAGGGAACATTTAGAGCTAGTGTTTTGGAATGTGCAACGCTTATGTATGATATCGATACATAAGATAAAATTACGGACGAGTTTGATATCTATGAAAAATGCCTAGATTCGTTTGGGAAGGATATGGCAATTCGGCAAAGAAAGAAAAAGACTTTTGATTCCGGTAATTTTTAAATTCTAAATTAATATTTTTGGAAGTATGTAATGCTAACAAATGTACATTTTTTTTTAATAATATAATAGCTAAATGGTGGGCCAATCATGGTACAAGTGCACCCCATTTGAGAAGCTTGGCCAAAAGAGTATTGAGTTTGACATGTAGCTCATCCGCTTGTGAAAGAAATTGGAGTTCGTTTGAACAAGTAATAAGAAAAAAAAATTTCTAACTTGTACTAATCGATATATTACATCATTCAATTTTTTATTTGACTCATTTTTAATATAATTTAGGTTCATACCAAAAAACGAGCAAGATTGCTTCATGGAAGATTAAATGATTTAGTGTTTGTGAAGTTCAACTCCATGCTCGAAGAAAAACAAAGGAACAAAACTAGAGATCCAATAGCAATGGATATTGAGGATGTGTTAGAGGATGAAAATAATGAATGGGTGAGAAATATTGTTCATGATGTCAACACATCAACACTTGATGAAATACCCGTTCCGAATGTTGTTTTGAAAAGATGCCAAAGTGATGCGCCTTCAAGCTCGCGACCTTCAAAGAAAAAGAAAATGATTGTTAATTTAGAAGATGAAATTGATTCATCATGTTCATCCGATGAAGATGATGAAATAACAAATGTTAATTTCTCTTCATCCGAAGAATAAAGAGTTAATTTAACTTTAGGTATTTAACTATATATGTTTATTTTGGATGTAATTAAGTATATATGCTAATTAAGTAAATATATACTTATTTTGGATAATTAAGTATTGTGAAATGTTAGTGGCATGTTTAATTATGGACAATGAACTTTGCGTGATATATGTTTAATTATGGTTTATTTTAGTGTCTTTATTTTGGTTGTTTGATTTTTTTTTTATATTGAAAAGTTTCTTATAAATTTATAATTATAACCAATGTTACAGAATGTGTGGGTATTGTAAAATAAATTTCTAGGAGTTTTTTTTTAAACCGTTACAGAATGTGTGGTATTTAAGCTAATTTGTAACGGTTAATTCCTAAAACCGTTACTAATTAATCTATTAGTAACGGTTTTCATGAAAGACCGTTACAGAACTGTCCAATATCTGTAACGGTTTACTATAAACCGTTACAGATTGTGTGCATTTGTGTAACGGTTCTTGAATAAAAACCGTTACTAATAGTTCATTTAGTAACGGATTTATGAAAGAACCGTTACAAATATGCATAAATAGATTTTTTTACAATTCTGTAACGGTTCTTTCCGGAAAACCGTTACTAATATATAATTAGTAACGGTTTTTATTAAAGAACCGTTACTAATAATGTAATTAGTAACGGTTTTTATTGAAGAACCGTTACTAATATGTAATTAGTAACGGTTTTTATTAGAACATTGATTATAAGTTATAACCATACAAAGTGATATTTCCGCTACAAGGCCGTAGCGCCGCAATCTCGCCCGCTACCGCAATCCGCTACAAAAAAACTCCAAGCGCTACGGACCGCTATATCGCAATTTAAAACATTGATATATATATATATGTATACATACATACATATGTATGTATGTATATATATACATACATACATACGTACATATATACATACATACGTACATATATATATATATATATATATATATATATATATATATATATATATATATATATATATATATATATATATATATATATATATGGGAATATTTCATATTTGCCATTATAAAAACTCAAAATATCATATTTGCCATTATAAAAATCAAAAAATCATATTTGCCATTACAAAAACTTCAAAATATCATATTTGCCATTACAAAACTTAAAATATCATATTTGCCATTCCAAAATTTCAAAATCTATAAAATTTATCCAAAACTTGAAAGCATTCATCTTTTTCCGTTAAAACTAACGGTCAATTCTTGTAATTACTATTTTACCTCTAGATATATTTCATCAAGTAAATTATACTTACTGTTGATTTGATTGAGTTATTCCAAATTTATCTCCCTCTCTCTCTTTAAGATTTAGATCCAAATAAACAAACAAAGATTTTTTCATTTTTCTAATATAAAGTCAGAATTTAAAATGAGAAAAAAAAATATATACTAAAAGAAGAATCAACTATTCCATCTCCATAGAGTTTTGAAATAATTATTTTTGAAGAGAAAAAGTGAACAAGGAGAATATATTATCTTCACAGTCAAAATAATTTTGTGAGAAGAGGTTGTGAAATTGGAGACGAGAGTTTAGGTCAAAAAGATAGTATGTATATTTTGCTTGTGAAGAAAAAATAAAAGGATATTTTGGTCATATTGAATAAAAATTAACGGAAAGTACTTTAATCTTCTTGGCAACTTGATTTTGTCTTTCATTCTTAAATTCTTTGAACACTTCAAAGGATTCAGATTTATACTTCATCAAGTAGACATAGCCAAATATGCTAAAGTCATCTGTGAATGTGATGAAGTATCGATATCCACTTCTAGCCGGTGTACTCATTAGTCCACATGTATCAGTATGTATGAGTCCTAATAAGTCATTAACCCTTTCTCCAACATTTGCGAAGGGTGTCTTAGTCATCTTGCCAAGTAAGCAAGACTCACACATCTCAAATGATTCCAAATCAAATGAGTCTAAAAATCCATGAGCGTGGAGTTTAGAAATGAGTTTGTCATTTATATGGCCCAAGTGACAAAGCCAGAGGTATGTCAGATTTGACTCATTCGATTTAAATCATTTGGTATTAATATTATAGATGGACTTATAATTCACTTTCATGAGATATAGCAGATAAATACCATTTTCTAACAGAACATTTCCATAGAAAAGATTATCTTTCTAGATAGAAAAATTATTATTCTCAATAACAAATTTATAACCATCCAATGCTAGTCTAGAAATATAAATGACACATCTGCTCAGCAGGTACAAAATGACAATTATTTAATTCTAATACAAGTTCACTAGACAAAGTCAATACATAAGTTCGTACAGCTAATGCAATAACTCTTGCTCCATTTCTCACACTCAGGTTGACTTCGCCTTTAGCCAATCCCTCTCCTTTGCAATCTCTGCACATCATTACAAATGTGAATACCACATCCGGTATCGAATACCAAGGATTTAGAAGTAAATAAATTAGCTTCAATAACAAAAATACCTGAAGGGGTAGTCATACTACCCTTCTGATTCTTTATCTCTTCCTGATAGAGTTAGTTTCTTTTCCAATGCCCAGTCTTGTTGAAATGGAAGTAAACTCCATCTGTTCCTTTCTTGGCCTTAGGTTTGTGCAGCAACTTGCCCTTGCCCTTGCTCTTGCTCCTGGTCCTCTTACCCTTCTTCTTTTGAACCATCAGGAGATCATTGACAACTTTGTGTTCATGCCCTCCTTTGCGTTCTTGAGCATCTCATGCAATTTAGTGAAGGATTTCTCCATCTGATGCATATTATAGTTCATGATGAACTGCTCAAAACTAGGAGGCAACGACCCAAGAATTATGTCAATTGCCAATTCTCTGGGAATAGGTGAATCAAGCCTCTCCAAATGATCAACATAGCCCTTCATCTTATGTACATGAGCACTCATGGATGAACCTTGGGACATCTTGCAAGTCATAAGAGCTGGTCACCTTGTAGCGCTCAAGTTTAGTCTGCACTTGGAATATTTTCTTGAGAGTTATGATCACATCATAAGAACCCATATCCTCCATTTGCTTCTGAAGCTTGGAGGTCATGGTCGCTAATATGAGACAAGCTACTTATACGTCATCCTTGACGTATTTATTATACTCGTCCTGGGTAGCTCTAGGAGCTCCCTGTTTTGGTTGTCCTGGGTAAACCTCTTCTATGACTTTAGTTTATTCTCAGCCTTGAGAACAATTCTCACGCTTCTAAACCAGTCAAGGAAGTTAGTCCTATTGAGTTTATCTTTCTCAAGGATAGACCGCCAATTCAACCTAGTTGAATTATTATTGTTTGTCATTATTCTATAAGTTCAAAGGTAAAGTGCCAGTTATTATTTATTCTTTGCGGTTATTTTATTTTGGTGTTTCTTATATTGTCCTCCCACTATTTTTCTTCAAATCAATCACCTTCAGTATTATTGATTCGGAAACTGAAACTAGATGAAGTTTCATAGTGGGTCAAGATCCATATTATTGATTCGGAAACTTTCAATTGCATCACATGTAACTCTTGCCTTTTTTTATGGGATGAGTATCTTATATTAGATGTATAATCCCATCTTGTGGTCTGAGCCCAAGTTCGACTTGCTTGCTCAGTTAAGTTTAACCATGTCCGTGTATCGGCAAAATATTGTTCAGCACACTCAACTTCGGCACCGCATTCCCTCCTCTTAAGATAGTTCCCACATGCTCAGCTCAGGCATGACCAATGTGGAATGCTATCAAAATATTGAAGACTTTTGGAGTATGGGAGGCACTTCCTTACTTGATATTATGAAAGATTTTGTTTAGATTTATAAATATAAACATCACAGAAACTAAGTAAAATATAATATGACCATATCACTCACGAACGATCATGAGGTTCCTAATCCTAGATCAAATTGCAGTTGTAATCTTCAATGAACCATTTGTTGTGTGCGCGAATATCCAACGCCATCTTCTGAATATCGCGTGCGAAGATCTTTGTCTCGTCTTGTAGTCTTGATTAAATTTCTATCCTAACAACTATCATATTACTTGAAAAGTAAATTACAAATTTTGACAATTCACCGGTTGCGAATAGTCATTAAAAATAAAATTACAATATTCACAGATAACAAGCAATCACACATCAAGATTACATCACAGACAATCATAGATCTAAGGCTCATATATTCAAATTCCGTGAGAAAAATAAAAAATTAGGGTTTTTGCTTTTTCCAGCGCTATTCCGTTCGGAACAGAATAGGTTCTGTTCTAAACATAAATGTGCTTTTTCTAAAACAGATTCTGAAAAACTATTTTTCAAAATTCTAGGAAATCATAATATTCAATATTATATTTCCTAGAAACTATTTCCGTTATGTTTTGAAAATATTTTTCAAAACCCTAATAATTATTTTCCTAGAATTCAATAAACTTTAAATATAATCGACGATTATTTTCTTAACAAAAACTCTGATGCCACTGTTGGAGAATCCATGTTCATGTACGATACCCTCTCTAGGATCATCGATAAGAAAATAGAAGTATGGAAACATTTATTTAAAATTATACCTCGGATTATACTAATCTGGGAGAGATAAGCGAATGTAGGTCTGAACGAACTTTCGTCTTGCTTTCTTCTCCTTCATGTTCCTGAAGCTCATCTACGTAAATCTCCTTGCTTCTCCTAGGGATGAAGTACGATCGCTCACTAGTCCTCAAGATAGAGGACCCCTACTCGTATCCACGCGAACTTCAGACAGATGAAATTATCGGACTATACTAGAAGAGTTCGGAAATACTTTCTGAAAATAACCTCCAAAAAATCTCTCTCTCTCTCTCTCTCTCTCTCTCTCTCTCTCTCTCTCTCTTTTTGAGTATTACGGCTGCCTCTAAGACTTGAATTGTGTGTAAAATAGAGATGGGCTGCCCTCTATTTATACTAGAGAGGGAGGCGAAATAATTATCAGTTTTCATAACTGAAACCCTAAATTCCAGCGCAGTTCCGTTCAAAATGGAACAGTGTTTCCAAAAAGAATATTTCCGAAACTGAAACATTGGCTGTCAAGGAATCCACAGCTACCATATATGCTCCGTTCAGAATGGAACCCAATCTATTTGTGCACAATCAAATATCTAATGTTCGATTATGTCTTTCACCAATTTATACATCACATGTATAGCTGTTTTGAGGTATTTTCTTCCCGAATGAATGGAGTTCTTTGTGTGACCATGTAGGTTTTATTTAACGCGGTTAACGATCTTTTAAAGACCATAAGTCATGAGTGACCTCTAGACTGGCGCCATGACTACCTATGTTAAATGAAATGATCAGCGATAATTTACCAATCTGAATAGACGTTTACTTATTCCTTTTGTTCTACGATACATGTGTTGATCACAAGACCTGGAAGCCTGTCATCCTTGAGTTTGATCAATGTCTTTTTTCTGTTAAAAAATTAGACTGTATAAATTCAAAATGATATTAATAACTCTTTGTTAATCCATTTTGAGCGTGACCATGCATTTACTTCAGTCCTAGTTCATCAGGGGGCCCAGAGATATATCCCTCGTGACGAGGGGAGCAAATCTCATTTTGGTCACTCACATTCCCCATCATGATTTAGTACATACCGAATGATGAACCTAATGATCATCCGGTTAAGGATGACGTATGATCGTATCAAAGTATGTAGTTCCACAGACAGGAATCTATGGTAACCTCAGGTCATAGTAACCCGCACACTATTCATATGAGAATCACTAATGACATATACCAAGTATATTCTCATAGTATGGTCAATCCAGTACGTGGTTTCTAACATGAATCTATATTCCAGACTTGGCATTTCTATGTCTATGATCAGCAAAACATGATCATTCAGTCTGTGAATATCCTAGTGTGGATGTATATAAGAATTAGGGGTGTACAAGAAGATCCCCAACCCACCTGACCCACCAAATTCAGTCCAACCCAGACTGGTTTTGAAGTTCGTTGGATCGGGTCGGATTAGTATTTTAAGTAACCCAAAATAATGGATTGGATTGCGGGTTTGCAGCTGAAAATCCACTTTAATCCAACCCAATCCATATTCCATACAAGTTAATTAACATAAAAGATATTTCCTTTTTATTTCAAATATAATTAATGCCATAGAAAATATTCTTTCAAATCCAAAATTATAACCTTCCAATAAAATATTAACATAAATAAAACTTTACTATTATTATTAAAGAGAAAAATATTAAGTATAATTATTCCAATTAGAGAGAATTGAAATAGAAAGCGTAACAAAAAACAACTCATTTTACAACCAGCTCAGCAAATTCAGAGAATAATCAGGTCGTGAAAGATTACCATCACAATTATAATCAGGTGAGTTTAATCTTGTTGTACTTTAGTTTGACAATTAGTATTAAAATATATCCTTTTGTTATTTTCAATTTGGCAGCACAGAATTAATTTTTAATCAAATTTCGATCCATATAACTCCATATAGATGATATTTTATGATTCTTACTGTTCAAGTTTTTTTGTTTTTGAACATAAAATATTGAAATTGGTACTTTTTGAGTTTTATAATTATTTTATGTATTATATTGAAATATATTAATGATATAAATATTGCCGAATTGGGTGGGTTTTGACTTAAATTTCATCGGATTGAGTGAGTTTCGAAGTATCACGGGTTGAGTCGAGTTTGAAAAATACAAATCTAATATAATTTGATTGGGTTCATGTTTTGATCTAAATTCGCTCAACTCAATCCATGAACAATTGAAAACCCTATCAAAAATGATGGAATGTAAAAGATAATAGTAGGATAAAAAATATTCAATCAACTTAAGAGTTATGACTACAGAGGGTTTTCTTAGGGAATCTACAAAGTGAAGATTTTTTATATTTATGAAAACCATCTTTTTTTAAAAAAAAGATCAATTTTACAATTAGCTTTCCAAAAATATCAAGAAATAATTCGTAGGTACAATAAATCAATGGAAAAAGGCCGTAAGTGCAACGCCACATGAGAACAAAAGATTAGCAACCGACCAAACAAACACATCCACGCCATCCTCCTTCTACCTAAAATTGGAAAAAATCTACTTTTTTACATTAATTATTCAAATCTCAATCAAAAAAAAAGGAAAAGAAAAATTCAAATCCCAATCGTCAATGTCAGTACAATCTTAGTAGTCCGTGCAAGAGTCATTGTTCTATCTCGAATGGTTATCAAATGGGAGTTCTAGTTTGAGGCCATCTGTCAAGTGTCGATATCCCATTAATCAAATGTACGTTTATAAGGGGAAAAAATATAGGATCTTTTTAATCATGTCCTTAATTAAAAGTTGCACTCACAAGCAATTTAAAAATATAATAACGTTGTTTTTTAGATCAAATTAAAAGTTAATGAGTTGATAGACTTTAATAAATATATGCTGTATAAAATTATGTTTATTAGACTATTAAACCTTACTATAATGTTGAATACAATATCTGGACGAAAAAGAATAAAAGAATGTCAAAAAAGAGTGGAAAAAGAATGCTAAATATAGTATTATAGTATTGTATAAATGAGATTGACAACTTATCATTTGTAACTGAAATTAATCACTTTCAAACAGGATTGAAGATTAACATGTGTAGTAAGATTGTATGAAAGGTTAAATGTCTTAAATAAATAATATGCTTAAATATGTCAGTTGTCACCCTACAAGATTTAATTATGGAGATTTTTATTTAAAATTTTCTAGCAAACTATAATTTTTGTTGCAATCTTCCCGTACGAGAAAATATTCAAATTACCTACTTTAACATCACTTATACATCACCATATTATATTTTTATAACATTTTGCGTTGTCCGTTAATCAAATGTCTTCTGCAATTTAAGTATTATACTTTGCAAATTAATTAATATAAATACTACCTACAAAGCTCAGTTTTGCCTACCTTTACGACACGTGTCCAAGTTTCTTATGATTTTATGTAATTAGCTCTTTACTGATTTGTTATAACAAGTCACATTTATAAATATTCTAACTCACTACATTCACAGTTAATCTCATTAAATGCCACCGCTTTATCTCTCATCCTCATGTGCTGCCCAAGCACAATGGCCCCTACGTTTTTTTTCTTCTACTAAGATAGTGTTCGCGCTTCGCGACGAGTATTTCAATTTTAATAGTTATTTCAATCTAATAATGTATAACTTGCAATTATGAAAATTCAAAATTAAGGTTTGTGAATCCATAGTACATAAATAATACATGAAATTCAAAATTATTGTCTTTGATTTTCTTATGTCATTATGTCTTGACATATTATATTAGAAAAATAAATTAAGTGTTAATCAGACTTAGATGAGTGAGATCAGAAAAAAAAAATACAAGATAATTTATTTCGAATATTTTAGTTGAAACTACATAATATTAAATTATAGATGATTAACTTTAAAAAAATAAAAAATTATTATTATATTTAATATTATATTTATGGGAAAAATATGTATACTACATAGGAAGATGTAACATTACTCATTTTCTTCAAAAATTTGCCACTGCTATTTTTCTTATTTTTTTTAGATATTAAAATGATATGGATTACATATATGTTATTATAAAACCCGTAATGCATTAAGTAATATAATATAGTTTTCAATATTCAGAAATTTTGTTTGAGATGATAGTTCTCACATAACGAAGATATATATAAAATTTATATATAAAAAGTAATATAAATATATTTTGAAAATTAAATAAACTAAAATAATTTTGAAAAATAAAATATTTAAAATTAATATAAGTAAGATTAATAAAGGCTTACTTCCAAAATTAAACCTATCACACTACTCGGTCATATTAAATGAATCAGGTTCATATGCACCATGAACCATTGAGAGGAATGGTCCGTGTGTGGCATATTCATAGAATATCATAAGAGTATAACTTTGTGCCTATTTTTTGCCCTGATATCTAAATTTGTAATAAGCATGCTTTAACTTATGGAGATTCATTACATAATATAAATTTTTATCAACATAATTATAAATTACAAAATTATGGTTGTATTACAAATTGACCCATTGAACATCTATGCCACAATTTTGTTTGTATCCTTACAATGCAAAAAAAAAAATATATGAATTATGCCCTTATAAAATTGATCTGTTGTTAGGTAAAAGTTTGTCCTTACAAAATATTAAAATACAATTCATATATTTGAAGTTCAAACTGTTTTTAAATAATTATATTTCAAAAAGAAATATTAGTCATTGTTGTACATGTTTTAAAACAATTTCATTTTCAGTTATACAAAAATATTTAAATATCACATATGATCATATAATTATAAAATTAAAAATATCATAAATAACCTTATATTTTCAATGTATACCATACAAAATATCATAATATCATATTATAACTATAAAAATGAAACTTTTGTTATCCCAAAATTTAAATATTGTGTAATTTGATATTTTTTTTCTTAGATATATATATTTTTTGACAAGAATGCTTAAAAGTTTAATTTTTTTATTTTGTTAAATATTTTGTCTGAAACGTAACGAGGGTGAAAATAATAAGATGACACAACAGGTTCACAATGAACCGAAGCAATGGAAACGCGTCATTTCACCTAATTAACGGACGTGGCCTTGCCATGATGGACTCGTGCCACTTTAATAATTTTTCCAAGCGGTGGGGACTTCGCGTTCTTCTTCTGCTCTCTCTCTCTTTTTTTTTCTTTTTTTTTTTAATAGGCCGTTGCTCTGCTCCCTGATTTTCCATCGGGTGGATGCATTATTATTATTATTAATTAGAATACATTTAGTACATGTTGTTTAGGTACGGAACCATGTTGTTCTGAGAATCTGATCTATGGCCATTCATATTATGATTATGATATTATATAATGTTATTCAACAACTGGCCGTGCCCGTTGTATGGTGTATTCATCTGGCAAGTTGTAATTTTTATGATATCTTACAACCGTCTCCAACTCCTCACCTTCGTAACATATCTGAAGGACCACACAGAAAGTATTAAGAATAAGATGTGTGGAAAGATAAGAATGAAATCTTTACGTTTAGACAAAATATTATAAATTACTTTATTTATGAACTCACAGTCTCTTAATATATATGCAAATATTTTAACCAATTAGACTACAAGTTATTTGTTACTAGATTGTCATATAAATAATGTCATATAATTTAAATGGAATATGTCATTTTTGACTGAGTCATTATATTAAGAATTCAGTAACTTCTTTTTTAAACTGTTTGTTCTCTTTAAATATTATAAATTTGGAATGACACTGCAAGAAGATTATACATTTTTATAAGATTTATATGAATAAAGAAAATGGAAGTTTTGTTCAAATAATTAAAAGTATAATATGTTATATTTACCAAAAGGTATATATATGACAAAACAATATATATATGGCATATTTGTTAGGTACACCAAATTTATTGTGTTATATGTTACGATGCTCTTTCTTCTCGCAGTACGCTTATAAATAGTTCGTTGTATATCCTATAATTTGTATATTCTTCTTATTTTCTCAAGAATACTTCTTCTTTTTTTTAAATAAGAAAAATACTTCTTAGTGTGCACTATAATGTCTGTATATTTTATTATAACTTTTGCAATTAACAATTTGTGAGGGAGCAATCATTTCCAAATAAAAAATGACAAGGAGAAAGAAATGAGCGGATCAAACGGAGAAAGAGGTGATATCATGCCGTGGGAAGTTAATAAAATAGTTGAAATAATTAGGTATGGAGCTGATTTGGCATTAAAAACTATTTATTCTTGTAAGTATTCAACTCAAATTGTGATAGATAAACTGATTTCGTTTATTTAATCAACTTGCTGACCCCAAATCAGATTTCATTACTTTAGTTCGGATTTATAAGAGGCATTTTGTTGGTGTATGAAGACCAACCGTAGGCAAACTCTTCTCTTTCCTCCAACACAGAAATCAGATCTCTATCTACAGATTTTTTTTGGACCGAGACTCAAAGAAATTAGACTTCTCTGTGACGCATTAAATACATCAATCAGTGAAGTGGGTCATTATTTCCTTTTAAACAACCCGCTTCACATTTGTTCACAATTAACAAATGTAAAATCATTTTCGAATTTGAACATTTACAGAATGTGTTGTAGAACCTTGACTTGCAAGAGATTTCTTTTTCTTGCTTGCCTTGTTATTGAACCCGCCCCTTTAAATACCCTCTCGCCCAAATAATTCTCAATTAAGCGCCACTTCATCATCTGATTCTTCTCTCTCAAATCTTCTGTTTCTTTCATACTTGGATTTGTTCAACTTCAACTTCAACTTCAAGTTCTTTAAAAAAAAGAAGAAAAATAGTTATCTTTTTCTGACACAACTTGCCTTGTTCATTTCCGCCACTCTCTTTATTTTTAGCACAAGTTGCGTACGGATTTCATTGGTTGCCTTGGATTAAGCTAGTGGAATAAAAAAGAACTTGTAATCTTTCCTGAATATTGTCCCTTTTTTCTATTCACTTCATTACTGTAGAGATCCGAAGAGAGAAGTAGTGGGTGTTGGGCTTTCTTTATTTCTCGAGTTGTTTGAGATTCCGAAAAGGAAAAGAAAGAGAAGAATAAAGGACGGGAATTAATAAAGGTAAATGCTTTGTTTCTGATTGCTTCGGTTATTTATCTCCAGTTTTCCCATCCAAAAAGATGAATTGATGCGTTATACTCGTTCTTTCAGCCTTTTTTGGGTGTGATTCATGTGAACCTCTCTCGTGAGCCACCTAATTTTAAGACTTTTCTGTTTCTCATTTAATTTCTCCATTTCTAATCAAACAGCAATTCCCCTCTACTCCACTTATATTTCTCTCACAATTCAATCCCACTTATTCAAATGGTTTCTCTCTTTCTACTCTAATATTCGAATAATTATCTCTCAATTTCAGTGGGGATTCAAGTATTCGTTCAAAATGGGATGTTTAGTTTCAACACAGAGGGATTCAGGCGGGCAGAGAAGAACCCCAGGAAGTATAGGAGAGGTGGTAGTTTACATTCCTGGAATCAGAATCCCCAAAACGATAGACTTCACTCAATCAATCCATGAAAATCTGCCCAAAAATGGAATTGATACGATCTCTAATTTGCGTACGCGGATTGTTCTCATGGCTGCACAGGAATCCCCTGTTGCTTCTAAATCGCGTAGAAGAACTGCTACTAGACATGGTGAGAAGAATTTTTTGATTAAATTTGTATTTTTTGGGGGTTTAAGAATAAAAAAGTTTTGATATTTAGATTTTAAATTAATTGATTTGGTTGTTTTAATAGGTGGCTCTAGTTCAGCTGATTTGTTGCAAGCTCTAGAGGAGTATATACCAGTTCTACTTGGATTGGCAGAAGATGGTAATTTTTTAATTAATACAATTTTATAAGTTCATTTATTTTTATTTGTCTTTTTTGGTGTTTGATTTTGTAATTGAAGAATAATTATTATCTGTAGGAAGACAATTAAGAGATAAGGTCAACTTTGTGTGGCTTAATCAAGAGGACGATGCAGAGGTAATGATATATTTAAATTATCTTATTCTGAAATGAGATAATGATAGATTTACTTTAATTTAACTCAATATTTTTGTACAGGAAACTGTAATACCGAATGTTTGGTACGAGATTTTGTCAGTCCTACATTTAATGGCAATATTATGTTTATCTCAAGCCAATTCTTTACTCCTTCCTAAATCCTATGGAGATGGATATCAGCCAAGAGTTTCTGAAGGTTTGTTTTATAAAATCTACATCTTTTAAGGTCATAAACATAAAATTCCAATTGTTTGTTATTGTTTTACATTGCAGATAGTAGAAGAAACTCTGTTGATATTTTCTTAAAGGCTTCTGGATATTTGGACTGTGCAATTCGTCAAGTACTTCCTCAAATATGTGCTGACAATAGGTATATAACTAATTATATTATATATTTTTTTAATCTTTTATGAGATTTTATATATATTTTTAATTTTTTCATTAAAATGTATAATTTCAGGAGAGAATTGCCTACAGATCTTGCTGAAGGAAATCTTAGAGCACTTAGCTTACAGGCTTTGGGTCAAGTAATATTTTTATCCTATAATTATTTAGTTTTAAATTATATGAAATATTAAATAATAAAACGGTTTTATTTTATTTATTTTTGTTATATTAATAGGCAGTTGATGTGCAACTTGGGATGGCAATTGATAGTCCAAAAGCTACTCTAGCCGTTAAAAGGAGATTAGCTTGTGAAATGGTTAAATATTGGCAACAGGTAGTTACTAAAATATTTATTTTAATTTATGTATGTCAAATATATAATTATAAAATATTAAATTAGGGTTTTAATTTTGTTTACAGGCTCAGGACAATATCGCAGTGCTTCCATTACAAGAAGGATGGGGGAAGAAACATCAATTTTTTATCAAGTGGAAGTTTGCAGAATCCAAGGTTTATACACATTATTTCTACTTAATTATCATATAATTATGTATTTCCTTACCTCATTACGATGAAATATAGATTATTTATTTATTTATGTCAGGCTGCTGCGTACTATTTTCATGGATTAATACTTGATGAAGGAAATACTGAAAAGTCTCACAGAATGGCTGTGGCCGCTCTTCAAGCATCAGAAGAATTTTTGAGAGAGAGTAAAAGAGGTTGCGACACTTTTCACTCTAGTACCCCTACTTCAAGGTTTTCTAAAAACACCCCTCTTTAAATTCTGAATTTACTTGTTATTTTTTGTTTGTGATATATAAATATATTTGGGTTGTTTCGCAGGAGTCCGGCTGTGTGGGGATCGATGAAGTATCTTTCTGAAAAGATTCCAAAAGATGCTTCAAGCAAGGTTAAAATCAATCGCGATTTATACAATCAAGAGAGGTAATATTTCATTTTATGTTAATTAAGTTGCTTTTTTTTATACTAAAATTGTCCTGATTAATTATTTTGCTAACTTTATTTTAATTAATTTATGTGAAATTAATGCAGGATAATTGATACGGCGCCTGTGTTGCCTGATTTCCCGTTGGCTTTGAAGCCTGATGATTATCAGCTTCCTCAAGCGGATCCATCGTGGAAAAGAGATGATAAGAGTAAAAGCCAATAGTGGTAAATGGAAAAGTCAATGGTGGTAATTGGAAAAGTTACAGGATCCTTCTGTATTTTGTAAGAACAAGTGAAGAATTGTATCATATATTGAAGGTTGACTTCTTGTTAAATGAAACTGAAGGAATTGCAAAGAAATCGAAATTTTATTTTGAAATGGAATAACTAATATTGTGCTACAACTTAAGTGGTGCTGCACGACATTTTTTTTTCTTTTATGCAAAACAATATATATTTTGTTATTTTTTTAAAGAATATATAAAAATAAAAAACAATATATAAAATGAAAAAAAAAGTAAAACAAAAAAACAGTATATAAAACGAAAATACAATATATAAATCCACAAAACAATATATAAATACGTTCTTTAAAAATAATATACATAACTAAAAAGCAATATATAGAAAATAGAAAACAATAGATATAAAGAATGATATATAAAATATGGTTTTCAATGATACAACACAGGTTCAATTCTCATGAGATAAAACATAAAGAAAAAAATACATTGATTATTAATTAAACATATTAACGAATTAGAAAAAAATTTATTTTTCCATGTGAATTACACAACGCAAGCATTTTCCATCTCTCATTAGGTTAAGAGCTTCATTAATTCTATCAAATGGCATATCATGCGTCACCAGTTCATTCACCTGAATTTCCTGAAAAATAAATAAATATGAAAACAAAATTATTTATCATCAAGTCATAACAATTTATTCAGAAATGCAATTAATGATAAAAATATTGAACTCACATTGTGTGTGTATTTATCAACCAAAAATGGAAGGTCAGATTTAGGTCTCCAACCTCCAAATAAAGAGCCTTTTAGGGTTTTTCCAGATAATAGCATTCCATAATGAGTTGTGATATTAGGGTTTGATTTTGGCACACCTAAGGTAACCGTCACTCCCCAACCCTAAAAATAATAATAATAAATGTTGCAAATAAAAGTTTATTAAGTTAACTAAAATATATATGATTAATTTAAACAATTTTGAATAATAATTACATCTGAGCAAGATTGCAGTGCAGTTGAAACGACTTGAGTATCACCAACACATTCAAAGGAATAATCAGCACCCCCATTTGTTAATTCCTTTATTACCTTTATTATAATTAAAAAATAACAATTTTAGTTAAATGATATCATTTTCAATTGATAAAATCAAACAGTTGGTAATGTGAGTAAATGAATATATATATACCTGTTGAATAGGTTGGCTAGATTCATTGGGATTAATGAAGTCCGTCACACCAAATGCTTTTCCTGTAACATAAACAAATAATTTTAATAAAAAAAGAGGATTATAATTGAACCCAAATTACATATTATATGCAAAATATATTTATTACCTTTTTCAAACTTCTCAGGATTAATATCCACACCAATTATTCTTGAAGCTCCTCGTGATTTGGCACCTTGCGCAACCTAACATAAAAAATTTTAATATTAATTAAAACAAAGCGTATAAATGCAAAGTTTTAGGGGTAAAATACAAACAGTAAATAAATATGCTTAAATAATAAGATACTAACAGAAAGTCCTAAAGTTCCCAGGCCAAAAATAACAACAGTTGATCCTTCAGTTATATCTGCAACTTTCCATGCTGCACCGAGCCCTAAAATCACACAAACAACAATTACCTAAATCGTACCTGCGGAGCAACATACCACTCTGGTGATACCATATCAACAAGGAAATTTGCAAAAAAGCTCATGCACTATGCAAAAATTGCAAAATGCCCCTTTATAATTGCCAAAATTGCAAAAAAGCCCTTACCATTAGTTTAAAGTTTAACACCGTTATTTTTTATATTAAAATAATTGAAAAAAATTTCTAAATATTAATTAACATTTTTTTTTTCTCTCTCTCTCTTCATTATCATTTAAGATTTTTTTAAAGTTTATTAAAATCTCTCTGTTCAATATTTCATTTGAAATAATATTTCTTCAACTTCATTAAGAAAACTTAAAAAATTACTTTAGGATTCTTTTAGTTAAACTTTAAGAACATTTATTAAGAATTTTTGTAAAAGAGGAAGATTAATTAAACTGTTAATATTTTTTTCTTCAAAATTAGGGTCGACAACTAATGGTGTTCACTTCAAACTCATGGTAGGGCTTTTTTGCAATTTTGACTATAATGCAGGGGCCTTTTTGCAAATTTCCCTAATACAAAGTACAAACTAAAACTGTACCTGCAGAAACACCACAACTCAAGAGACAAACCCGATCCAGCGGCACATCTGCCCCGATCTTAACCGCACATCCAGCATTTACCACAGTGTACTCGCTGAAGCTGGAGACAGCGCAGTAGTGATAAACGGGCTTGCCTCGGACGGTAAACCGGGTTTTCTGATCCGAATGCATCACGCCTTTCCTCTCCAGACCGAGCTTCTGACACATGTTGCTCTTGTTAGAGACACAGTGTTTACAAGTCTTGCATTCTCCTATGAATACTGTGAGAACGTGGTCTCCTGGTTGGAATTCCGTCACTCCTTCTCCTACGCTCTCAACGATTCCAGATGCCTCGTGGCCGAAAATTCGGGGGAAGATCTCAGATTGGGCCTGAAATTGACCGATTTGAGCTGTGATTTCGAAAATGAATCAAGCAATGGGTAAATTTGAAGAAAGGGGAGAGGACCTTGTTCTCCCATTGGTTGACGTCGCTACGGCAGATGGAAGTGCAGACGATCTTGATCCGGATCTCTATTTCCTTGGGCGGATCCACTTCCACTTCCTCCATCACCAGTGGCTCGCCTGGTCCCCATGCCACGGCGCCTGTGAAGCTCAATTGGTGAATAAGAGTCAAATCAAGAGCGTGGAGAGATGGAAGAGAGATTTTGAGAGTGTGAGTGAAGAAGAAGAAGCACCTTTGCATTTGATAATGGCGGAGCTCATCTTCCTTGGGCGAGGCGAGTACACTTCTCGTTTGTTTTTGTTTTTCTTCAGACAATGAACGAACTGCAGTGAAGTCGACTTTTGGTGGGAAAGTAGGTGAGAGAGCGGCCTCGTCTCTGGTCGACGACTTCCGTACCTAACCACCTCCTTTTTTGGGTTGCATTGAATTATATAATCCAAAATTATCCAGTGGATCACTTGTTAGGCCCATTAAAAAGGTAGGCGGGCCCTGGCTGCACTTCGGATTGTGATATTCATATTCATATATATGATAAATTATAACTATGATTCTACTATAATATAAACCAGAGCCTCGGTTTATAAATATTATATTTTGATAAAATTACACATGATAATTGGATAATAATTATGGTTATAAGTGGACTATAATTGAAATATGTTTGTAGTTGCAATTTTATTTAAAATATAAATTTCAATCTTTGAGATTTTCTAATTGGTAAAATCAATATTATTTTCTCATTTTCGTGGTCAATTTGGTATTTGTGATTTTCTGTATGGTACCTATTAAATATAGCTCCAAAATATGTTTTGAGAACATTTCATATTTTTTGGAAAAAGAAATTATATTTTTCTCATTTGTCAAGCTTAATATTTTTAGTTTTTTGAAAGGTAGGAATGAGAAAAGATGGTGGAATCTTTTAATAATTCAAGATATGCTCCAGTCTGTGTATACTGTATAGAAGGTTGAATTGACTGATCTCATGATAATCTGTAAAAGTTGTAACACCTAGGGATCACCGGGCAGCTCTTTTGCTCTATAGGGATCTCGGGGGGGCATAGCACAATTCTTATTGGGGGAGGGTAGGTTTGCCCAGGTGACTGATCCTGCCATAATGTACAGAAAATATTGGAAAAATGAAAGACTCAAAAATATGCAAAAAGAAGTCGAACTGAGCAGATTCGATCTGATAACCTGTGAGATGGGAGCAATATTGCAGAAGTCGGAAGTTGGAACTAGCCGGCAGCTCCAAAAATTTTCGATTAGGGTACTAGTCAAGATTAATTGGAATTAGTCGATTTATACTAGTCGGACTGAATTTGTATATTTTTTTAAATAATAATTATATTTATGTCTTAATAACAAATAAATGTCTTTATAATTGGTCAAAAGTTTTAAGGTTTCATATTTCAAAATTAAAATACCATACAACAAAACTACAACATAAATAAATAAATAAAAAATTGGCTGGGCTGGGCCACAAAAATATAATAAAAAAGGCAAAAAAAATATAAAAATGGGACTGACTAGTCGGTCAACGTCGGCAAAAGTCAGTTGACCAACTTTAGCTACTCGGCTAGGGATAGTCGGGACGGCGACTAATTAGGACTTTTACAACATTATCGAGAGTAGGGGTGAAAACGGGTCGGATACTATCCGACTGACCGGTATCCATATCAGTAAAATATCAGTATTCAAATCAAATTATCCGTACAGTTTTATTTGGATACATATATGGATAGTTTTATTCGGATACAGATTCGGTTGGTTATTGGATTATCCGGATTTAGATAATTTGTTATTCCGATAACATTCGTTTTTGGATACTTCATTATATCGGATACAGATACAGATATTCATATGAAAGATACAAATAGTTGATTTTTTCATCAGATACATATATTAATATGAATATGGGTATTTTTCATCATATTCGGATACAGATACATATATTATCCAAATCCATATTATTATTTTGTTACTATTTATTAAAATTTCTCTTATAAATTGCTATATTTTATTAACTTTATCGTCATAAATAGTTAAATATTTAGAAGAATGTGATCCATCGTTAATTGATTTTCGTTTTTGAAATAAAAATAAAGTAAAAGTTGTTGGTTTTATGCCCTAAGCCTTTGTATATGAGACCTAGTTATATCTGTTGTTTGAATCAAACTTTGTATTTGTTTGGAGATATTTAATAAAGTGCGTATTGGTTATTTTATTCTTTTGATTTAAAATAAATCTTGAATATGTTATTCAGCTTTGTATCATCAGAATATGTGATTCTGATAGTAAAACTACATAGTAGTATGAAAAACGTATTCTAAGCCATCTCTTATCATTTATAGGATATTTGTGGAGATAAATATACATGCGGAATCATATACACTTATTTAAGTATGCACGCTATAAATATACATCAGTATGTTAGTTGATTGATGGTCATGTTTTACTGATCATGAGTAAGTGTTACTAAATCATTAACATAGATATATGTTGGAGAACATATATTGGATTGACCCACCGGGAGAATACCACATGACTCGTGTCATTAGTATGTCTCATCAATAGTATTGTTATCTTTAGACTTGAGATTATCTCAGTTTCCTACATATGGAATTATGTACTTTAACATAATCTAATGTTACCTTTAACCGGGTAACATGCGGAGGAATGAGATAGATCAAGATAGGATTTGTTCCTCTCGTAAATGAGAGAGATATCTTAAGGCCTCTTGATGAGTTTGATTGAAAAAAATGCACGACCGTGCTCGAATGAATTAATAAGGAGTTATTAATGTCATTCATGGTTCGATCAAATTCGGGATCAAGAAACGTTATCGTACTACATAAGGTTGACACAATCCATGCCTTATGGTCGATATAGATATCGTGTAACAAAAGGATACAATATAAGGACAACACATAGGTTTGGATCAAATCATCGATATTTACTTAAATTGGGTAGTTATGATGGCTTGCTAGAGTCCGCTCATGATTTATAATCAGTTGTGATTATTGCCAATATTAAGTAAACCTATAGGGTCACACACAAAAAACAACCGTTGAAATGTACACAGAAAATAATAACTTATGTGATAAGTTATATAAAAGGTTATATATTTATTGCCACGTATAATTCTACATCTTATATGATAAGATGTGTTACACATATGTTTACATAGTAACTAAGTACATAGGATTAAATGAATAAAGACTACTCTTTGAAAAGGTGGACTATATATACCCAAAAGGCTCTCAGATTTCTACCTATGCCATTCATAATTCTCATTCCATTTTGTTAGACAAAAGAGAGAGAAAGAGGAAAGAGAGAAAATTCCGAATTTCTCTTTGGAATTTTCTGTGATTCAAAACGTGAAGAACGGAGACTAGCATATCCTTTCTTCATCCGTTTAAAGGGGTTGTTCCGTGTGGATACCGATAGAGGAAATCATTCGTGGCGTCTTATTGATTCGGTTTAATTTGTGAAAGTCATTTTGGAGAATCGATTTGATTGAGAATCGAATTGGTTGTGAGTCATTTCGGTTGGAGAAGCGATTGGAGGCGATTTTAAACGAATGTGGTGTGGAAATCGGTAATCATTACCGGTTTGTGCAAAAGGAGAAGAATTGCTCTACTGTTTCAAGTTCGCGATCGAATTAATTCTCGATCCGATAGGTATAAAATTTAAGTTCTTATTTTTTCTTTGACTTAATCGTATTTTACTGCTCTGTTTCTTTTGGTTTTTTTGAATTTCTTGAATTCTTGAATGTATTGAATCTTGAATCCACTTCCGCTGCGTCAAGAACGCTCAAGAAATACCAAAAAAATAAAGTAAAGAAGTCACTTATCGGGCCGCGGACTAGGCTGTCACGATCCTCGTCCGCGGCAGTAAGTAGTCTTAAGTTGGTAAAAGAGGATTCTAGGGATCAAGCTCTTTCGTAGATCTCTGTCTAATTTCTCTCGTCTTTGTCGGTGTTGGTTCTTATTTCTACTTAGCAGGGGGGTCCCTCCTTGTGTGACGGGTTTGACATCTGCCTTGCTCCTGTTCTCCGTCGTCTAGAGAGTTGTCACTTATCCTCAGACAGTTTTGGAATCGAGAGCCGTGATGTGTTCTGAGGAAATTCTTTCTACTCCAACTCGTAACAATCGTTGAACTTCTCGAATCGTCTGAGTCGAGTTCCTCAACTCCAGGAGAAAGTTTATATTTCTCGCATCCTCTATCTTTCTTCTTCTCTAGGGCTTGATCAATGGTTGCTTGAGTTGGAGTTGGATCAGAAGGAGTGACATACGGAGATGAAGAGTGTCATTTTCCTCGTGGAATTTCATATCAAGCCACAACTTGAATTCTAATTCATCGAGATGAAGAATGACATACGGAGGTAGAGTTTTCAGATCAGTGGTGGCAATAACCACTCGTAATTTCTCAAATGAGTTAATGTCATTTAAATCATCCATCTCGAGATACCTACCGACTGAAGAGATTAATGGTTCAATAACCTCAGGCTTCCACGCCATAAATGGCAAGTTCAGAAGGTCTATCCAAACCTTGAACTTGTAAACCTTGATTTCCGCATTAATGGAAGAAGCCCAAGGATAATACTTGTATGTTGCTCTCTCTCTCTCTCTCTCTCTCTCTCTCTCTCCGCCTATGAAACGTGATGGATTGGATTTGAGAACCTCGCTATCAGAGATGATCCCGTTGAGTGTGAGAATCTGAATCTACTAGCAAGCGACAATTGGCGATTCTAAAGTGATTCCTGGAACTTTCCGGAACTCAATTGCAATAGAATTGCAGGGTATGAAAATATGAGGAGAAGACGCGTGGTAAAAGGCTTAGACGGTTGGCCTTACTTTGTCTCCCACAAATCTACTCTCTCTTCTCTCTCCCACTCTCTTTCTCCCCAAGATCTCAGATTCTTTATCATTAGAAAAAGAGCGATGCAATCGAAGAAGTAAAAGCGATTCCGATCAAAATCAAATAGGAGGACAACAGTGAGGACTTTCAACAACCGTCCTCCTATCCCGATTTCAACAGAAGCTCCCATCTTACCTACTCATGCTGATGTTGATCCATGGATCGACATGAATCTATTTGCAACTTCCAAGCTTGATGCACAAAATATTTGCAGAGAGCTAGGGCTTAGGCCTAATCAACAATTCTCCTTCAATGCTCAAAGAAGTGATGTATAAAGAGAGGCTTCGACAGAATAGGCTTGTGTCTTACAACTTGGAGAAGGCTGTTCTACGAAAAGGCAGGCAAATTAGACCCAAGGGGGTACTGAGGCCGATCATGAGAACAACCTCTCAAGGAAAAAACAGGCCTCTGGTTCGCCGGCCCTACACTCACTATCTGACTTCTCAGATGTCAGTTCTGATGAATTTAACAAGTCATTTTACCGAGCAAAATACTTCCCACTTGACAACACTAATCCCTTATGGAGAAGACGATGCTTTAATTGTGTCAAAAAGGGCCACTTTTCTCACGAATGCATTTGCTTTCAGTGCAAGGAAAGTGGTCATACTGTCATTGAGTGTAATGACAAGGACAGAGAGAGCAGAAGAGCTCTACATCAGGCAAGACTGCAACCGACAAGAATGGAGAAAGAAATCTCACTCCCGGTTGGCGAGCCAACCTCAACTCATTGTTTTCTCTCCATTTCTGACTCTATCAAAGAAGAGATTGAATCCATGAGTAAGGCAGTGGTTATAGAGACAGTGGGAGGCACAAACATGGCACTGTCAAACCTCAATTACAGAATTATGAACTCGTTTCCATGGGCTAAACATAACTTCAAACTGCTAGATTGGCAAAGCTCTAAATATCTTCTTTTTCTTCCATGGGAGGTTGATCGATCTTCTTTCTTGAATTCTCCTCTTAAACCACTAAGGGATGACGGAAGACATATATGAAATGGAATAAAGATGGACCTTAGTTAGTTTGGCCGGCCAGATCAAACTTCTTCTCCTCCTATTGTTTTATCAAATCCACACTTACTGCTCAGAAACCAAGAATTGATATCCCTAGGATCAGGAATCCAATTCCTGACTCCGAACAGTTCTGAAAATTGCATAATTTTGCAATCTTTCGAAGATCAGTCTATTCATTTTGGCCCGACTTTACAATCTGACTCTACTATTCAAAATTCAAACCCCACCACCATCTATATGGGTAATAGACATGGGCATTTAATGACTACGATTTTTAATCATGAGGGAAATATTTTGAATGGCTCTTTATATGGTGACAGTAACAGCCACCTTCTGCTGAATGAATCTGGTCCAAAAAATCAAACACTCAATAATATTTCTCACTCAAATGAAACTTGAAATTAATAATAAAACAAAATATTCATAGCGTAGCGTAGCGTGACTATACAGTTACTTTACTTATTCTCATAAGTTTTCTAATATTGTCATCTCCTTACAACTAATAACAGAAAAATGAAAAAAAAATAAAGAGACAGAAATTAATGTACTAACATTACGTCCGAAGATGCGAATAAACTACATAAGAAAAATAAATAAGGTAATATATAAAAAAAATATAACATGACCAATTTTCTTAAAGTATTAACTATCCATGTTCTCAATGTAGATTTTTTTAGTTGTCAAAAGTATATACAATATGTGAAAAAAATTATCACATAATATTGATAAAACTCAGTACCTCAGTAACTAAATTAATATAATGTGATTTTCAACAACTTGAAAAATATTTTGATATAGTGGTTTCACTAAATCGTGGATATAGTACGAAATATTATCTAATTGTATACTAAAATGAAATTATTTGCAACATAGGAAATATTATCCTAGTTAATTATAAAACTTGATCATTAATTAATACAATTTTCTTTTCTTGGGCCACATCTGCGGCCTATTCGATCTTACAGCTCCAAGAATAAGAAAATAACTGCTTCCTTGTATAGCGTAGTTCCCTCTCCCTCCACTCTCATTTCTTCTCACGCCACAAAGTGCGCACAGCCATTAACGGATGGCCTTAGATTTCTGTCCAATCTCGCTCCGAACGTGTCACGCCGTTTCCGTTGGGTTGGAAGCAATCGCTTATAAATAGAAACCTTCCTTCTTTTCTATCTTTAGGTGGACTGGGCGATCGCCTCTTCTCTTCCTATCTTTCGTTTTGCACAAATCAAGATCAAATTCAATGAATTAGCGTATTATGAGGTTTGTTGTTTCTTTTTTAGATCTGAATTTTTTTTTTAGGTCTGTGTTTCTCTGGTGATTGCGTGATTTTGAATTTCTCTTTGAGCTTCTCTTGTAAAACCGATTAGTTTATCAATGACACCGTTTTTGGACAATTTGTCTCTGTTTATGATTATAATAAAGAAAGATTCGTCTTTTGAATCGCATTTCAAGATTGAGTTCGGATTTCTTTATTCAATTTGTAATTGTTCTTTTTTTGAGAATTAATTTGTAATTGTTAATGTTACTGATTCTCTTTTTGAGCAATTATTTGTAGTTGTAATTGTTTATGCTACTTTACTATTGAAGTTTGTCATAAAATTGATTTTTCGTAGAAATGTTAATTTGATAAGGTGATTCTATGTATAGAGATACAGTAATATTGCGTTTTTGAACCGACTAGATCAATTTAGGTTATTGTAATCCCCTCTTTAGTATAATCTGTATAGCTATATATATTAGAAAATATACACATAAAGATATTGTCCTCTTCTGTCAATTTGATAGCTAATATTCTATAAGTTCCTAAGTATCTCACATCAATTAATTTAGGTTCATATAATAATCTCTTTTGTTAATTAGACTTGCATGTATTCCAAAAAGGTAGCTTCTTTTGCCCTTATTTATTTGAAGTTTAAATTTCTTACGCATTAACTTGTTTCATTGTTTCAGGTAAAGAATGGAGTAATTCGGGGATTTGAATCAGATGATATTCTGATGAAGCGTCATGTTCAAAGTTACGGACTGAAACCGGTATCAGGTCAAGAATGGAGTAATTCGGGGATTTGACTGGTCACACCCCGTTAAGATCAAGAACCAAAAGCTCATTAACCGGGTTGTGTCTAGTCTGACTACTCGACCGGACTTTCAGTTTCTATTTCTTGCTAGATAATTATGTAATAATATTTTAATTCTCCAAGAACCTTTACTTTCCAAAAGCAAAGATCGTTCTAATTTAAAAGATGGTGTTTGGCCCTGCGTTGTCTTTTTGGTTAATTGCTTTTAGTTATTACTTGATCTTTTTCTATATTATTATTTTTTTTTGTTAAATATTTTTAAAGATTGTTTACATAAAGTTAATCAAAATCGTGGAGATTTAATTTGTGAAATAAATTAACATCATATCTTATGTAGTGTTTGGCATAATTACTTTGATATAACTAGCTGTAGCTTTTTTAATGCTGAGAATAATTATTTGTAATTTGTTTATTCTAGTTTGTGATTGAATGTTAATTATTTGTAATTTCTTTGTAGAAATTTTAATTTGTTTGGACAATACTGGTTTGGCCAATTCTTTTTTGTGTTTTGCCAATTAAAAATATATTAGGAATTTGCATTTATTAGACGTTTATGATTAAAAAAATTAAGCGCTCTGTTTTCTACTTAAAAATATAGAGTGGCTATTAACTTTATTGATCTATTGGGTTTTGTGAACCTAATGGATCAATATAGTTTCATATAGTCCCCTCTTCTGTTAAGAAAAGTTATATAGTATTTGTATTTCTAGATCAAGTAATTATGTCTATTTAGTCCTCTCTTCTTTTATTTAGATGTATTCCTCTAGTTAGTTTCTTTTGCACTTAACTACTTGAAGTTTAAATTTCTTTCATACTAATGTGTTTCAGGTAAAGAAAGGTGTGCCAAGTTTGAAGTTACGGAGTGAAACCCTAAGATCAAAAACCGATTCAAGGATGTGACGGGTCAACCCGAACCCGCTCAGATCAATAACCTAGAAGCAGTTCTCGGTTAACATCCAACAGAGGATTGAGCTGACCGAGCCGGGTTCGTTTCAAACTGGCCATGTTAGACTGACAACTCGATCGGTAATTACATAATAATATTATTATTATTCTCTAAGTATCTTTTTTTTTTAAAGATGATCTTTGATATTATGTGTTGTTTATTTTGCGAGACAACTGACATGAAATGTGGCCGCGGATAAGATGGTGTTTGAGATGCATCTTTAGAGTGATGTGATGCTATGCCAAGTTCACCACCTCCATTCAGGTATGTTGCAATTATGCCGCTTATTTAAGCTACTTTTTCAAGATGATTTAGTTATTGTTTATTTGTTTATTATGTATTTTAAGAACTAACAACAAATATCTATTTGCGTTGCAGCTATAGATTGCATGGAGCTTTGATGGTACTAACGTTTTTTTGTCGGTGGGGCATGGAGCATGAAGATCACTTAACTCTTTTATTTTTTTGTAGGTAGGGCGTGAAGAAAATTAATTTTTTTTTATTTGTTTTGTAGGTAGGTTGCGAAAAAAACTAACATTTTTTTGTTTATTTTGTAGATTAGGGCAGGAAGAAAACACTAATGTGTCTTTGTTAGTTTTGTAGGTTAGGGCACTCGAAGAAAATTTAACGTGTCTTTGTTTGTTTTATAAGTTAGGGAGTCTGAAGTTTTATAAGTTAGGCACGCGAAGAAAACCTAACGTGTCTTTGTTTGTTTTTTAGGTTAGGGCGTGAAAAACAACTAACGTGTCTTTGTCTGTTTTGCAGGTTAGGCGCGAAGAAACCTAATGTGTCTTTGTCTGCTTTGTAGGTTAGGCGTGAAGAAAAACTAACTTTTTTTATTTGTTTGCTAGGTTAGGGCGCTAAGAAAACTAACGTATCTTTGTTTGTTTTGTAGGTTAGCCGCGAGTAAAACTAATGTGTTTTTGTTTGTTCTGTAGGTTAGGATGCGAAGAAAACTAACGTATTTTTTGTTTTATAGGTTAGTCGCGAAAAAAACTAACATGTCTTTGTTTGTTTTGTAGATTAGGCGTATAAAGAAAACCAACGTGTCTTAACTTTTTTGTAGATAAGGCAAGAAGAAAACTAACGTTTTTTTGTTTGTTTTGTAAGTTAGGGTGCGAAGAAAAACTAACGTGTTTTTGTTTGTTTTATATGTTAGGCGCGAAAAAAACTAATGTGTCTTTGTTTGTTTTGTAGATAGGGCACGAAAAAACTAACCTTTCTTTGTTTGTTCTGTAGGTTAGGACGCGAAGAAAAACTAACTTTTTTTATTTATTTTGTAGGTTAGGACGCGAAAAAACTAATGTATCTTTGTTTGTTTTTTAGGTAGGGCACGAGAAAACTAACGTTTTTTTATTTGTTTTGTAGGTTATGACGCAAAGAAAACTAAAGTTTCTTTTTTTTGTTCTGTAGTTTAGGGCTCAAAGAAAAACTAACATTTCTTTGTTTGTTTTGTAGCTTAGGGCGCGAAGAAATCTAACGTGTCTTTGTTTGTTTTGTAGGTAGTGCACGAATAAAGCTAACGTTTCTTTCTTTGTTTTGTAGGTAGGGCGTGAACAAAACTAACATTTATTTGTTTGTTTTTAGCATCCGTGCGTCCGGGTGACACGAGGCTTCCCGTTCGGGGGCACGATGGGCGACGTACGGCTTGTGTGAGCAATCCACCACTCGCTACTATCGGCCCCAATTGGTAAGTCACATGCTTCGGCCCGCCGAGCCCGAGGGCAAGGTTGGCCATGCTCCGCATCCCACCACGTAAAAGACCCTAGAAAATCAAACCAATCCATCAACCCACTACTAACAATCCCTAATCGAAGACCCATGAGCTTTATATCTATACTTTTTATATTTTATCAAGGTTTGAAACAGAAACAGGGAAGAACAATCAATCAGTAACAGGAAATTCAGAAAAATAGATTTTTACAAAATTCATATCTCACAATCTAATATTGTTGTTTAATTCAGACCTAAAGGGAGGTTGAATACGTCTACTACGTGCGGAAGTATGAATTTCTTAATGACTTTTAGGTTATATTCGATTTTTACGGATATCAGTTGAGTTAATTAACAAAATAAAAAAAAGATAAATAATAGAGATAATAATAAATAGATATAGAAAGATATTACCAAGAACACGCGATATATTTACAAAGTTCGGGAAGGCGTTTGTGTAACCAGTAACCACCCATTATCGTTAGTGATCCTTGTCAAGTTCACGAGTGCCTACTCTCCGGGTATGCGTCTTCTGCTCCTTGTTCCACTAATCTAACTAGTGTTTGCAAACATTTGTCGATGACCGCTTTACAAACTTCTAACGGTGTCGATGATCTCAACTAGATTTCTTTTAACCTTTGCAATAAAGTCGATCTTTTTTTTTCTCTCTTAATTTCGCTCACAAATATTGAATAAATAAAAGACAAAAGAGAGAATTTTCAAAGAATGAATATATCTTTTGAATTAATGAATAATGGGGGGTGGCCTCTCTATTTATAGTGGAGGGAGGATCCTCACAAAATCTATATTCATTAGCACTGAGATCTTTTGATTAATACTGAGATCTTTTGATTACTGTTGTGATCTTCCATTCAAAATCTTTTCAGTTTAACATCCATCTGAACGGACAAAGGATTCCATTTGAATGGATAATATTCCAGAATTTAATTATTTTATTCTCTCTTTTGTTTATTTGTAAGTGTACTCTCCGTCCGGGGCTTGCCTCTCGGCACCGATTCTACTAATCCAAACTAGTGTTCGTTTACAAGACTCCAATCCACCGCTCGTCTTATAATAATTGTGACGAATTGATGGAACAAACTTACAACTTGATTTCTTTTAATCACAACCAACAAATATAAATCATTCACTAATTTCTCTAATCTCACAAAGATTATTGAGTAAATATAGTTGAACACTTGAAGGAGAGAATTCTTGCTTCTTAATCTTGAAAAAGTTAACTTCAAAATCGGATTGGGGCTGCTCTTTTAAAGAGGGAAAGAGCAGCTCCGGTCGACCTGAGGAAACCCTCTGGTCGATAGGAGTTCAAGAGTGGAAAGGCATTGATTATAAAATCAATGCACAATGGCTAAAAATATGTAACTTGGAATTGATTTGAGTAACTCTTATGAAAACAAAGCGTTGCATCCGTCTTGATTAGGTCTTCATAATCCATCTTGAGATTGCGTTTTATAGGAACTTATTCACAATACTCAAAGAATTGTTAGTTAGCTCAAAATTATTTTAAATATTATCAAACTGAGAACAGCAAATACAATAATTGGGGCAAATTTTGGGTTGGTATTCATCTAAAAAACCTAAAGTTCAAGAAAAAACAAATAACAAGTTTTGTTTTATGACACTTTTATTATTGAAAATGAAAATACAAGACTAAACAAGTCAGAAAAACTGTAGCAAAACAAGATTTTCTATATTTTTGATACAAATAGGAACCTTTAGACATATTATGAAGCAAGATTATCATTAATCATTGAAAATTTAATCTAAACAAATCTGGAAGCGAGGTTTGAGCAATCTAAGCTAAGAATTTATTCAATAAATAAATCAAACTCAAGTTTAAACTAAAAACAGCCATTTTCAATTTTAATGCAAAAATTCAATCAAAAACCTCAATTAATCACATATGAACCTCAGCTAAGCTCTCATGCTTAAAAACCTATGGCTCTTGGCGCGAGTTGAAAATAAATTGTGGCTGCAAGTGATAAAGGCAAAATATTATCCAAAATCTTCACTTTCGATGGTTAATAGATCAAGTCAATGCTCATCTTTCTGGAACTCTATTGTGAGTCTGCGGGATTATATGCGTACTAATATCCAGTGGCAACTAGGTGATGGGCAAAAATGTGAGGTGCAGGGCCAACCATGGTTTTTGGATTGGGAGGCTCAACCATCAAGAAATGGCTTAAATAATAATATTAAGGTAGCAGACCTTGTTTCTCCCCGCACGCAAACGTGGAACCTAGAAAAAATAATTCAACTTTTTGGCATGCAAGCTGCCTTGCATATTGCAGCCATTAGGTTGCCAAAATAGGAAGGGGTGGAACAGACAGATTGACTTATTTGGCGGCAAACTAGAAATGGATGTTTTACGGTTAAGTCGGCTATAAAGTGATTTACAATCATAATTCACAGTCCATGGCAGTCTAGGGTTCTAGCTCGGCTCGGCTCGATTACAATGTACGTTTCGAGCTGAATTCGTTAGCTCGAGCTCGGCTCGTTCCAATTCGAGCTAGCTCGGATCGGCTCAGCTAGCTCGTTTAAGACCGCAAACGAGAGAAAGAAATGGCGGTGGAAGGTAGAGGCAGCGGCGGGAGGAGAAGAAACTGCCGGAGGAGAAGAGACGGCGGAGGATCCACTGTCGGAGCTCCGTCCGGCATGGAGTCGTGCGGCGTTGAGTCAGGTCGTGTGTTTCACTCTCCACACCGGTTTCGTGGGGATGGGGAGAAAGGCTAAGGATTCATTATTTTGGGCCATATTTTAATTAATTAAATAATTGTTGGGCCAGATTTTAATTAGTTAAGAAAGTTATGGGCATTTATTATTCTGGGCTGGAGCAGTGGGTTGGGCTAATCGAGCCACGAGCTGAGCCGAGTCGAGCTGGACCAAGCTCGAGCTCGGCTCGGCTCAGCTAGATTCAGTTTCGAGCTATTTCGAACGAGCTTTTTCGAGCTTTTATCGAACGAGTTCGAGTGAGCTACAGAGCTACGAGCTTTTTTGTCAGCCCTAGTTCGTGCCACCTCAATCACGGAATCCCATTTGGAGACGGATTTGGAAAACACCAGGTATTTTGCCGAAGGTACGAACTTTTCTATGGAAGCTTTGTCACAATGTGTTACCCACTCGCACAAAACTACATTCACGAATTCCGTCAATCTCACCTATGTGCCCGCGATGCAATGGCGCAACATATGACTCCATACATTGCTTCTTCTCTTGTGAATCGGCTAGAGCAATCTGGTTTGGCTCCCCCATGGGCCTTCATGTGCATAATATTATGCCGGATCGGCATGTGCTACATATCTTCTCAGACCCCTTCAACTATATAACTGAGAGCCAATTTGCATTCATGGCAAATACAATGTGGATAATGTGGAAAATGAGGAATGACACTATTTTCAACTCCCAATCTTTTATTCCGCAAAAATGCATACAAATTGCGATTAATATGTCTGACCAGCTCGACGACATCGATATGCCAGTAACAAAAAAAGCAGAATAAGATCTGAGACTTTCCGTAAACACTAGAAAACATGTTTGTCATGTGGATGCTTCTTGGACGCCACCAAGTAATGCAGGTTTAAGTTACATCTTCATGAGATGAAACAATCATTGAAGCAATTGGTGTAAGATCCACGGAATCACTGGCAGAAGAACTGAGGCTTCATCACTTTTAAAGGCTATTATTCAGGCAAATGAACTCCAACTAGATTCGTGCAACTTTTGCACTGATAACATCAGTGTGGCATGGCCCTTTCAAAGTGCAAATGCGCAAGTCTCTGACTGGAGGTACTACAATACGAATGTGAATGTAGACAACACCTCAGCAAGCTGATGGATGTGAATGTCATGCACATACCAAGGGAGTACAATAAGAGTGCTGATGAGCTTGCAAGGAAAGCAAGGACTCTCATCCCATAGGATAAATTAGGGTTGACTTTATTGTGTTCCTTATTTTATCCTCTTAATTTTAATCTCGTAATCCTTGTAATGGTTTTTAAATCAAATATAAGCCTACGGGCATTTTCAAGCAAAAAAAAAAAACAATCTCTAATAAATATTCTTCAATCATCACATGAGAAAAATCATCCTCGTGTGTTTTTAATTTCAGTAACTACTTAAATAAAATAACAAAGGCCTTGACAACAATAATGCTAACAGCTAATTCAAATTAAGCAAAACTAACTCTAATGTAATGGACTAACACAAAAGTGGAGCAAGCAAGTCAGGATTTTTTTTTAAAATAGCATCTGTACCAAACAAAATTAACTAACTAGCATCCATATAAAAATAATTAAGTATCTAGCACTACCGTATATAATTAAGTATCTATCTGGCGGTAGTGACTCACTACCGCCAGAAAGCCTGGCGGTAGTGCTAGATACTTAATTATTTTTATATGGGTGCTAGTTAGTTAATTTTTTTTGGTACATATGCTATTTTAAAAAAAAAGTCGCAAGTCAGAACAATAATCTTCTCAAACATATTACCATAGAAACAAGTCAGCAAAATTGAATTGTCCAAAAATGAAGAACAACAGTAAGTAGCAGCCCTCAAGTTTTCGGCTTCTTTGCAGTGAGTTCTTCAGAAAGTATAAATTAATGACCTCACTCTTCTTATCTCCTATATGAAGATCAGTGAAATGAGCTTGCTGATAATTCCCATGTGAGTTTTTAGGCAGCTCTGATCTCCAAAGTTCTCTCTTCCTTTTCATCTTCCTGCCTATGAGGCGTTTATCCTGACTCAAACATACAGCTTAAATAGTCAATTTACCAAAAGAACATAAATGATATTTGAAGTCCATATAAATAAGCGAAGAGACAGTATGGTAGCTAGGTCATGAAGTTATATTACCTCGTAAATTAACGTTAGCGATTGTGTAACTGGAGAATTTTGAAGCAAGCTAATTACATCTCCAATTGCCTCCTCATGACAGCATGTCTCAGAACTTCAAAATTCTCAAATTGAGAAATAATGGTAGTCTTCCACCCAATATATGAAACAGATCTAGCTCAGTCGAAAGCTAAATCTGATTAAACAAAGCATTCTGTTAGTAACTAACTTAATATTGTCCATATAAGAAATATGCAAATTAATAATGAAGAGAAACAAACAAAAAGGAGCATTCCATTTTTTTCCTTATCCAATATTCACTGATAGAAAGATCCAATTATGTGGCATTTGCAAAACACTTCAACAAATTGCCTATGACTGGTGTATACTTTTTATCAACACGAAGAATAAAAATTCTAGGTTTCATTAGCAAGGGTAACTCTGCTTGGACTTGTTTCGTGCAATTCCAGTAGTAAGAAAGCATCAAGATCTCTAGTCTTGGCAAGAAAAGCCTCATCTCTGTGGATTTTTTAAAAACCACCGTAAGACTCTTGATTGTTTCAGAGGCCAGATCTATAGTAGAAACAATCAAGAAGCTCTAAGAGAAAGATGTTCCAATCAAGACTCTCAATTGATTTCCAACACCGGCAGTTCCTTGATGAGTCGGGTGAGGTCACATGATTCCACACAATTGTCGAAATAGAGCTTCTTGAGGCGCGCTGAAAGAATATTGTTAGAGATCGTCATCGGTTTCATAGGTTCATGGTTGTATAGAGAGCCACTGAGAGGGTCTCTAGTCACTTGAGAGAGAAGATGGTGTTACCAAGTGCTGTGAGATTCTCCATGTGCAGCCGCAGGGTGAGGTGGCTCATGCCAAGAGAGTCGGTGTGAGTGAGCCAGGCGGCGATAGAGTCAGATCGGAGAAAGGATCGAGCATTAGAGTGTAATGGACCTCTCACCTTTACTGCTATTTTTGTGGATTTTTTTTTGGATAAATAAGAAAGAATTCAGCTCACTAATGGCATCGCCATTGATGAGAGAAAAGACAAACAAAGAATAAAAAATAAAATTGAATTTCTGATAAGATTTTTCTTACAATCCACAACTCTCAACAGACAAGGACTTCTCTACTTATAATCGCCCGACATTCCCCCTGACAACTTCTAACAAACTCAGAAGAAAACGAAAATGGAAATTGAGAAAAAAAAATAATTTAAACGGGAGCTGCCTTGTCTAAAACAAAATTCCTAACTGGGCACATCCATTTCTTTCTATAAAATTCCTAACTCGACACCTCCATTTATTTGTATAAAATTTCTAATTGGACATCTCCATTTCTTGGTACAAAATTCCTAACTGAACACCTCCATTAATTTTAAGACAATCGTTTCCCTCCTTCAGCTGGAATTTATTCACATAAGCCCTTTCACTTTTCTTAAATTCTCTAAACTTCGCTAACTTATTACATAGAGATCGAGTTGAGGTAAAGGCTACGGACTGGGGCGGACCGGTCTCGGCAAAGCAATGACCCTCAACCATGGAAAGGAAGCCACGGGTTAGGCGGAACTCGAAGCGATCAAAATGGAGGAAGGGAGAATACTTCCAGAGGTAGCGGAAGCGGCGGGAGAGGAGGGAGGTCCGGGCTGAGAGACAGTCGGAAGATACGAGAGGATATGAACGAGGAGAGGCTCAGGAAGATCAGAGAGTCTATCGATCTGTTCCTCCTCCAAGGGCGGAAGGGGATGGGCGGTGGCGTCGACCATGGCGGCAAAAAAGAGGCGGTACTATTGTGGGAGATAGAGAGAGGTGACGGCTGAATATACTTGAGTGTGGAAAGGCTTTTGGGCTGGAAATAATAATCAATGGACCTTTTGTACACACAAGGAAAGGATCTGAACCCAAACTCTGCGTCCCAACCCAAACCCGATATCTTACCCTAAACATAAACTCTAGTGGCGCATCTCAGATTCTCAAAGCTGCTCTCGTTCCTCTCTATCTCTCTCTCAATTGATTGATGGATCCCCAGCCAGAACCTGTTAGCTACATGTGTGGAGGTACGACGATTGATCTTTGTTTCTCCAATTGATTTCGAATTGTTTACTTGTGTCGTGGTTTTGATCGTTGATTGATGAGAGTAAACCCTAGATTGTGGAGCTGAGAACACGCTGAAGCCGGGAGATGTGATCCAGTGCAGAGAGTGCGGGTACCGCATCCCCTACAAGAAACGAACTTCGCAGAAGTACGTACTATCTCTAATTACCTTTGTTTTAGTAGATTCTTTTGGTGATTTTGTTATTTCAAAGTTGAAAACCTGATCTTGTGCATATTTTCATTGTACGAAAGGTTGTTAGTATTAAGTTTAGCATTTTGTTGTGGTCTGCTTAAGTGAAAATTGGATAGTAGGATAGAAAAATGAGAAAACTTGAGGGGGTCAAGTGACTGAAGTCAAAAAATTAGGGGCCTAAATAGACTTCTCATGAAAAATTGAATAATTTTATGTAGATTATATTCTTAATTAGGATGCTTTCTATAAATAGTTAAAATAAAACATTTACAATTAATTTAACTTTTTGATGTATTGTTCAATATTAAGCTTGCAGATGTTTATTTTATAAATATGTTGAAAATTCTTTCCAACTAATTTGATTATTTGATGATTGCAGTTGTTCAATACGAAGCACGCTGATAAAATTACATATCTGGCCAGGATCATTATCAAGATACTTTTGAATAGCAACTTCCTACTTAGAACGTAATGATGTGAATTGAATTTTTTTTATTCTTTGGTATGATTTACTGTGTTTGGAGAACCTTCTATTCTGCTATAATGATCAGATTTGTTACTTCTCATATCTTTCTTGTTATTGTATATTAAAATTTTGCCTCAGTGTTGTATGTATTAAAACTGAAAGAGAACTTATCTTGATTAATACTGTCTCAATACTGGCACAATTTAACAAATTACAGTAGCCATGATTTATTGTGCTAGATTTGAATGCATAACAAACGCAGAGTGACAGAAATACCTTGGAAAGCAAGACAGGACAGAACTACACGAAGCTCAAAAGAAAACACAATTTGACAAACCTTCAGAGTTCTAAACAAGTTCCCCCACACACTAAAATAATAAAAAACTCCTCCACACTAAAAAAAAAAAATGATAGTTCAATTTCGATTGACCACAAAACTACGATTCCAATTTTCCTCCATTTCATAATAAAATGTATAGACTAGAACTTGAGGCCTGAACCTTCAAACCTTTTCTGAGTAACCTTGTCAATCGTTTGTGCCATGTCTGCAGTTAAATGATTCTTCCAATTCTCCAATCACTCAACGCCTGAAAAACAAATTGTTATCAATGGATCCATTCATTATCTTAGTCTTGCCATTTTTCGTTGCATCTGATTCAATCAAATTCTCAAACCCACAAAGCTTAACAATATGTTCACATACACCATTCTTGACCTCCTCTTCACTAAATCCGTACCCTACAAACTCAGCAATCTTCATCACATTACTCACCGGATTTTCTTTCAATTCTTCATACGTAAGAAACATTACTTGATCTGGTCTGTGCAAGTGGGCCCTCCAGTATCCTAACACATGATCCCAGTACGGACCAAATTGTGAGATACCATTACAAAAATAATCCAATGATGTATTTATGGACACCAACTCTAATTTAAAATTTTCTCTGACCTTGTTAGAGAAGTGGCACAAGGAAACAAAAGTATCTTTTGGGTTACGGCATAAATACACAATTTTGCAACCAGAGTTCAAAACAGATTCAGGAAGTGTTCCAAACGGAACATGAGTGGCTAACAACCTCGGTGAAGGAATCGAATCTATGTCTAGTATGTGGTTCTCAGTGAAATTCTAGAAATGGGACACACTCATGAGGGCTAAGGGTGTTGAAAGTGTTGTTTCTCAAGTTAGGGTATGCTTTTCAGGGTTTTTCATGAAAAGTATGGCTTTTGAGCCAGGACGTGCCTGATTTGGGGAGGGCGACTAACTGTATATCAGAAGAACTCGGTTTGAAATGGAGTTGCAATAACATGACACTGATCATGGTTGGTAGACTTGCGTGAAAACCATTTGGATGATATTATAGCATTTTAGGTGCGAGGCCTGGTTGATTTGGAAAGCTGGTGGTGATGAAAGACGAGAATTTTTGGCATGTTTCTTGGTGATTTTCTTGTTCTTTTTGTGCTTGATAAGCTATTATGAAACGGGGGTTAGAAGGTTTGGAAGAGATTGATAATTCCTCACAAAATATTTGATAATCATAATGCCATCTTTAAACAAAAGTTTAGTTTACAGACGACAAATCCTATGCATTATAAGCATCCAACTACAGCTATAAAAACCGTACATCAATTATTGGATTCCAATAATATCTCCAACATGTCCTCCAATAATAATCCAATGTTTTAATGTGGCCTCTAATAATATCCCCAACATCAGTGCTATTAGAACTAGTGAACGAAACAGTCCGTATATTAATTAGCATCCAGCAGCAGCTAGAAATACTGTACACAAATTATTGGGTTCACTTTCTGCGGCCTCCAATAATATCCCCAACATGAGCGCTTTAACAATTAGTAAACGAAAGTCTGTATTTTAGTTAGGACAGTAGTTTGCTCTCATTTTCTTCTGTGTGTGACGAAATGTTTAATGAAACAGATGATAAATGAATGGCGTTGAATGAGATTGTTTAACATGCGTCATACACACAAAGTACAAAATGAGGATATATTTTGATTGGAGTATTGTACCAAGTCCTAACAACTAACTATATTGAATTGACATGCAAACAGCTAATAGTTATATATCTAATTTAGAACTCGATCATCATATAAATTGAAGACCACAAAACTAGCCCATCAAGCCTGTTACTTGCATTCTCCCTCTCTCTCCAACACCAAAAATTTAAGCAATTATTATATAACGAACTACATCAGAAGGGACAAAAAGAGCAAACAAAAAAAAAACTCAAATCTTCCATTTGTCATGAATTTGTCTAGGAATTATCTTCTTTTTCTTCCATTTCAGACTCAGATATGCGAAGAGATTCTGCATCCTCACTGTAAAAAAAACACATAGTAAAAAGATGAAGTGAAATATAAAAAAAAGGAAATTCAGACATACTCTGTGACTCCAAAAATTTCTTTAATAACTAGTGAGCTGTCCCTTGAGCAAAATTCGGGAAGCTGAAGCCACAATGAATAAAAATTAAAAGATTAGTATATTACTAAATGATGTCAAATATCTCATTAATAAAATCTTAATTTCTTTTTTCTACCTCAGATAAATACTGGATTTTTCCAAACAAGGTTTGGACAGCAAGTTTTCTCTTGAATCCCTTTTCAGTAAAACCTTTATCTTTTATATCCATTACCACAGGCCCTGAAAAATTCATCACAAATACCAACAAATTATAAATTATTACTGATTTTTAGTAGAATATAAAATAAAATAGATAAATTTGCAAGAAGACCCCTACATTATGCCCAAATTGCAAAAAAGGTCCTGCAATATTGAAAATTGCAAAAAATACCCTACTTTATGACTTTTTTTCAAACGATTAATATAAAAGTAACGATGTTAGTAGAAAACTAATCGCAGGGGCTTTTTTGCAATAATGCAGGGGCTTTTTTGCAATTTTCACTCAAATTAAATATTTGATACCTTTTTCCCTTACAATTCGCCTTGAAATCTGATTTAAAATTTCAACTATGTCAGAGTCTTCCAACATGGATACTTTTCTGAGATGAATGAGATCCACGACTAAGTCTGGATTGTCATCGAAGGGCTTTTCATTTAATGAGTATCTTA
The DNA here is from genome assembly GCA_027726005.1 of Juncus effusus. NCBI lineage: Eukaryota > Viridiplantae > Streptophyta > Magnoliopsida > Poales > Juncaceae > Juncus > Juncus effusus. The sequence goes on along the minus strand of CM050897.1, from coordinate 4,859,151 downwards.
TGTATTTCCTCAATATTTCAAACATGCTAAAACCTGTCTGAGTAAACCACAATTGAACATATTAATTAAAATTATCATTACAAAATTATTTTTAAATAAATATTTTACCTTTCGAGTGAGGCTTTTGAGAGATGAGTGAGACACTGCTTCCCTTCCCTTGGAGAATAATTCATCTATGGATTTCAACAAGGCTGCATTTTTATTAACCTAAAATGTCCAAAATCACTAACCAAGTTAGCCAAATTATATTGCTTAACACCAAATAAACAACTTCTTATCCAAATTAAGTTAAGAAATAACGAGAGAAACCTGTCTCTTGCGTTTGGCTTTAGGAGAAGTGAATTTCTGTACAGTCTTGACAAATGCAAGAACGAATGTTATGCCTACGTAAGCAAGAGGCACGGCGAGCAGCCATGGCATCGGGCTCTGAGCAACCCTAGGTCCGGGGATCGCCTGAGCCACGGTTCCGGTGTACTCCACCAAGTCAAGAGCTTTCTCTTGAATCCACGGCAACTCCTCTTCCACCTCTATCTCCTCCTCCTTCACCTCCTTCTTCGTTTCCTTCGATTGTACGGATGGAGAAGTTTGTTTCGATCTGGCGTGAGTGAGGACCAGACGGGCTGGTTTGAGAGTAACGGGTCGACGAGGGAGAGGGGAGAATGAAGGGGAGGATAGAGGTTTTGATGAGACGGAGGGAGGGAGGAGGAGGAGGGAAGCGGAGGCGGCCGGGGAAGCCATGAGAGGCGGAGTGATAGGGTTTATTGCGAGAAGAGGGTGATGATAGGTTTTTTCAGTTTGTTGGAATTAGAGATGGGAATATTGGGCTTGAGATTTGACAAATTTGAGATTTTTTTTTTTATATACCATTTTTTTCAAAAATAAATTAATATTTGCCACTGTATTAAAAATAATGGGATAACTACCATTTCCGCCACTACTAGTGGCGGAACATGTGGATTTTTAATTTTTTCAAAATTTTTTTATTTGGCTGGTTAAACAGGGTTAATTAGTATAAAAAAATGTTGTTCCGCCATAGGTAGTGGCGGAAAACACTATTTTTTTTCTGTTCCGCCAGTGGTAGTGGCGGAACACGTTTTTTTCACTAATTAAACCCATTTATGAAAAATTGCGAAAAAATGAATATGGTTCTATTTTTATTTTTTTGTGAATTTTATTTTTCGGATTTTTTTTTGTGAATTTAAATGCTGAGACAAAAAATCAAGGGCGCCTGAAAAACATAATTTGCACTATTGCGATGGGCCGACGCTATTTATGAAGTTTTCGTCTGTGATCTCGTCAGCAACCGTTTCTCAAAACAATAGCAACACCTATACGACGGGCCATGGCAATTATTTTCCCGTCAAAATTTGAACTTTGCTTGTACAAGTTTTTTAGTTATTCTCTCTCTCTCTCTCTCTCTCTCTCTCTCTCTATATATATATATATATATATATATATATATATATATATATATATATAAACTTCCAAAAGATATGCCATAAGCTATTTTTAAGTAACAACTTTACAATTACTTTCAACAAGTTATATGCCACCGAAGCGGAGGGAGGTATGCTCTAGTATGATATAATTATTTCAAAAATGAATATAGATGTTATTACAAATAGGAAAATTGTACATATAAGCAAATACATCTTATTAATCTTAATTAATCAATACGGCAATCTTAGACATACAGGGCATGTCATATTATAATCCATTCGATTTTCGATTGCTAACTAATTTTATCCATAAACTAAAACACTTTGTGTTTCTGAATCTATCATGTGTGCCTTTCTAAAATTTTAAACAAATTAATTATCATCATCAAAGTTCCTACTTTCATTTATTATATATGCAAATTCACAATAATATTAATTCTAGGATAATACTCGCACTTGGCTGTATTTCAATCTATAATGTATATATTGCAATTATGAAAATTCAAAATAAAAGTTTAAAATGAATTCATAGTACATAAATAATATATAATAATTATGTTAAGTAATATGTTTAAAATCATTTTGAATTACAACGTAAGATATTCTATTGATTTATTATTCATTCAAAAAATATTTTTTATATCACATCTAATTTTGTAAGGACGGATAACTCTATGTAAATAAATTTCGATATGAGACATAAAATAACATAAATGATAAATGCATAAGAAAATAACCAACTAAATAATTTGGATAATTAATTTATGATCTCAATTTATGTTTGCATTAAGATTTATAAGATTAAAATGTCATCCCTTTTTTTATTCTCTTTGATTTTTTTTATGCTATTTCTTGACATATTATATTAGAAAAAAATAAAGTATTAATCAGGCATAGACAAATAAGACCAAAAAAAAATAAAAATATGAGATAAGTTATTTCAAAAATTTTAGTTGAAACTACATAAAATTTAATTATAGATGATTAACTTTAAAAAAGATAAAAATAATTATTATTTTTAACATGAATTTTAAAAAGAAAATATGATATTATATATACGGGAAAAATTTGCAAACTATACATAGAAAAAAGTAATATAACTCATTTTCTTCAAAAAATTACCACTACTATTTTTCTTATTATTTTTTATTTTTTTAGTTGTTAAAATGATATGGATTATGTATAAATTGATTACATATGTTATTTTGAAGTCCGTAATACATAGTAATATAATATAGTTCTCAATACTCTGAATTTATTTACATGATAGTTCTCACGTAATTAGAGATATAACACGAAATATTATCTAACTAATCATGTGATATTGTGGTAATAATTTAAATGAAAAACTAAGATTTGAGAAATTATTTGAACTGACGGCCATGAGAAAATTGATGATAGGACTCTTGAGAATGCTCAAAGAGAGGTGAAAAATAAGATAGAAGTTAATGAGCGCATTATTTTTACATGTTCTTTATATAGTTTATATTCACATTTTTAGAAAGAAAAAAAATTACATTAGAACATAACAATATGGAATTCAAAATCATGAGAAAGTTCCAACAAATTTATATTTGATGATTTTAGCATATAACCCGAACAATAAACCCTAACATTCAAACTAAACAAAACTCTAGACCTCATAAAGTCCTTAACACTCAAATATAGGAGTGCGAAACCCTAAACCTCATAAACCCTTAACACATTCAAACCACAATCTAACCTAGTCATGTAGGGTAGTGACGTCCTCGCCACCCGCACCGACCGAAGGGCTCAATTCGTTATTGTTCGCGGAATGAATCCCGAACGACTTCTCCGGTTACCATCCTCGTACGAATCAATATTATATTAATATGTGACTTATATATATATATATATATATATATATATATATATATATATATATATATATATATATATAAATTATTAAACATCATCGGCGCCTGCGACCAATTAGGCACCCCATATGGTTCCCGAGGCCATCCAGGCATAGCATACGGCGGGACAACAGGCGGACGAGTATCATGTGAAGATCTACCAGCATGTACGTCCGAAGGTCCAGATAAGAGAGCTTGGAATTCATTCGGCAATGATCCCGTAAACGGGCCAAGTCCCTGTGAATCTTCCGCATTTTCCTTACCACACCATATTTTATGTTAGTAACAAATTATGTAATGACACAAATTAACTATTAAAACATACCTCCTCCGGCGGCAAAATCCATGGCCATTTTAACATAGCGGCCATCTCCCTTCTCATCTCAGACATCATGGATGTCCTCATTTCCTAAGCGCTTTATTTTCGACCTGACCATACATCCATCTCCGATCGTCCGCCATACTTGATTTTTATATTTTAAGGATTTGAAAGCAAACTAATTGTTAGAACAACCCTTTTGAATTATTTCAATTTATAAGTTTGAATATTCTAACATTAAACGATTGAGTTTGTTCTTACGGAATTTAGTGGATTCAGATGAAAGGGAGAAAATAATTAATTGTGGATTGAAAGAAATATATTCACTTGAGATATGACATGCAAAAAGATATACTAAAACCTACATAAAAAAACTTCAAATGTTAAGCAAACACTAAACGACTTATTGTTTAACCCTAAACAAACCCTAAAAATAGAAATAAACCTAGATAGAATAATAATTAAGCAAATCCAAAACCAACCTATTGGAAAATCTTAGACCCAACGCAAAATAAACCTAAGCCTAACACTAATCCTAAACTTAGTGACAAAACAAACATAATCCTATATTATAATATAATGAAACAATTAATTAAAATAATCAAACATCAAATAATCAAATAACCAAATAGTAAAAAACGATTAAATGAATAAAAAAGAACTACACAAAATTATGTATTTAAAGAATATGCTATCGCAGAGAATAGTTTTTTCGTACGTTATTAAACTTATATAATATATTTCTAAACAAATATGTGAGTTGGAACTCATCACATATAAGATATAATTTATTGTAATATATCATTCCCCGGTCAAAGGTCAAACTTTGAGCGGTGTTCGTTGAGTTATATATATTGTTTTGTGTTTTATATATTATTTTTGTGTTATATATATTGTTTTCTATGTTTTTCAGATATTATTTTTTATTTCTATTTTCTATTTTCAATATATATATTCCCTGTACACTTTGTTTTATTTTTATATATTGATACTATTTTTATGGTTTGATACACCGTTTTTATATCCTATGAATTGTGCATCATTTTATTTTATTTATATATACTATTTTCAGAATATATATCTTATATACTATTTTTTTTGTTTCATACACTTTTCTTTTGTTGTATATATTGTTTAGCTGAAAAAAGGATAAAATAATTCAGAGCACTGAGGGAGTGATTTATCACGTTCCAATAAAAATTCCATCAACACATTTTTTCTTGTCATATTATTTACTCAACTAACTAAATCACGATGCATTGACATTAAGAAATGAATATTTTTTAATTAACAATAAATTTAAGATACACGCTGCTGCGAGATTTTGCCTAGTTTATAAATTTAACATAGAATAGCAAACTTGATAGAAATACCATATCTTTTCTTTTCTTATAGAAAGATAATCAGCAAGGCTAAGAATAAAAATATTATTATAGTTTATCGGTTTGAAGAATTTATTTTTTTATCCACTTGTTGCCATAACAAAGCAACTAAAATAAATGTAAAGTCCAAGTAAAACTTGAACAATACTAATGAAAAAAAGAAATAGCATAAAAATCAAATCTTCGATTTGGGTGAAACTGTTTCTTTCGCCCAAGGAGGAGTTCTGATTGTATAATCAGTATTTATTTCCTCTTCCTTTTTATCACTCTCTTCTTCCAAAACATCTTTAGAAAATGCATGTGGATTTTCTTTTATGCAATTCTGCAATGCAACAAACGCTTTCACACAGTCTGAACCCTAAAAAACAAGATAAGATTATCAAAATAAATAACTAACTAAAAACGGGTATAATTTGAAGTAAAAATTAGGATGAAAAGATTTACTTTTTCTTCTTCAGTGCTTCTAAGGAAACAGGAAAATGCATCTGTGAACTGGGTCCCACATGGACCGGTTCTTAGATCCGCTACACATGGACACTCTAGTGCTCTTTGTACCGCTTCATCCATGGACTGAAAGGAAAAATAAATGAAAGATATAATTAATTTTACTGATCTTTGCAGATTTGAGGAACTTTTAAATTTGAAATTTGTAAATGGAAAGAAAAAAGGAAGAAAGTGTACTACTTCTTTGCCGTCCTTGTCAAATTGCATTGCTTCTGCTCATGGAAAGAGTAAGGAACAATCATTAGAACGTAGTAGTATAAACAATAAGAAAGCTCAATATTGCATGAGGAAGCTGTACTATTCGAATTCCAGAGTTAAGTTGATTAATAATGATTCAGTTGAATAATGTGCAAAATTCTTCGTAATTACATCACAACCAACCAGAGTTTAATTACAGAAACATAATGGTTGGATCAGCATTGATGTTCATTCATTGTTCAATATTACAACAAATAAATTAGGAGCAAGGGATCAACGGAGAGTCGTTGCCTGAATCCGTAATTTCAGACAAAAATACACAAACAAGAAGTGGGAAAATTCATTCCGTACCTGCAGCCAAAGCTTCCATTGGAGCTACAATTAAAAATTTGAGATCGTAAGGTCTGATTTATATGAATTTTCTTTTAATTTTCCACCTAGTGTCGTTTGTTGACGAGCTTCTTCCCAAGAGAAGAGAAGGGAACTCAATTGTCCTTCAAAGGCGGCGGCTGGGAAGAACGGCAGCCGTCCCCCATTGCCAAAATAGCATGACTTTAGATTCTGAATTTTATGAAAATCGGGAATTAAAATCCAGGTTTGTGAATCGGGATTGAAAGTGAAAGGGACCGTTGGGCGTATATGGGCCTTCATTAATGGGCTTAGAAAAATTAGCTTAATATATAAATACAACATTATCTTGTAATAAAATAATTTATGTCGGTGATTCCCTTAACCAGGCGGTCCACTTTTTTCAAACTTTGCGCGACACAGAAGCCAAGTCCTCATTGGATAACGCGCCTGAGAAATGTCCAAAATGCCCCTGCAGAAGGAAAAAGGCAAACCACGTGTTCTATTCTACCGTCTGAGAGACAGTTGGTGAAGAAGAATGGAGAAGAAGAAGGGGACAGACATCGTCGGCTTCATCGAGTGGCTACAACGAGAGAAACCCTTGATGACTTTCCTCGGCCGCCGCCGATCGCCGGATTCTGTCACCGATCATGATTCGCTCATCGCCGAAGTGTCTCCGATCGCCGGCTCCGTCGTGTCTCGTTGCGCTAGGTAGGTTACGTTACTTTCAACGTTTCATTAATACTGCTAGTTTTCTGTGATTTTTCGGAGGTAGGAAACGATGTTAATTGGGATCAGTTGATTTAGGATTCTCGAACTGTCGAGTGAAAAACTGGAGAGGAACTTTGAGACTGAGTTTCCGGATCGTCCAAAGGAAAAGATATTATATGCGAGAAAATTGTTGGAATACTGCTGTCACAAAGCACTTCATGCGATGATTAATCGTCATGATTATTTGTCAGATAGGGAATTCAGTTCCCTGACTTTTGACATGATGCTAGCTTGGGAAGATCTCAACATTCAAAAGGAATCACTTCCAGATGTTAGTTTCTTGTTCCAATTCAATCATGTTTTTTTTTTTGTTGAGAAATTCAATCATGTTGTTTAAATCTTTCCTTATTTTGTATCTTACTCAATCTTTTGTATTAGTAGGAAAAAACTCAGTCTAATTCAATTGAAGAAGATCAGGATGAAGTATCCTTATTCTATGAAAACTCAACAAAGCTTGCACTTCAAGTAATTTCATTAAGCATCTGTTCAATCCAATAAATCCCAATTTATTGGCATAGCAATCTATTAACTTATTTTATTTTTCAGTAGGTTGACTTAAAGAAGACTGTGGGCTTAATGGCATTTGCTAAAATTTCGCCTTCATGCCCTTTAATTTCTGATTTTATCACAGTTCGTAATTTATTTGATGCTTTAACGAGTAATTCAGAAGGGCGATTGCATTTCTTCATTTATGACAAGTATCTTAAAACCCTAGACAAGTATGCTACAATTTCTCTTTCTTTTTTAAAAATCATCTTATTTCCAATTGTAAAATGAAACTTAATTAGGTTAAAAATTTGATAAATATAGGGTTTTGAAATCTGCAAAAAATTATATGATTTCACAATTTGCCTCAAGACTTAATCTTTCAAGAGGAGAGATAGTTTTAGCAGTTGAAGGAAATACTCCTCTAAATCCTGTTTTACAACATGTGGGAATTTCTGCTTGGCCAGGTATAAATCATAAATTATAACATATATATATATATATATATATATATATATATATATATATATATGTATGTATCATATTATATTTTGTTATGTTTATTTTTTCGAATATGGCAGGTCGATTGACACTGACAACTCATGCATTATACTTTGAGTCAATAAGAGTAGGTAATAATAAAGATAAAGTTGTAAAATATGATTTATCAACTGAGCTTAAGCAAGTAGTAAAGCGTGAATTAACTGGACCATTAGGTGCACGACTTTTTGACAAGGCTATTTTGTACAACTCATCCTCTTTGTAAGTTTAAATAATTAAATTCACATAATAATATAATAATAATTAATTAAGGGTGGATTTTATTCAAATTTCATTAATTAATTTCAGAAAGGAACTAGTGTGTTTTGAATTTCCGGAATTAAAAGGTCATTCAAGGAGAGACTACATGTTGGAAATGATAAACGAAATATTAAATGCGCATATTTTTATAAGGCGTTTTGAGTTTATAAACGAAATTCCAAAATGCAAGGTTCTTGCTAAGGCGACTCTAGCGATATTTCGATATATCGCGATTAAACAATGTTTGAATATAATTCCGCTCAATTTTAAAACCACACTTCCTCTTAATATCCTAAATAGGGTTCCAAAAGGCGACTCAATTTCAGAAGCTTTGACTGATTATTTCAAATCCAATTTTCCCCCTTTTTACTTGCGATCAGTTTGTCAGTTGGGATTTGGGGAAAGAAGAGATGGATTTGAATTTGAAAATGAAATTGATTTGGATTCTTGTGTGGGGTGTTTTGGTTTGAAAAGATCGCTGCAAATTGCTTTGGAAGAATCTTTTGGAAATTCAGAAAAAACAGAGGCTGCTTTTGCAACTGTGGATCAGTTCAAAGTTGAAGGAATTGATACAAACATTATTTTAATGAAGGTACATTACTTAGGGAATAAAATTATATCAATTTTAAGACATTTAATGATTGATTTATTAAATAAAGTTTATTTTTGTTAACCAGGAGTTGCTTTTTCCAGTAATTGAATTTGGCAAGATGATTTCTTTTCTAGTAAATTGGGAAGATCCTTTTATATCTTCACTTTTCTTGTTTCTTATCCTCTTTCTCATTCAAAGGTAGTTAATTTCCTTTTATTAAGAAAATAAAAATATTTTTATACAATTTTAGTTTCATCCCTTGACAAATTCTTTCATTATTTTTCTTTGTAGAGGGTGGTTTTGCTATATTGTCCCTATTATTTTACTTTTCTTTGTGGTTTTGATGCTTTGGCACAAATTTTTGAGAAAAAGAAAACAATTAGAGGCATTCAAAATAAAGTCACCACCACCTAAAAATCCAGTGGAGCAAATATTCATATTGCAAGATTCTATTTCCAAACTTGAAAGTATACTAAAAGAACTTAATATTATTCTTCTCAAACTGCGGGCTCTTTTCTTCATTGGAGTTCCAAAGGTTCATGTCAAGTATTATAATTTTCATTTTTATCAATTTCTTTTACAAAATTTAATAATTTTTTTATGTTTATAGGCAACTGAGATGATTATATTTGTTCTGATTATATTAGCTGGATTTATTGTGTTAATTCCATTTAGGCATTTAATGTTAATAATATTTATTGAGGGTTTTACAAGAAATATGCCAATGAGAAAACAGAGTACTAATAAATTCAAGCGGAGGTTTAGAGAGTGGTGGGCCCGTATTCCTGTGACACCTGTGAAAATAATTAGAGTAAACAAAAATGAGAAAAATAGCTGATTTTGTTTTAGTAATTAAATGCTTTTTGTTACTGAGTTAAAACATCTGATTAAATAAAATAAATGGTTTTTTTCAAACATCATGAGGTAATTGTAAATTTGTTTGTTTGAAGTGTATATTTTCAAATTCGATTGCACACTTTTCCTTTTCTCATTAAAGGACATGTATATTTATGCTTTTTGTATGCAAGCTGTGTCATATATTTATGCTTTTTGTATGCAAGTTGTGTTTAGAAAGTCCATTTTACTTCTTGCATTGCCGGCTTGAAAGAATAAACTGGGCTGATTTAATTGGGCCAGATCCTAGGACTATTAAATGGTCATGAACAATCGGGAATTGAAATTTCGGTTTTGATGAATCCAAACTTCATTTCCTACAAGCTCAAGAAAAATTACCTGACACAACGCTACAGTACTAGTACACAAATAAACCTCTCAAAAAAAAAATAAAGGCGTCAAACGGTAATGGCGTCCACTTATTTGAGGGACAACATGTTCGCCGGCCATGCCGTGGCCGCCGCAGGCGCCGCCTGCTTCGCCACGTCACTCACTCATCCAATTGACACTCTTAAAACCCTTCACCAGGTGCTAAACCCCTAATCATCTCTGTCTTGCATTCTAATACTGGATCAATCCCTATAACAACAGTCAAATAATCACATCGATTGATCCATTTCCCAGATCGCAGCTGGTCCTAAGCAGAAATTAAGTCTCGCTCAGGTCGTCAGTCAGGTCAAATCCGTCTCTGGACTCACAGGTGCACTCACTAATCAGCCATTTAATTCCTTATTTACTTACTCGATCTTTATCTTTCTCCTTTCACTTTTCAGTAAACCAAACTCTCTGAATTCAAATAATCTCTTACAACAACACCAAACATTCCATTATTCGCATAATCAATGATATCACCATACTTCTCTAGGTCTTTATAACGGAATCGGATGGTCAACATTCAGCAAAATTGCCGGACTCGGTGCTCGATTCAGCACCTACGAAATCCTCACTGCTTTCTACAAAGGCACTTTCACTTTTCCCTACATACACTTCAAATAACCACATACATCTAACCAAACCACATAATTCACACATTTCTCTCTTCAACAGACGGCAGAGACAACAACTACGTGTACATCTCAGAATCCATGCTAGCCGGCATAACATCCGGTGCAGTCGAAAACCTCACATCCACCCCATTCGAGCTCTTCAAAACCCGCCACCAAATCTCCTCATCCTCCCCCCCACTGCCCCCAAACTCCCTCCCCAAAACCCTAAACCTCCTCTCCGCACTCTCCCCCAAAACCCTAAACCTCCCAACCGCCCTCAAGTCGTACCCGTGGATGCGGACCGGGTCGGGCCGGCCCCCCCTCGCGTCGGAAGTCAAAGGGTTGACCGAGGTGGTTGCGCTGGAAGGGTTTAGTGGAATGTGGAGGGGGATTAGAGCGGGGTTTTATAGGGACTGTGTTTTTGGCGGGGTATTTTTCGCCACCTGGCAGTTTGTGCATGAGGGAATGCTCACTTGGAGATCCCTCGACATGAATCCGCCCCCAAAGTTCGTTATCTTTTTTTATTTCTCAAAAAATGCACTGATAGTCCTTGAATTTTAGTGATTAACTTTTTGGTCCTTGTACATTGTATTGTGCTCAGTTAGTCCATGACTTAACGAGAGTGGCATAATAATTTTTTTAGATGACTATTTTGCCCCTTCTAATCCTTAAAAAAAAATATATTCTCTATTTTATTTTATGTCACTTAAAATACTCATTTAAAAAAAATAATATAGGGGCAAAATAGTCATTTAATAAATTACAGGGGCGAAATATTCATTTAAAAATTTATTACTGGTGTTAGATACTTCCGTTAAGTCAGAGACTAATCATGCACAATTCCATACAGTACTGGGACCAAAAGCTTTAAAGTTTAAACCACTAGTGCAAGGATTAAGTCATAATACCATTAAAGTACAAGGACTATCAGTGCATCCCTTCATTTATTTATTTATTTATTTTTCTTTTATGATTTTTTTTTAGAAAACTTGAGGATGCAGGCCCGGTATCGCCACTTGGATCGAGTCTGGCGGCTGGTTTTTCTGCAATAATAGCTGCTGCCACGTCACATTCATTCGACACAGCTAAAGTTCGTTCACAATGCATTGTCATACCTAAGGTAAAATAAATAAATAAATTATGGGAAAGTTGCAAAAGAGCCCCTGCGTTATGCCTAAATTGTAAAGAAAAAAGTCCACGTGTTATTGATAATTGCAAAAATCCCCTCCATTTTTGAGAAATTTGAAAAATAGTTGCTACTGTTAGTTAAGGTTTAACATCTTTAAATTACTCTCTACATTAATACTTTTCCTAATAAAATCAACTTTTAAGCATTTCATCTTCTAACAGTACGAATTTTTTGAATTTCTCAAGAATGGAAGGGCTTTTTTTCAATTATCAATGCACAGAGGCTTTTTTGCAATTCAGGCATAAACTAGGGGCTGTTTAGCAAATTTCCCATAAATAAATTTATAATTACTATTATGTATAAACTTCCATATTATTAGTATGTATAAACTTCCATATTATGTATAAACTAGGTTTTTTTTGTGCAAACTTCTCATAAATAAATTAGTTAATGTTTTCATTTACCAACTATATTACTTATAAATCTCCCTATTATTATTTTGTTCTGTGAAGTATATAACGATGGAGAGGAAAATGCTGAGATGGAAAAAGGTCGGGAACTGGATAGAGAGAGTGACGGGGATGTCTCCCGTGGACAGACATATCATGTTCAGAGGCATTTGGTTGAGAATGGCGCGGAGCGGAATCGCTTCTTTTGCGCTCGTCGGCAGTTATTACTTGGCCATTGATTATATTTTATAATGAGTTAAGAGAGGTGTGTATGTCATGTGATTTCATTTGTTGGTTATTTGAAGTTTTGGATATGGTTCTTGGAGATGGTGGGTTGAAGCTATCATATTGTATACTTTCTTTACATTTTTATAATTTTTTTGTTTGAAAATTTTGCAAGATAGATATATTTAGGTTAAATGATCTTTAAGCTTCCTGGAAAGCTGGCAATTTACATTGTTAAGATTTCTTGTATTACAATAGTCCAGTCAATACAGGTATTGTTATTGTAGTCATTAACTACATGAGGGAAATCCCTAACTTTAAAGAAAGCCTATTAAAAATTAAGTTGTTTTATGTCTACTTTAGAGCCTTTAATCTTTATATAGCTTTAGGCATATTTTCAGCCTGATTGAGAAAAGTAACAGTCGAGAACTTGAATGATTATATATGGATGGTGAATCAGAGAAGTTAATTTCTTGTATGTTTCATATTTATCTTCTAAGGAGAGTTTTGATGTATGGGTGATTGTTGTGATAAATATATGGGACTGACTTTTAATCTCCCACAAATTGGAGCTCAATGGCTCCCAACCAACGAGAGCGCACCGCATGTCGCGAAAATGAGAGCCATTTAAAAATTATCAGTGCTCCCGATTAAATGGAGTCCGGATCTCTCATATTTACTGAAAGGATTAAAAGCTCTCAAAATGCCTACCATGAAGTTAAATATATAATTGCTCTTTTTGTAGCTCCCTATGACTTCCATTGAATTTCTCGTATAAGGTATATTGTTGAGAACGTAAAAGTATAATGTTTATAATCTAATATATATTATAGTGATATAAAAGTGTATTACATCTTTTTGGCAGAGAGATTTCTTCATTAGTCTAATCTTCTAGGTCTGGATTGATATCTTATATAGGAAAAACCCATGATGTGAGATAAAAGATATATTGTTGTCAATATAAAAGTATAATGTTTAAAATATAAGGTATATTCTGGAAATATAAAGATATAATGTTAGAATTTAAGATATATTATTGTTAATATAAAAGTCTAATAGAAACCAAAATAAAACTATGAAATTTTAGGCTGAAAGATATGAGAGCTCGGAAGCCAACAATATGGGCTGGCTGAAACTTTTGACTGAAATATATTGGAGCCACTAGCAGCTAATAGAAAAATATTCAAATGTATAGGGCGGCTCTCAGTTTTGGTTATCATTCTATTGGGAGCCAAAATGAGCTAAATAAGATGAGAGGTCGAAATCTTTTTCCTAAATATATAAATGGAGTGGAATCGCTTCTTTTGCATTTGTCAGCACTTACTATTTGGCCATGGATTATCTTTTATAAGTTACTAGCCTCGGCGTGGTAATCCGAAATTAATGAATAATTTAGTCGATTACATAAGAGCTAACTTTATATTATTTTATTTGCTTTTTATTTTTCAAGCGATAAATAATTTATCATATATTATTATTGTTTGTAAATTAACTAGTTTTTTTTAAATGATAATATATAACTAAGATTGTGTTTACATGACATGTATTTTTAAAATGTTGTGCAAATTGATCTTGAAATATATTCAAATTAGAGTACTATTTACTTTATTAGCTTTGTAAATATTAACATGTCTTTTTTAAGTGTTGAGGCTTGGTGTGCATTATATATCAATTTGAAGCGGAAGTTCCGAAAATGAAGGAGGTCCTCCCTTCACTATAAATAGGGAGGCATCCCCACTCATTTTTTATCATTTACCTCTTTTCTTTTGACTTTGTCATTTAACACCCATACATTCCAAAGAATAATTTTTAGATTTTTTAACCGCAGTTTGACTGATTTATTTGACTGTTAAAACTCTTATGTGATTTCCAGATAAGAGGCATGCTCTGAGATAGCACTTCAACTCTTAGCTCATCATTGAGCAAAAAATAGCTACATATGTGATGAGCCGAAACACTTTTTCTATTGTGAGATAATGTTGACCTTCCTGACGATCTGGCAATTTCAACTCATTTTGTTGCCTGGCTCTGAAATTCCTCTTCTGGATTAACTTCAGTTTTATTGTATGAGTGATCGGCCAAATTCATATTTATATTTTAGTATCATATTTATTTTGTATCTTATTTTCAGCACTTTTTATGTTATTTCAAGTTTATTTTATTAGAATTCAGTTACTGCTAATGTTTATCTTCAATTTCAGGAAAGAAGCGCATTTGGGCCAAATGGAGATTAAAAGGAGCAATTTGGAGCTACATAGAGGGAGCCGAAGTTGGATCATGGACCAGGTCTTTGGGCCCGGTCTTCATTACCGCAACCGCGGTGGCTATCGCAGCAACCGTGGGTCGTTGCCCAGCAGCAATCGAGGTGAAGGGCGTTGTGTTCAAATTTGGAAGGCGACGAATGATTCTTCTGGAATGGCGCATATTTAGCATTCTAATTCTAATTGTGCGGAAAGAACGTACTCCTTTGACCCTAGCGGCCGATCCTAAGGTCGTAAAATTATCATAGTTTGTAGTAGGTGCCAAGCTTCATTGTAAGAGAAAGACAAACAATGTTGTACTATTTTATGTATTACTTTATTTATCTTTTGGATTTAGTTATGTACTCTCGTAACTAAACCCCTTTCTGGGGTAGAGTTCGAGTAGTAGTATCAATATCTTTTAATCTCATATTTGCTTGTGTTGTTTACGTCTTGAACTTAGTATTTTGTTTTGTGCTTTTTCAATGCAACCCAAGACATATCACGGATATACAGGTCAGCAGAAAACTAAGCCGGGAGAAATCTGGTCTCTAAGCCTAGATCTAGTGCCCTGGTGTTAGACCGCGTGGTAAAAACTGGCGGGCAGATGTCGAATTACTTTTCCCGTCAGACTGAGACCCTGGAGGTGGAACCCTGCCGATTCGAACAACAAAACAGAATTTGGTAGAGTGAGTACCGGAGTGCCGTTCTACTTCGGGTGCTGAGTCAAGGAGTCAGGAGGACCAGAAGGCCTGCTTGAGGAGGATTGAGTGAGAGCCCCTCCGCGCAAGGATAAGTGAGAGACCCTTGTGTTACTTCGTACGAGCACGATCACTCTGAAGAAAGACAAGTGACAGCGGATCAGGTCCTCAACCAGACTATGGTTAACTCCAAGTAGGAAAGGGAACAATTATATGAAGAAGATCAGAGGTTGATAAATGAGAGGTATGGCATGAACAGAGACAAAGAAATGGCGACCCTGCTAGAGTGCAAGGCAAAGAAATGACGAACCCTGCTAGAGTGCAACCATGGCTGGAGGAAGTGGAAAGGGAGACAGTCAACTCGCCGATTGTCAACACTGCACTCACAGCACATCAATAGGCTGACAGCTCGCCGAAGCAAGATATGACAAGTCCAGAGGAGGGGAGAAATCCCAGATCTAGAAGAATCAGGCAATACTCACCGCTCTCTCCTCAGAGCGGTGAGCAAGTACTATGATTTAGTAGTTCTCAATTGTTTATTTCTTGAATTGTTTTGCTTCTCTTATCATCTGATTGTTTTGTATTTTGTAGTAATTTTACATATATAATAATGGAGAAAATGACGAAGGGTATTAATGTAACAGATATTGAGGATGTAAAATTACAGAAGGTTAGTCAATTTACACTTTTGTTAATGAAAGAAGGTTACTCAGTTTCTACTTGTTCTTTCTATTTTTCAAGGTTCATTCTCTACTCGTTCTTTCTAATTTTGATTGAGGATTTTCTCTTTTTGTAATACATAGAGGCAAAATTCATAGACTTTTTGTAATACACCCTGAATTTTTCTGTTTTCCCTCAGTAAGACTTAATTGAAGATATGCAAGGAAATATATGCAATTTGGTCTGGCCCACTTGTCTTTCTCACCATGCATATTGTAGTAAGTTATTTTTTTTATTTAGCATAAAAATTGATATAATTTTTGTTTTATTTTTTTAATTTGAAGAGGTTAATCCTCTCAGTGAAGACTTCATGTGTATATTTGAATTATAATATATTAACTCAAATCTATTATTACTTCCTTACTTGGACAAATATCCAATTTCAGCTTTTTCCTTACTTGGACAACTACACAAGTTCACAACGATTTTCTGAAAATGAACTTTGATTTATTTCAGTTTACTATTTTTTCTATTTAAACATCATCTTTTTTATTTTCAGATACCTAGAAAAATGATGATTCACGATGGAATCAAATGCAACTTTGGAGAGCCGTAAATTACTTAAATAAACTGATATTAATGAATCAAATGAAAAAAAAAATTAGATTATTCCAAACTCCAAGGTGAAAAAAAGCATATTTGCTGTCAAAATTGGGTTGCAAAATTGAAGTTAGTGCATGAAAATTGAGATGGATAAATGAGTTTTAATTCCTGGACATCTGGCCTAGGTAGGGTAATTAATTACAGTTTCTTTTCAAGGGATGTACAAGCAACATAGGCAAGTGGCGACAGTTATTGGTTCGTCTCCAAACAACTTTTTGAAGTGCAGGGTTGAAGATGCAAGTTGAAAGCAACGTCAATGCTTCATCTCCAAACATTTGCACATTGGACTTTTCTTATGTGGGTTATGCATTTTTTTACATCTAAAGACATTTTGATGTGTAAGTTCTCTAATTATATTTGTGTTTTAGTTGAGATGTAATGTATAATAGAAGATATAATGATATTAAAAGTTGTATGTTTTATGATTGTGATGTGTTTTAGTGTGCAAATTGTTATATTTTAATTTCATGCATTGAAATGGGGATTAATCAAAATATAATAAGTGTATCCATAAATTAATAGATTGTGTGGTGACGATTTTAGTTTTGCAAGTTTGCGTAGGGGCGGTTTTAGGTGTCTCAATGTTTGAGGCAGTCGTGGGCATCTCAACATTGAGACAGTCGTGGGCGTCTCAATGTTAAGGCGGGCTTTGGACGCCTTAATGTTGAGACGTCTCATGGTTCGCCTTTATATTTCTTGGGACGGCTCTAGTAAAGATACTTATCAGGCGGACATGAAAGTGTCTCTAAATCGTGTTGAGGCGGAAATAAGTGTCTCTAAACCTAAAAAAAGTGCATGTACAAGACTTTTTTTTAGTAGTGCCCGTAACATTCGTTCCACTCACCGTACCACTTACGAACATTTGAATCTCAAATTTGGTGCCAAAGAGCTTAAATTAGTCATTAAATTGCCTCAATGATTTTGTTGTATTTTGATCGAGCGAGTTTGCTCCACTTAATAAGCAATATGGTGGATCATATGGATCTGACACACAGTGAAAATCTTTACTGGAGTAACTTAAAGTGCACGAGTCATATAATACAGTCGCGGTTGCACTTATGGAACATAATTGAGTCGTGTTGGAGCTAGCGTACTAAAGGCAGCTGGTGCTGTCGGCTAGCAAAGAATCAACATAACACATAATTAATCCATAAGCTTCATTTGGGCTTGAACTGTACGACTCGTCAGAGAAGGAGTTGTTTATCATTGAATTTGTTGAGAGGGAGGAAAGAAGCTTAAAAAGGTTCGATTCGAAGGTGGATCCAATTGAGTATGTGTCTGCGGTTGAACAATTTGCATTGAGGAATTTTGTTTGTGAAGATTTGGGAGAGAAGAGGAGAGAGATGGATCGGAGAAGCATTGTGCCACGTTGAAAAAAATTGATAAAATCCTTTTGATTTTTATGTAAAGAACAGAACTATCTTTTTGACTATTGAGCTTCAAGTTGTTGGGTTCCTTGAGAAGATTAAACATTGAAGAAATTATTAGGTGGCACAAAATTTATATACTAAATGGATGAAAAAGTCTTGGTTTGAAGGGTCCCCGTCAAATATAGCCACTATTTTAAAATAATTAAACTTTGAAATTGATTAATTAGAAGGGACGCACTAAATTGAAAGTTTCATTGAACGTGTTCATGCATTTTATTTTTCTAGACATTGTCGTAGTGTAGTGATGCATATCTTTGGAATAGACCGGATCAAAGATTAATGGAGAACCAACATAAGACGACATGTCATATAACCTTTGTTCTTTTCTCAGGACATGTCATTGCCATTATACAACATGAGTAATCGAACTGTTGTATATGCCATCCATTCTCATCTATATTTTGATTAAAAGTGATTAAACATTCTCCAATTAACTATTAGGTCATATAAAATGTACAAGAGAGATACTACAAAAATGAAAAAAAAATAAACAAGTGAAAATCATCTACCATACACAGAACAAAATTTCTATGAAGTCATGCAATTGAGATTTGTAATTCCATTATTTATTTATTCAGTCAAATATGATACTCAAATTTTATGTATTTGGAGTTATATTAGTACCAATAACTGCCATTTAGATATATTTCAAATTAATTAAAAGAAAACAACAATAATTTTTTACAAATTTCAAATAACACATGTAATAATAGAAAATAGTGGAGGATGTGTTTCCACAACGACTTAGCGGCAAATAAGAAGATAAAACAATAAAGAAAAATGTGATATCACGATGCATCGTAGTACGTCTAAATCATGATAGACTGTATATATATTATTTTTCACTTTTCAATATACTATTTTTTTATATATATACTGCTCTCATTGTTTTAAACATATTTTTATATTTTATGCAATATATACTTTTAGAATTTGCATATATTGTTTTACCATTTTTTAATATACTATTTGTTTTCTATATATTGTTTCCACGGTTTATGTATATATTGTTTACAAAAATAAATTATATATATTATTTTTTCAATTTTATATATTGTTTATTAAATATATATTGTCGTCATGTTGTGAAAGTAATAATGGCCTAGGCTAAACTGTTTTGCCGTGTGGGAAACGGATTATATATCAAACATTATATTTTTTTGTATTAGATGTTTTATCTCATAAACTTATTCATATAATAATTGTGCATAAAGGTTGTTAGATTATTAATTAATTACTCATGAATATGTATGTCCGTTATACGTCATCTGAATATGTGATTCTGATAGTAAAATCGTAAAGCAAAGTAAATACAATTCTTAATTATCCCTAGTCATATATGAGATATTTGTAAGACAAACATATTTGAAAATCTCAAATCATATAAATAGGTACTAGTATGTTAGTTGGATGATGATCACGTTTTACTGATCATGGATATTGGATATCAATTCATTAACATAAATATATGTTGGAGAACATATATTGGATCAACCCACTATGAGAATATACATAGTATATGTCATTAGTATTTTCTCGTTATCTAATGTATGAGTAGTTCTTTGACTTGAGGTCATCATAGATTCCTGCATGTATATCTTCATTCTTTGATGTCAAACGTTATCTTTAACTGGATAACTATAAAAGCTATGATCGGGTATTTAGTAAACCATGAGTAGAAATGTGAATGATCAAGATACAATTTGTTATTCTCGGATACGAGAGAGATATCTCTGGGCCCCCTGATAAATTGAGAGTGAAAGAAAACACACGGCCATGTACGAAAGAATTAATATGTGTTGTTAATGTCTTTTAATTTATTCAGTCTAATTATAAATCAGGAAAGAGAATTGATCATATTAAGGATGACATAAAACCATGCATTATGATCAATATGCGTTTCCTACTTACGTTCCTGAACTCAGTCAAGCTAAATATCGTTTAACAAAGGGACTAGATACATAATTGATGTTTAGGTTATAATCACGTATTATTCATTTAATTTGGGTAATCATAACGTCATACTAGAGGTTACTTATGATTTATAAACTTGAAGTTTATTGACAACATTAAATGAACCTACAGGATCGCACACAAACAGAACTAACTCAGTTGGACACAGAAAAACAAAAGGAAGGTGAAGAGATGTAAGCATGAGATGCTATAAATAGATGAAGTGGTCGTCTGATTATGACAGAAGATTTAGAAAACCCTAGTCGTCTTTTGAGAAAGAGAAACCGGATTCTAGTAGATTCGGTTTCTCCGCCAACGAGAGAGGTTCACGTACGGATACGTGTAGAGGGCGGTGCCGGAGTTATTCGGAGACGAATCTTGAAGCCCTACTAACCGGATTAGTCGAATCCGAGGTATTAAATTAAATTTATTTTTATGATTTGATTGGTATACACGGATCCTTGGTTAGGAAATGGATAAAATTTTTATTCCGCTATGCTTTATTTCATTGCACATTTCCTTTCATGTTGCACGACGGAAAATTCACATTGTGATATATCATGTCCCAATAATAAAATCTCCTTTAAAAGAGAGGCAAAGTGTGAGGAGACTCAGAGATATGGGTAAATTAACTAATATTTCCTTGTAAAATTTATAATAAACGAAAAAAATATGCGAAGCATGTATGTAAAACACGAATAAAGTGAAACTACTTTTATTTATTTTTTGTTAACTTTTGGGCTTACAGATACATAACTCTTGTAAAGGAAAAAAATTAATAAGAGAATATTTACTTTTTTTTGTAACAAGTAAGCATTTTATTAATATTCGGAAAAAGCGATCGGAGAAACGAAACAAGAAACCTAATTCAAAATGAACCTCACTCCAAAAGAATCATGTTTCAACTCTTCGTCGAATTGCAATTTGGCGCGAAAGATGCAACCGGGTATTTAGAGGTGAATTGCAAACTATCAACTCGGTGCTACAAATAGCGAGCGACGAATTCATAAGCTGGCAGAAACGCGGGAGAAACGAAAACGAAAGCTAAAACTCGACACGCAAAACAAAGGGAAGGCAGGGAGGATAATCAAGGGAAGACAACGGAGTAGGTGAACACGTCTTGTGACGACTCTCCAACAACCACTCTTTTGCGTTAGGTTAATAATATTTTGAGTGACCGTTGAGACTATCTGTATTTTCTAGCTTTTCTAGATATTATGTATTTTAATTTATTATTTTGAACTGTACGTCTATTGTTAATGAAGGTCTGTAACTGAACTGGACATTGATTAATAGAATTACGCGGGAGACACCAAGCTCTCCGTAACTTTTCAAAAAAAATAAATATTCGGAAAAAGCACCCGAGATCCCAAAATAGCTAAAATATGAGAATATTTAGTGAAAAAATTGGTGGAGTAGTTAAAATATGTTGAAGGAACAAGGTTTATCTCAGACTAAGGTCCGGGATAAGGAGGGCCCAAAAATAATTTATCTTACTAACCTTATTCTTCCATGTAGATCAGATTCCTTAGGGCTCGTTTGGCATCATTTCCGTCTTTCTGTTTTTCGTTTTTTAAAAACAAAAATCAGTTTTCTATTTTTCTGTTTTTGTTTTCAAAAAAACTGTTTTTTGTTTTTAAAACCGATAATATTTTTCCTAGTTATTATTTTATCAAATATATATTTATAACATTTTCAGCGGCAATATATTAAGTTTTCAGCGCCAATATGCCGTTTATATTATCAACATAATATTTTCAGCGTTAATATACCGTTTTAAATACCAATATATAATTTTCAATATCAATGTACCATTTATAATGTTGATTTATCATTATTGAGTATTAATATCCTATTTTCAGGAATCATTTTTAGAGTTAATATGATATTTTCAATGCCAATATGTTGAGTATTTAGTGTCAATCTACCGTTTACAATATCAATGTATCATTTTCCGTGTCAGTATACTATTTTCAGTGAAAATATATTACTTTTAATGTATCAAAATACTGTTTTTTTAGTATCAATATAACACTTTCAATGTCAATATATCATTTTAGTATTAAATGTTAATATATCATTTTTAATATCGGCATATATTTTTTCTAGTGTCAATATACCATTTTAGTGTGAATATAAAGATTTTAGTATTAATAAACCTTTTTCGGTATCATTATATTATTTTCAGTGGTAAGTTATTTTATTTTTACTGCAATATAAAGTTTCATGGTCAATATTTTTAATTAGTGTCAGCTTACCTTTTTTAGTGGATATAAAGTTTTACGGTCAAAATTCCTTTTTAATATGAATATACTATTTTTTACGCCAACTTACCTTTTTTAGCGTAATACAATATTTCAAGGTCAATATTCTTTTTTAGTGTTATCATATTATTTTCGTGTGGTTTCGGACATTTATATGTTTGGCAGTGAAAAATAGAAAAGAAGAAACAACTCTTTCTTGTTTCCAAAATCCTGTTTATTTTTTGCTATTTGGATAGAAAAAAATGAAAACATAGACATTTTGCCAAACACGTTTTGTTTTTTTTCTGGAGAAAAAAAACAGAAAACAGAAAACGGTAACGATACCAAACGAGACCTTAATATTTTGTTTTCTAAATATTTTTTTTTTAGATTCAAATTCATTATCAATTGATTCAAATTCGTTTGTAGGAATTTCAGTCTGCACTTCTCCCCAAAAAAGCATGTTATTTCTATGACCAAACTTCTAACTCAGCCAAATGAAAGGACTGTCCAGCAACCGATCTTGCAATCTTAACGCATATGACACTTTGTACAAATTCATTTAACACATGACTCCTTGGAGCTTTTCCAATTCATAACCATTTAAAACAAGACACATCATGATGATATTTTTGTAAGATTTCCTATGTGCTAATAAATGGGAGATTTGCAACCCTACATTATCCCAAAATTATAAAAAAGCCCCTGCCATATTGGAAATTGCTAAAAAGCCCCTACATTCGTAGGAAATCAAATTTTAGTCCTGCTGTTAGTTCAATTTTATCACCGTTAACTAACACATTATAATCACTTTAATTTATTTCAAAAAAAAAATTCTTAAAAAAAATTCCAAAAATATTTTTGTTTTAGAAACAAATTTTTTGGGCAAATTGTTTGTACTGAATTTTTTTTAAATAATATTATTTAACAAAAAAATTCTTAAAAAAATATGTTTTTGAATTAAAATTATTAAAAGATATATTTTTCCAAAAAAATTATTTTCTAAAAGAAATATTTTTTTTGCAAAATATATTTTCAAGAAATATATTTTTCAAAAAACATTTGTTAAGAATTTTAAATTTTTTTAAAAAAAAAATATTTTTCAATAAAACAATTTGCTCAAAAAATATTTTTCTTAAATTTCTTTGGAAAAAGATTTTCTAAATAAATTAAAGTGATTATAATGTGTTAGTTAACGGTGCTAAAAGTGAACCAACAGTAAGGACTAAATTTTGATTTTCTCAAGAATACAGGGGATTTTTTGCAATTTCCAGTAAGACATGTTTTTTTTTGTAATTTAGGGATAATGTAATGACTTTGTTTGCAAAATTCCGGCTAATAAATTGTGGAGCTTCTTTTCAGCTCATAGTTGGATCAGGTCAAGGCTCCAGTCTCCACATTTATTTGATTTGGATGGTTTTCAACTTCTTAATATTTTCTTTTTTTTTTTTTAGTAGAAACCCGTAGGCTTTGCATGTTTAAAATAGAATAAAGTTTCTTACAGACCCAACATAACAAACAAACAGCTCAAAAAGAAAGTGGAAGGAGCGTTCGTGGGCAACTGACGCCCAGGCAGGCGCGCCCAGCCAAATATCCTCGGGAGCAGCTTGCGTTCAAAAACTCGATGGTTCACGGGATTCTGCAATTCACACCACGTATCCCATTTCCGCTATGTTTTTCATCGATGCGAGAGCCGAGATATCCGTTGTCGAGAGTCATTCCATCATTGTTCAGGCGACGTTCACACGGCATGGCCGTAGGGCGCGAAGTAAAACTAATGTTTCTTTGTTTGTTTTGTAGGTAGGAGTGAACAAAACTAACGTTTATTTGTTTGTTTTATAGGTTAGGGCGTGAAGAAAAGCTAACATTTATTTATTTGTTTTGTAGCTTAGTAAGCGAAAAAATCTAACGTGTCTTTATTTGTTTTGTAGGTAGTCTGCGAAGAAAAATTAACATTTCTGTAGGTTAGGGCGCAAAGAAAACTGACTTTTTTTTGTTCTTTCTGTAGGTTAGGGCGCAAAGAAAACCAATGTATCTTAATTTGTTCTGAAGGTAGGGCTTTCTAGAAAACCAACGTTTCTTTAATTATTTTGTAGGTAAGGCGCAAAGAAAACTAGCATTTCTTTGTTTGTTTTGTAGGCAGGGTAATGCAAATCATAACATTTTTTTTTAGATAAGCCAAGTAGTGTACTGACTTTTTTTTTTGTAGGTGTAGGTAACTGTGCCTGTGTTTTGAAAACACAGCCGGTCCCCATCTCGGACAAAAGAGGAGGGCTTGCCAATATCATGAAACTTTAGTTATGGTTTTCGGTTTGGAGTTAGGGTGTTTTAAGGCAAATGAAAAAAAAATGTTAAAAATTCTTGAAATCCATCAAGCATTGTTGAGACATCAAATGGCATGGTAATTAATTCTTCAACTTACTTTAATAAAAATTAATTATTATGTCCTTTAATTTTGATCATTAATTTTAATTTAATTATTTAATTTCATATTTTTGCATGTCAGACACAAGCCAATACAAGAAAGTAGGTGTTTACTTGTTGCGGGCATCGAGACTCGTATCGCGAAGCACAAAGAGAGATTCCTTGCATGTACGAGCAGCAACACACCGAGATGAGCTCCAGCAGCAGCGCGATGGGCGAAGACTCAAAGGGCGATATTCGGCTGTGAGAATTAACAAACGAGCATTGTGTACATTCAGCGCACGGACGAGATAATGGGCTAGCTCAGCATCATGGACGAGCCGGTGGATCAAGGGGTTATAAGTGATAGTTTTTTGCTTTGTTATGGCGGCATGGAAATTGGAGGAGGGGCGATGGTTTTGGGCAGGATTAATTATCATCCTTATGATATGATTTTTGCTAAATCCTACCAGGTTAGGAGGTATTTTTAGTTGGTATATTTTTTCTTTTTTTTTAAATAATGTTTAGGTTCTGAAAAAACGGCTTACCTTGCTTTATTGTTCGGGAAAGTCTGATCCGGGGGAAAACTCATTACTCCTTTGATAGTTTTGTTACACTCAAAGAGCGCTGGAAATTCTAAAAAGCAAAATCAAATCACTCAGAATTCTAGAAACAAAACTTAACTCAAAAAGAGATGTTGAGTTCATGACAGGTGGGAGGCGGTTGGCTGGAGCAGGATTGTGATGACCTGATCCCGCATTTAATGTTGTGAGTGAAAGAAAGCCGGTAAAAGAGGAGGTTGATGATGCCAAACTCGCGTGGCTTGTTGTGAAGAATTTTAAGATTATTGGATTGTTATTGCTAAGGTGAATGGATTGAAATGTGTTGTGGTGATAAGTGGATTGTGTTGTGATGATAGCTGAAAATTGGACGAAATTGGACCACAAAAGGGGCTGAAATACTAAAAGATATAAATATTTATATGGACTAAAAAGCATGAACAAGATGAAAAGACATCCATAATTTTTATTAAAAAAATATATTTCGATTATTAAATTTCATAAGAATTATATAATTATCAAGTGATAAGAAAGTCCACAATTGTAGTTTTAATATTTACATTAATAATTTTTTGAAATGAAAATAAAAACTTAATTACAAATGAAAATAAAAACGGTACGGAAAAAACAATACAAAGCGGAGATTCATGATTTGAAATGTACAATTGAAGAACGATAGTTATTATTTCAAGATTTGAAATATGTCGGACCGAAGTAGGGAGCCGATTTGATGCTAGTTTGCCGGTAGTTATTTCTTACATTTTTTATGGGTTTATATTTGATATTTCTGTAATTTTTATCAATTTAAAAAAGAATATTTTATTGTGTTTTTTATAGGATAAGAGAGAGAAAGGAGTTTGTCAAGATTCCAAAAGAGTATTTTATAATAATTTTGGAAAATTTACAAAAAGCCCCCTTATTTTGTTTAAATTAAAAACATGCATTGTTGGAAATAGCAAAAGAGTCTCTATCCTTAAGAAAAGAGGTTTATTTTTCAAGTTTTTAAAAATAGAGGAGATTTTTGCAGTTTCCAATAATGCAGTTCTTTTTGTAACTAGGCATAATAGTGGGGGTTTGTTTTTGTAAATTTTCCTATAATTATTTTACCTCACTTCAAAATCCAATTTTCGACATGATATAGGGTCCTATTGGCTTTCCCCATTTAACATTCAACAAATTGAATATGGTATAACAACAGCCATGTCAACCAATTCGCTACATAACACACACTTTTGTAGACGAAAAACAAAATGCTCTCTCCCTTTTTGGCCTATTTTGCATTTTAGGCATAATATAGGAGCTTTTTTTGCAAGGTGCATGGGAATTTTCTTTTTCAAATTTAGTCATGATATATACTTTTCTTTACAAATTCTCCTGACATTGAATCATCTAAACATGGGTATCAACAAATTCTAGCCGCCACACGATCCACAATTTTGTAGGCAAGAAGCAAAACCCGAATTTGGGGTCCTCCACGTACATGCGGGGGAGTTTCTCGGCTCGGTAGCGGTCGCACAAGCCAAGGCCCAAGAAAGAAGATGTCGGCACTAAATGACTAAACACCCAATAATTTTTGCGGTAAATAATAAATAAATAAATAAGTTAATTAGTTGATTTATTGAGATGAGGATATAATGATATGACTAAATTAATTAATTCATTCATTCATTGAGTTGGTGAATTTGATGTAAATTTCAAAATAGTGTTACTTTTTAGTAAGCAAAATTGGTGTTTTCGTCATTTCAATTGGCAAAAACTATTTATTATTTATTATTTTTCCAGACTTGATTTCCTGTGAAAAAACAGTAAAATAAAATTGTGTTCGTAATCCAATTAGTTTCTAAACACAAACTGTTAAACTATCTATTTCTACTAGGTGGGAGAAAAGCGGGAGCACTTGGTTCATAATGCACTCTAAAAGGTCCTTGAATAATTGTACCATTGTAATATATAAAAATGTCTGAATTATGAGCCTTTTTCTTGAAAGAGAGAAAGAGAGAGAGAAGTGAAAGTTTAAAAGAAAGAACTATGAGATTTGTTGATTTTCAAATGTCACGAGGGGCTCTTTAAATAGAAAGTAAAACTAATCGGATTCCCTATGACCCCTAAACCCTACACCTAAACTCTATACCTAAAAAGATGAAATTCCTCCTAAATTCTACCACTGTTAAAGTAAAGATTCGCACTAAAAAAAAAGCGGAATTGTCATTCTAATCTGAAAAAGCAAAAATTCTCAATTAAATTCTAGTTAAAATACAATTTCCTCCTAGTTATTGGGCGAAATTGCTAATTTCGCCTAGTGGCTAGATGAAATCTTTCATTATTCGAAGTAACAATTTTTCTAAAAAAAAATACCACAATTTCGCGTAGTCACTAGCCGAGTCACTAGCCGAAACTGTGATTTTTTTCAGCATTACGTCATGACACAACTATTAGAGTGTTGAAGCGGAATTTTTTTATTTTCTTACTTTCGATCAAGTACTGGGAGAAAGTCCAAATTTTCCTTAATTGAGGGATGTTTAGACTTGCTAATGGCTCAACGAACTCAAAAAATAAAAATCTGTTGTTTCCTAGTATGTGGGCGAAATGTGCTAGTTTTGCAAATAAAGTTGGTCAAGAGCTATTTTCGGAAATAAATTTATTTCAGATGCCACTTTAAAAAAAAGTCAAATATGGCAGCATTCTATCAATGATTCGTTGAAGCTCCAATTTAGAAGAATGCCGAACGAATAATTATCTAACATCAGTTTCTGCATCCTTCAAAATTCTATCGAGTCTCAGTTTCTTCAGCTTGTTAAATGTCGGCAATCCTCCTGTCACTATGCTCTTCACAGTTCAGAAAAATAACATCAGCTTCAGAGTAACATAAATCAATTCTTCCCACAAATAAGTAACAACGAAATAAACTAAAATAAAATTAAATGCCTTCATTGCAAGTCCACATAACCCGAGTTTCATGACATTTGAAACTCGGCTCAAAATGCTCAGAATATCACAACCCGACGAACCATCTTCAAACAAATAATTCCCTTCATAAGAGACGGCAACTCATCATTCAACATTCTAATACCATTTGGAAAATCCCATACTAAATTCAGCGATTCAATACGTGGAGTATCTATGTGGATTCTGTTCGGAATCACATTTTCCACCAAATACAAAACCCTCAACCCGTTCGATGAAACCTCCAAAGTATCCACATTGCAATATTCAATGCAGAATATTTCAATAGCGGGGCATCCTGCCAAAATCTTCTCCAAAACACTGCGCTCAAAACTCACATGGTAAAATATGAATCTCTTCATTCTAGGAAAAGTCACGGACAGTGGGAGGAGATTCATGGCTAAATTTGCACGAACACCGAGAGTCAACTTCTCAAGCGAATCACAACGGAACAACAAGGTGGGTATCGCCAGCTTGCCCCCCTTGATGGAAATAACTCACGGTTTTAATTCCAACACATAAAGTATCCATGCATCGGGAATCTGGTTATCGTTTTGGCAGAGAAGCACGAGACGAAAGAGATCCAAGTGCGAACTTTTCCTCAGAAGAAGAATGGAAAAGACTAACTGTCCGAATTGCGCCTCCTGTCTATCCAAATTCAAACCACGACAGCCGTTAAAATAAAATTCTAGAGAGGGAACATAATTCCATAAAAAAAAAATTGAATTGTAACATAAAGCCATAAATTGATCCATCTTTTCGAGAGGAAGGAGGTTTTAATTGATTTCTCTTGTAGGCAAGAAGGATAAGTTGTGGGTGAGAACCGAATTGCGAAGCTGGTTTATTCGGTCTTCATTTTCATCTTCTTGTTTCAACACTTCCATTTCTCTACTCATTTCCCAATTGAAGCTGAATTACCTAAAAGTATTGAAATAGAAATAAGTAAATTTAAATGACTGTAATTGATTAACACATGATTACCCGATAGTTTTTTTATGCTGGAGAGAGGAGATGAGGAACCGTGTCATGTCTTGTCGTATGAAGTGAAAAAAAAGGTAATAAGATACATGACTTTGAATCAGGTGTGTACACAGTTTGGATAATTGGTAAGATAGATCACTTTGAATCAGGTGTGTACACAGTTTGGATAATGCTATTACCATATTGTAATTGCAATGCACGATTCTATCATATTAATGAATATTATCTTTTGATTAACGAATATTAACTTTGATTGAATCATAGTCCGTTTGATGGGAATTTATTTAATTTGTCACAAATTCACATGAAATTTCTCAAAAAAATTTAGACCATTAATGCAGCAATTATTAAGTTTTATCGCGCAAAAATAACTTCTTGTTATCAATCTCTATCAGAATCATCGATCATAAATTCACAAACTTTAACCATACAAAATTCAAATATACTCCATATCATCTTTAACTTAACAATCTAATACTAAGTCTGCTAATTCATAAACGTTATTACAAATACAAAAAAACAAAAACAAAAATAAGCTCAAAATATTAAATATTAATTTTCTTTTTTCGTGTCCGAGTCTTGAAGAGCAGCCAGCCTCTCAACAAGAGGTGGATGCGAGTAATGATACGCTGAATACCACGAATCTGTATTCATTGCTGATAAGTTCTCTTCCTAAAAATATCAAATCATGTAAGTTTCAAGTTTATTAAATGCATGTATCAAGTATCACATGTTATAAAACTGAGAAATTTACAAAAAAGCCCCAACATCATGCCCAAATTGCAAAAATGCCCCTACAACTGCAAAAGAGCCCCTGCGTACTTGAGATTTTTTTCAAATAATCAAGAGTAGAAAACTAACGGTAGGTTTTTTGCAATGTGGCAATAATGTAGGGGATTTTTTAATTTCCAATAATGCAGGTGCTTTTTTGCAATTTTGGCATAATGTACATGCTTTTTTGCAAATTTCTCTATAAAATTGTAAATAGTTGTTGGAGGAGGACTAACCTGTAATTTTACGAGAGCGGCTTTAAGTGTTGAAGTGTACCCTAATTTCTTTGCAAAAGCATCAGCCTATATAAACATTTATTTTATTTAATGTCAAAAATAAATATTATATATTATAAATTTGAATTATGATAAATTAAATTTAACAAAAAAAATAACCTGAAATTCAAATGCTCTGCTGACGAGGTTGAGACCGAAGCTGACCAAGTGCTGCACTGGTATTATTGTGTGCTGAAAAATAAAAATAAAAATATTAATTTAATGCGTCTTAACTTTTAACCAATTTAAAAATTAAAATATCATTAATATAAAAAGAATACCTGAAATATAATGAGACCAATAATTACAGGCTGAGTATCAAACCCAAAGCTTTCAAAAAGATCCTTTGAATTTCTCACGAGTGCATACCCTCCAAATTGCAGAAACGTAAGCATCTGTATTCAAAATATTGATTAATTAATTCATTGTAAAAAATATTTATTTATTTTAATACACAAAAATATTGAACGAAAGAAAACCTGAAGAGCAATAAATGTGTATAATGTATGGTTGAGTTTCCAGTGGCCAAGTTCATGTGCTAAAACCGCTACAATTTCCTCTTCATCTGAGCACTAAAATATTCAAATAAAATAAATATATTAATTAATTCATCTTTAATTGTGAAAAATAGAAAATAATTAATTAATCAAAACAAACCTGCTGAATTAATGTGTCGTACAAAACAATACGCTTGTTCTTGAAAAATCCATACATATACGCCTGTCAAAATCATAAACATAAATAATCAGAACCTTAAAGCCTAAACCCTAAATGAACAAAAAAGGAATTTAAATTTAGATTTAAATTTATTGAAATTTGGAACTGACATTACTGTGGCTTGATCTAGTCGATCCATCAACGACAAATAATTTTTTAAGAGGGAATTTAAGAGAGGCCGCTAATTTCTCTATTTTCTCTCTTAGTTCTCCTTCAGGAAGCTTCATTTCATCAATTTCATTAATTTTAGTAAATAAATAAATATGTGAAACATATTTTTGTAAAATTAGGTTTATGTAGGAGACTTACAGGAGTGAATTTGTTGAAAAGAGGAGCGATTAATACAGGATAAATAGTCATCATTACGATAGAAAGTACAAACATGAAACCCCATAAATATATCGCTAAATAAGGGCCTCCTTTCTGAAAATAAAAAGCATATTTAGTAAATAAAAAATGTGTATTTAATGTTTAATAAATAAATATGATTAGAAGAAATATATATTAATTAAGTACCTGAACTATGTAAATAATAGCTGCTACAATAGGAGGGCCAAGTATTATGGAAAGAAAAATCCCTTTAATTATGTCTCTAAAGAAAAGCCATACAGTTTGCTGCAAAATAAAATATAAATTTATTAATATATATTATCAAAAAATAATGGTTAATTAAAAAGGAAAAAAATTAAATAAATAACCTTATTAAATCCGTGACGAGCCTCAACTACAAAAGTTGAATAAAGAGAGAACGGCAAGTCGATTATCTGTATTAATTAAAGCCACATATTTATTAAAATTATTTTAATGTGTTAAAATCATATAATGTTTTTATTTTTTTAAAGAGTGGAAATAAACCTGTGACCAAATCATAACAAAAGCAAGAAATGAAAGAGTGTGAATTATTTCATTTTCTACATTCAGGCCAAAATATGCAACTAACTCCTCGGATTTCTGCAAAATTAATTGAACTCTCAAAAATCATAATCAAGTATTAATTAAATAAAAATATTTAAAAAATTTAGGGACAATTTAATATCTTACCATCCAAACCCAAGGCAAAACTCGGTAGTATAATATTGTAGTATCCATCAATATAGTCACAACTCCATGCACAAAATGAAACCGACTGAAAAATAATAAAAAGAACACACAAATTTAAATTTTGAATGCTTCAAAAATTAGAGTATAAAAGGGGGAAATTTATTACATAACTTGAAAATGGAGGGGTACAATAAAAATATGAGACCTTTTATCAAGACTATACGCTCTAGATCTTTCGAATTTTTCTTGACTGACAACAACTTCAAGAGGTTTAGGGAGATTTGGAAGTTTGAGAGCTGAATGCTGTCGTAAATCAAGGTACGTCTCAAAAATATACATGAAGATCATAAACCCTATAAAAGAAATAATCAAATTTAAACAAGGAATAATCGTTTACTGTGTTTATTTTCAAGCAGTGAGCTAGGGTTTTCGATTGGAAGTTACAGATTAGGTAAATTCGATTAGATCCGACTGAACTACAACAATTAAATCGGAAAATTCATTTCTGAATCCCAATCTCGTAATAACATTGTTTCAATCGAAGAATTAATAAGATAGAAGGTGAGATGACATACCGACGACCAATTCCAAGTAAGGAAGCACCATTAGAACTGAGCAACAATAGATCGATTGATAAAGAAGATTGGATAGAAGAGATAAAGATGATATTAACTCTTAATAGTAATAAGGCGAGACCCGAGAGTGATTCTTTGCTCTAGACTAGAGCGACATCAAATGTCAAGACTTGTTGGAGCAGCAAAGGTTAAAAAGAAAAATAGAGAAAAGAAAAAGGTCGACAGAGGGATGAAACTGAATGAGATAAATTATTGAATTGAGAAATTCTAGATGAAACTGGTTCGTGTGAAGCGAGCCAATGAAATTACGACGTATCAGCAAAGTTAGTAGAATGACGTGTTTTTATTTGCTAGGTCTTTCTAGGACCATTTCCACTAAAAGGTTCTTGTTACTTAGTTTAGTAGAGAGATTAAGAAGATGCGAACATTACTAACAGATCCGGTAAATGTAATTTTATTATTTTAATGTTAAGTCAATTGGGCTTGATTTAAAAGCCTAAAATGCAGGCCTCATAAAAATATTAGCAGTAGGATTGGAGATTTAAATAAACAGAGCATTTTAACCCAAATAAAGGACTAATTTACCCAAAAGTGAGTAGGCCTTGACAAGATGTTTAGATCAGTCTGTTCAGAATTCAGATTATGACAAGAAAAGCCCAATTAAAGCCTTTTTTAAAATGCGAAGTATGCAAGTTGTTGGTAGAAAAGTGTATGCATTCACTGCTTACAAATGCCATTTCTAGAATCACATATATTTTATTTTCAGGACAGAGGTAAGACCTCCATCAAATCCGTTTCATCACTTTCATGATTCCTTTTTTTTTTTTTTTTGCTTAATCATGGACGGAGATAAAGGGGGTCAAGCAGGGGCCTTGGCCTCCTATACTTGGTGTATTTTATTTATTAATACTTCTTAAATAATATGCTAACAAAATATTATCTTTATTCCATAAGTTCAAACAATATATTATACTCCAAGTTCATTAAACTTTATGATATAAATGTGTGCTTCAGTCTTGAACATGCAGCAATCATATTTGGAATTTTCGTATAAATTAAATTATATAACGAGTTACCAAAATTTCAAATTATCAGTACCAAGCATTTTGTTGTACTCAGTTTGATGATATTCAAAATTATTCCGAGCTACTAATATATTTATTTGAGAATGTCTTAAGCTAGATAATCACACGATGAAGTTCTCGGAAATAAATAGTAAATCGAATTAGACGTATCTTGCTAATCTCAGAAGAACAAGAAGTCGTCATGCGTGCAAAGGATTTCAAGACGTGGGAGTAAGCTTTTTTAGTCTTTTAGTGTGTTGTGTGGAGTAGGTAATTTAACTTTTATTCAAAAGAGAGTATACTCTGCAAACTCCTCAAATCAGGCAAGATCCATTGGTAACAGAAAAGTTCTATTCCCAACGGAACTATCTGTTGGCAACAAACCTATGCGTTAAAAAAAATCTTCCCCAGGAAACTGGCTGTTATATAGTCTGTTGGCAACGGACCTAGTCCATTGGCAACGTACCTTCGGGAAACTAGCCGTTGGTTTAAAATTTGCATTGATTTTCATTTGTTTTTGGCAGTCCGTTGGCAACGGATCTGCGCAGTTTCCATTTTTAAGCATTGCTCTTTCCTCCTTTAAAAGGGGGCAACCCTCCTCAGATCCATCCACGATTTTTCAATACGAAAAGCAGAAATACTGTCTTTTTAATACTATTAAATTGCTCTAAATCTCAAGAGAGAATAATAGAGTTGTTAAGCGTGTTGCTCGTTGTTTGTTGAAGTTAAAGAGATCGAGTTGTAAGTTATTGCTCCATCAATTCGTCAAGGTTGTTGTAAGACGAGCGATGGTTCGAGGTCTTGTAACGATCAAGTTTGTTAGTGAAATCAGTGCCGCAAAGCAAGTTCCGGAGAGTAGGCAACTCGTGAAGGCGGTAATGGCCGTTAGTGAGTAAACGGGTGATTAAGACTTACGCAACCACTTCGCCGAACTCCGTCAACAGATCTGGTATTCGGTATCATTTTACTTTTACTATTTATTTTAATTTCTTGTTTATTTAATTTGTTTTGTTAATTCGAATTTAAACAACCATCAACAAAAGTCTAAAAATATTAAAAATATAAAATACTAAAAAATACTAAATTTACACACTTTCGCATGTTTAGGCCTATAAAAACCCACCTACAGGCCTCAATCGAATAACAATTAATAATAACAACTCAATCGACGATAACTTAAATAAGAAACTAAATAATTGTGTTTGTGAAAAATTAAAAACTAAAATAAGTCATCTAAAAGTCGAAGTTGTAAGTTTAAAAAATGAAAATAAATCCCTCAAGTCTGTCTGTGCCAGAAATGTCTCGAGCAAACTTGATGTAGACAACTTATTTATAGGGCAAAAACAAATTGATAAAACTGGTTTAGGGTTCAAGAAAGAGGTCGGTACTAAACCCGCTTCTTCAAGACCTAAAAACCATACAATAAAAAGGAAGAACCCATACAATAAAAAGGGAGCTCAATCAACCTAAGAGTAGAGGAAGTACATTCATGTACCGAGACTACTCTAAGGGCCAAAGTCCTAAAAGTCAAACTTCTAAAAGTTTTAGTAATAACAATAGGTTTCACTATTTTCATGATTTCCGGCATATTCATGAAAATAACCGCAGTGTCACAACCGAAAGACTTTGTAAAATAGGTCCTAATATTTATTTTTATGAAATAGTCGACACACATGTCCCGAGTAAGATTCAACATAATGAATCACAACATCGAGCTTCTAAACATTACACAAATGCACATAAAAAACATAGTTTTTCAAACTCAAATAATTTTACGAAATCAAACAACTTTTCCAAATCAAACAATTTTGCAAAATCAATTGTTTTTAGTGTCAAGTCGACCGAGACAAAACTTAGGAAAGCCGAGTTTTCAATCCACTATAAAAATCATTTTGTGAAAGATACTGAAGAGATTTCGAACCCGACTTGTTCATTTTGCAACTATTGTTTCAAAATAGGTCATATTTCGCTAGAGTGTCTAATGTGTATACCTGCCAATTCTTCAAAATTTTTTTGGATGCGTAAAGATAAAAACAATAGTAGCTTTACCTCTGATTTGGAGGTACCGAATTATATCCAGACGCTTCGGTAAGCTCCCCCCGATTTTACTAAGCCATATTTTAAGGTGGAGCTATGTGCAGGAAATCATATTAGTTAAATATCCTCATTCATTTTAACTAATATATTTTCTTGCAGATGTGCCTAAGTTCATCGTGTAAAACTGACCAGTGGTGTTTGGATAGTGGTTGTTCTCGCTATATGACATGGGATAAGAGTAAGTTCAAGACCTTGAGACCCTTCGACGGAGGAGATGTCAGTTTTGGCGGGAATCAGAAAGGAAAGATCGTTGGCGTGGGCTCAATCGGCACAGGTAATTGCGCATTGGAGAATGTCTATTTTGTGGGACTTAAACACAACCTAATTAGCATAATATTACAGTTTGCATGGGAAAAAGAAAGTGTAACATTTATTTCTTTGACTTTCATTCTTTTGTACCAGGCACTCATTGACTGACCGCTTCAGAATCGAGTTCGCATCTATGGCACATGCGACTGGTCCATGTATGCATGGACAGAATTTCGAAATTATCCCGTAAAGAACTAATTTCAGGTTTGCCATCATATAAACTTAAGCTAAATGAGTTATGCGATACTTGTGAGCATGGTAAGCACTCCAAGTCATTGGGTTTTAAGTCCAAGACCGTGGTCTCGATGAAGCGCCCCCTCGAGCTACTTCACCTCGACTGGTGCTGCCCTATGAGCGTCTCTAGTCTCGTCGGAAAAAGGTATTGATTTGTAATTGTTGATGATTACTCTCATTTTACTTGAGTTTATTTGTTGATTCAAAAGAATGAAACTTGTGAGGTGTTCAACAAATTTTGTTCCCTTGTGGAAAATAAACGAGGCACCACTATCATTACGGTTCATAGTGATAATGGTGGTGAGTTCAAAAATGCAAAATTTGATGACTTTTGCTCAAAAAGGGGATATAATCGTGAGTTTTCTGCTCCAAGCACTCTACAACAAAATGGAATAGTAGAGCGTAAAAATCGCACTCTTATCGAGCTTGTCCGTACCATGTTCAACGAACATCCCACTCCGAAATACTTTTGGGTTGAGGTAGTTAACACTGTTTGTCATGTCGCAAATCATGTCAGCCTAAGGTCACAAGCTAAACATATCTTACATGAAAGTTTTTGGTTGTAAATGTTTCATTCTTGATGAATCTAATAAACTTGACAAATTTGATTCGAAATCTAACGAAAGCATCTTCGTTGAATATTCTAATACAAGTAAAGCATATAGAGTATATATTAAATCTTCACATATTATTGTTGAATCCGTGCACTTGCATTTTGATGAAACTAAAAATGGGGCCGAGAAAGGTGTTTCTTTGACAAATACAGGTACAAGTGGCGGATTGAAGGAAGCAAACCAACCGAATATCATCGAGCTCAATCTTGGTGATCCAACTTTAGACGAACCCAACAATACTGCCACACAAGAAAAAATCAACCGAATGGCGACAACTCGACTCAACAAGATCAAAACCCTAATCAAGTCGACTCTCAACCGATTAAAATTTGTTTCATAAAATTCGCTATTGTAATTTCGAATTATTATTTTGTAAGGGCTAAAACGAAAATTTTGCATAATGCCTTTTTCTTTTCCGAGCTGTTACCTTTTATGAATAATTAAGGGTGTAAATGAAAGTAATTGAAGGGAGAACAAACGCTACATTTTCTGATGGCTGCCGTTTCTGAAGGAGATGCATAAAACTCCTCCGAATATTAGGTCGCCGGGCTAGTAGGATATACATTCTCCTTTCTAAAAAGAAGTGTGGGCGAGAGAAATTTCTGCTAGGGAGCAAAAGGAGTCACGTGCAGGATAGACAGACTCAATCTTCTCAAGCTAATGAGTCTGACTCAATTTTATTTTGATTCAAGTAGTACAAATATTTAGTGAGACCTTGTCAGAATGAATGGAGGCATTGAACCGATGTATTTTGTGAGGGTTTTATTAGTCTATATGTTGCTGTTTTGATTTTTATTACCCCATTTGATGCGTAACAGGGAACTTAAGCAAATTATATAGTTAAGGTTCTGATGATTATTAATTTTATATAATGAAAACTAAATAATTTTGTTAGAAAACAAAATCAAATGACAAGTCACTACGATTCTTGAATTTTGGATTATGCGTAATGATAACCGAGTAAATACCGCACGTGACTCGAGATGTCACGGCCATCAATAAAGTATAAATACCGCACATGACTCAAGATGTCAAGAAAGTATAAGTACCGCATATGGCTCGAGATGCCATGGCCGTCAAGAAAGTAGTACCGCATATGGCTCGAGATGCCATAGCCGTCAAGAAAATAAAAGCGCCGCACACGGCTCGAGATGCCGTGGCCGCCGGATAATTAAAAGTGCTGCACACGGCTCGAGAAAAGGATTAATGCTTCATGGGTTATAAGTTCAAGGAATCATGATTATTGAGCAACGATATTAGTTTATTGTTTTTAAGTATATGTTGAGTTATAAATTATATTTTATTGGTGTATGTCGCTTAACACGACTAATAGGTCGTGTCGCGGTTACATCCGGATTCAGGGTGTAACACGCATCAATTAAAGGATTCACGTTCTTTCAAATGGATGTTAAGAGTGCGTTCCTAAATGGGTTCCTCGAAGAAGAAGTCTACGTCGAGCAACCTCCCGACTTCAAGGATCCGACCAATCCCGATCATGTTTACAAGTTGACGAAGGCATTATATGGGTTGAAGTAAGCACATCAGGCTTGGTATGGACGGCTCTCAACATTCCTTGCTTCTCATGGTTTCGAAAGAGAGAAGAGCGACATGACACTCTTCACAAAGAAAAGGAAAGATTAAATTTATTAGTTCAAATTTATGTTGATGATATTATATTTGGATCTAGTGATGCGATACTTGCCGAGGATTTTTTTGTGTTAATGCGTGGTGAATTTGAGATGAGTATGATGGGCGAGCTAAACTTCTTACTTGGATTGCAAATCAAACAAACCGACAACGGTATCTTCATCAACCAAGTTAAGTACATGCATGAACTGCTCAAAAGATTCGGTATGGACCAAGGAAAGACGAGCGACACGCCAATGGTGAAAGACATAAAGCTCGATGTCGATGAATTGGGTGAATGTGTAGACATTTTCGGTTATCGAGGTATGATCGGTAGTTACTTTATTTAACGACAAGTAGACCTGATATTATGTTTGCCATATGTTTATGTGCCCGATTTCAAGCAAACCCTAAAGTCTCACCCTAAATGCGGTTAAAAGGATATTTAAATACCTAAAAGGGACAATAAACTTAGGGTTATGGTATGACCGTGACAGTAGACTGTCACTTTTGGGATATACGGATGCTAACTTTGTAGGATCAAAAGTGGATCGAAAAAGTACAAGTTACACGTGTTAATTCTTTGGAGAGAACTTGGTATCTTGATCAAGTCGAAAATAGAACTCCGTCACCCTTTCTTCGGCCGAAGTGGAATACGTCGCAGCTGGAAACTGCTGTGCACAACTCCTATGGCTAAATCAGACACTAGACCACTACGGACTCGACTTTCGGAAAGTTCCAATTCTGTGCGACAATACGAGTGCAATTTGTATCGCCAAGAATCCTGTGCAACACTCCAAGACGAAGCACATTGAGATTCGCCACCATTTCATTCGCGACCACGTCAAGAAGGAAACCTCGAGATTTTTCACATTGGAACATATGATCAAGTCATGGACATCTTCACGAAACCGCTAGCTTATGCTCAATTCTCCAATCTACAATTAAAGCTCGGTATGCTCGAATTAAAAGATTAATCTCTCAATCTTTAATATTTTATGTTTTCGGGAATTTTTAATGAAATTCTCCTCGATTTTAATTGGTTTTCTTTCATGGTTTTTTTTTTCTTTTACTTTTATTTTTGAAATACTATATTTTTTTAAAAGTATATTTTTAATTTTATTTGAATGAAAAAATAAGCAAAAATACTAGTAAAACACCCTCCAACCTCAAAATCTGCTAAAGTCTGTTGGCAACGGAGGAGCCCCGTTTCCAACGAAACTTAAATTCTCCATACAAACTCCAGAACGTAATTTTCCCAACAGATATAGTCTGTCAGCAATGCACCCCCAACGGAAGGCTCTGTTGGCAATGTAACATGTCCGTTGCCAACGGAATAAGATGAATTTCGATTTTCAGTTCTGATTTTCCAAGAATCCAAATCCAAAATCCTCTCTATAACCGGCGAACCACTCCTCTTCTCCCCCAAATTATTAATATGCTCCATTAAAACCCAAACAAACCTTCTCTCTTCTAAACCACCAAACCTTAACCCTCATTTACCCCCACATCAACCCCCAATCTAACTCTTTTGGCCTCCAAACCTACCCAAATCTTCTCCAAACGCAAAATCTCCACCAAATCTCTACTCAAAAACTTCTAACACCCTCTCAACTTGGTGGATTCATAAATCGCAACCTTGAAGAACTTACTCGCCTCTCTTCACACTTTTTCGCGAAATCAACCTATCGGCAACTCTCTCCTCAAGGATTCAACAAGGACTTGGTATAATTTCATATCTTTCTATCAATTTCTCAATCTTTCAAAATTACCTATGGCACCCAAACCCAAAACCTCCGCTAAAAAGACGACAACCCAAAAATCGAGTACTCACCCGGAATTGGACTTTAGAACAAGGAAAATAAATTTCTTTTCAAAAATCCGGACGCTTTCAACAAATTTTATGACCAGTTGAGTGAAAAGGATGTATGCAAGTGATTTCATGCAACTCGTAACAACAAATTCAAACAAATCTATGACTTTGTCATCCAATTTCCGGAATTTTGGAAATTTACCGGTCTATTGCGCATATTTGAAACCGGTTATGTCACGCTCGTTAAACTTTTTTACACAAATCCAACCTTTGATGACCAAAACTATCAAGTAACCTCCTGACTTTTCGGGCACCCGGTCATTATAAATCCGGTAAATCTTTGCGAATGGTTTGGATTTGAAGTGAGCCAAGACCAAGAATGCTTCTATATCGAGCGCTCAAATGAATTTTCGCGTGATGTACCATCCTATGATGATATGTGCGAGTACATACAAGGCGACATTCCTAACCACAACCTGACAAATTACGAACCGCTACAATGGATTGTTTTTCACTTCGTCAACAACATCCTGGCACCAGTCGCAGCTCTTAAAACAAATTTCGAACGGTGAAATATCTATCTTCTTCGACACTTGTGGTATAAATCCAAAACGGTGAATATTCCTTTCTTGATCTATTATCATATGAAATATTTCTCGCAAATCGAAAATCTACCTTATGGAAATCTTCTCACCTGGATCTGTGACCGCCTCAACATCGAGATTCCCCGTCGCATACTTGCTAACGCCGTTGAAAAGATCCCCAACCATGATCTTCTCAGCATGGACAAGTATGCACGCTAATACAATCTTCTATCTTTTCAACATGGACAAGTATCTTACGCTAATACGAAACATATGGCCACTTCAAGTTGGCGGGCAGGAAAATCTTTCATCACTTGCCCCCTTCGAATGAATGCGGATAACCCATGTGGCTTTCCGGTACAGAATTCAAGACACCAGAAAATCTCGCGCGTGCTTTACGTGCATTAAATCCTCAAGCAAAACCGGCCCCGACAAACTCTACCCCAACCCGACGGATGAACCCGTTATCAACCAAGAACTACC
This sequence comes from Juncus effusus, assembly GCA_027726005.1. NCBI lineage: Eukaryota > Viridiplantae > Streptophyta > Magnoliopsida > Poales > Juncaceae > Juncus > Juncus effusus. The sequence continues at coordinate 4,817,771 of CM050897.1, read as the reverse complement.
ATTGGAACCCGAGGCCGAGCACAATGACCTTGACAATGACGACGTCATCGATTTCGACAACACCACCGGTACAACCGATTAAGTGTTATGTGCAATGGCCAGTCGCCAAACCCGAGATCTCGCGGCTCTTCATGACGGCCAACAAGAGTTACGATTTCACCAAGATGAGAGCGATGCAAGATTTGCGGAATTTGTTCGCGAAAATAACCGGATTTAACAAGACCTTTATCGAATTCAACAAGAGAACTATCAAATCCTACTCACGGCTTTTAATACCCGTTATGCTCCGGGATCCTCCTCCTCAAACCCTAACCCTTCCGATTTCGACGGACCGGCCGAGTAAACTGTGACCCTTCCAAGCCTTCTACCCTAAAACGTACTAGTGCTATGCCCTTTATTTCATCAAAGATTTTTTTAATATTTTTTTCTTTCTTTGTGTTGTTGTAGTAGTTTCGCTTTTGTGTGGTGTATTTCCTTTTATTTATTTTTTATTTTTTCGAACTTGCGTTGTAATATTTTAGTATTATGAACTTATTTAAAATTAATTTTCATTCAATATTAATGTGTGCATGTTGATAAGTCATTAATTATACACATTTTATACCCTATACATATGTGATATTGCACCATTATATATGTTAATATTCTATTTATATGGATAATAATCACAAATTGAATGTTGATACTACTAATTACATATTTATGTGAATTCAGGTGCAATTTGGATGGAGCATAGCTTGAAAATAAAGATGTTGGAGCACAAGATGGAGATAATAATCAAGATTTCGACCTGCTGACACAGAATCAGTATTTCAGCCATAACTCACAATCTGGGCCTCCTCTATATGCATACTATATACCGTTCAAAAGAAGAGAACAAGGCCCACAATTCATTCCATATCACCAGAGCCCAATTAAGAGATATACATGTCCCAAATTGACCATCTTCTGGACAGATCTTTCATGCACTTTGCATACACTCTTCATGCCTTTGCCATGCTCCCTTCACACTCTTTGCATGGAGCTTCATTTATCCCTCATGACCACCTTTTGAGAGGCAATATAACCAGGTGCAAGGCATCTCTTCAATTCACTTTTTGAACTTCATCATTCTCTCTCTTGGAGTTGGACAAGTCAAGCAAGCTTCACTCTTCCATCCACGCTTCATTAATGGGTTCTATCATTATTTTCTTTTCTTTCATTTCCATGTATTTCAAGTAAGCCCTTCGAGGTATAGTTAGTGTTTATGTTTTTGTGTTGTAACTTTTGAGACCATTAATAATGAATTTCATTTGAACGGTTATTATTCTCTTTTCATTTACTTATTATCTTTCATGCTCAATGAATTGTTTTAAGTTTATTTCGGTCAGTTCTATGCCCAATAGTAATTAACAAGGGCCACAAAATTCCTATGGTTGCTTTGCTCAATAGCCTCCATTAGAATTTGAATAATAGCCAAGTGCAAATAACTCACAACGATCTAAACAGTTCTGAACAAGCTCATTGTTTAGGAGGTTTTGATTTGTTTAGATAACCAATGATTTCTATTAAATTGGTTATGATATTCAAGTAGATTAGTGTTTTTATTTACGAGCTCATCTAAACTAAAATCCTATCTTTTTGTTTGAGTTATTTATCGGTTAGAGCTCATCTTACTACACTTAAGAGATTAATTCCAAATTCATTATTATAATCAAGGATAAAGTTACACACAAATTCACTACACGAAACTATGTCTCATTTCACAAAACCACCACATCTCTTAATCTTTACTTGAAGTTTTCTCTTTACTTGTTACTTTCATTTTGTTGCAATCAACCAATCAACACCCCCACCCCCCAATTGTGTGTCTTATTTTAGGTCTTGTGTTTGGTTTTATTTATAGTCTTGGTTTCTCTTTATTTTAGTTTTCTATTTTTGTTGGGTCCATTTTCATTAGAGAAGTAATCTTTTCATCTAGTTTAGTCTAAATAGCTCTCTGTGGTTCTACCCCTGCTTCCACTGACTACTTTATTGTAGTTGAGTCTAGGGTTATAAATTTCTTTTGGTAAGTGTAAAACGACTGCAAAAATACTTCTTATCACATGTGGTTATATTTTCTAAAATATTCATGGGTTATCAATTTAAGGAAGAGCACATATTGAATGGGAGTTCTTGCCTCTCGATCATGTCCCTTTTGCATGTTTTTCAAAAATGGGGATAATACACTGAAACTTGCTCAATTATCGAAATAGTTTTGAAAATCATCAAAAGGGAGAGTTTGTTATCCTCAGTTTGATTATATTTAAAATTATTCCGAGCTGCTAATATATTTGTTTGAGAATGTCTTAAGCTAGATATTCACACGATCAAGTTCTCAGAAATGAAGAGTTAATCGAATTGGACGTATCTTGCTAATCTCATAAGAACAAGAAGCCGTCACGCGTACAAAGAATTTCAAGAGAGGATTTCGAGGCTGGAGTAGGTAATTCAACTTTTCTTAAAAAGAGAGTATACTCTGCAAACTCCTCAAATCAGGCAAGGTCCGTTGGCAACGGAGAAGTATACTTAGGAGTAGGTAATTTAACTTTTCTTAAAAACAACACGCAAGGTCCCCTGGAAACTGGGTGTTGTTTTTCTGTTGTATAGTCCGTTGGCAACGGATCTAGTCCGTTGGCAACCGACCTTCAGGAAACTAGCCGTTGGTTTAAAATCTGCATTGATTTCCTTCTATTTTTGACAGTCCGTTGGCAACGGACCTGCGCAATTTTGATTTTTGAGGGTTGCTCTTTCCTCCTTTAAAAGGAGACAACCCTCCTCAGATCCATCCACGATTTTTCAATACGAAAAGGAGAAATACTCCCTTCTTAATACTGTTAAATTTCTCTAAATTTCAAGAGAGAATAATAGAGTTGTTGAGCGTGTTGCTCGTTGTTTGTTGAAGTTAAAGAGATCGAGTTGTAAGTAATTGCTCAATCGATTCGTCAAGGTTGTTGTAAGACAAGCGGTGGTTCGAGGTCTTGTAACAATCAAGTTTGTTAGTGAAATCGGACACGCAAAGCAAGTCCCGGAAAGTAGGCAACTCGTGAACGCGGTAAGAGCGGCTAGTGAGTAAACGGATAGTTAAGCCTTATGCAACCACCTCGCCGAATTCCGTCAACAGATCTGGCGTTCGGTTACTATTTATTTTAATTTCTTGTTTATTTAATTTGATTTACTAATTATAATTTAAACAACCATCAACAAAATTCTAAAAATATTAAAAATATAAAACACTAAAAAGTACAAAATTTACACGCTTCCGCACGTTTAGGCCTATAAACCCCCCTATAGGCCTCAATCAAACAACAACATCCACTACAGAAATAATTCATATATTGAGCAACAATGAATAGAAAATAGTACTAACACAAAATCATTAATGATTGTCTTATGACTTCAGAAATAATACTCTATTACATATTTGCACACAAAAAGATCATATTGAATGGCTCATATTATATTTTTAAATCCTATTATATATTTTTTTTTTGGAATAGGGTGTGTAAAAATGTATAATATTTATATTTTATATATTATTATCTCTTTAAAGATCAAATAAATATTTATATGTTAAACCACTTATTTTGTAAACATGCAATATTTCTTTTTCAGAGTAAAAGTTTCATTCTTATTGCAACAATTGTAGACATATTGTGTTTATATATAAGTGAGCGCATTGTTCTTTGACATATATGTATATAATATTCATTTTTTTTATTAGAATTGTATTCAATTTAGTCGTATTAATATATACAATAAATAAATTTGATATTTACAAGTAGGTTTAAAATCTTGTAAAATAACCAAAAAATTTGGCCCCCTCCATCAAAAATTCTTGGCTCGTGCTTAATTTGTTTCATGATTTAGCACTATGGGTGTGATATTGATATAAATACATTTTGTTACGCATAATAATACCTATGTAAAGTGATAAATCTATTCTTATTAATTATAAAAAGTGATAAATCTATTCTTAATATATGATCGTGTTTATTTTAGCAAAAAATATGCATAATTTATTTAAATAATTTTTCTCGTGTATAATGATTTTTTTGTTACTATCATTATCCCTAATTAAAGTGGTATATCTTTTACCGAAACTTTGGACCCTTGTAGGTGCAGTGTTTTCTCCACAGCCCACCCATTATTGCTTTCCAATTAAGCATCTTTCGCGCCTTCAAAACTATCCTATTAGCTAATGAATCCGCAAGGGCATGTTCAATTTGGTATAATTTGACATACATAGATTATCAAATGAATATATTATAAAAATGAATTGTATTTGATGATTCTTATTTTGAAGGTTGGGAGGCGAAAAGCCTATCAACAAAATTTCATTAAATAAACACTTTTAAAATCCTAGATATAAATAAAAATATTTCTAAAACCCTAAACTCTAAATTGAGGATCACATGCGTCACAAGAGTATTACGCCGAATTGTGGCCCAATGCTGCCAAATCACTAGGATTTGGCGTATCAACGCCGCCATAGAACTATTGTTTAGCAGGCCGTTGCCGTCACAAAACTAAAGTTTAGCGAACTATTGTCTCCAGAAAATTAAGGTTAGCGGACTCTCGCCGTCGAAAACCTAGGGTTTCGCGGATCCTTACCGCCGAAGAATAAGGGTTAGCCTGCTCTCAGGAACCGGGGTGAACGCACGGTTGGCTGCTACAACCTTCACATCATCAATGCGGGACTCAAGCCGAGAAAACCGTCAATATCAAGATTAGAACTACGGCCCTTCAATTTATTCAGAGGAGAGGCGAAAACCTGATGACCTTTACCGCCATTGGCACTCTAAACCATCGGTCTAAACTCGATCTCTTCACCATGAAGACCAATCAAAATTCTCAGCCACCCTCATTGATCCTGCCACGTCAACATGCACTACCTTCAGATCCGCCAAGTGGAGATCTGCTGACATCCCGTCCAACTTCAGATCCAACTTGGCGGGAGCTCCGGATCGGTCCATGAGAGGGCATCGTGTTCATTCTTTTGCGAAGACATCTCAAGTACTTCATTGTTGCCTCATACATTCTCCTGACATATAGATCTCCTCACATCGCTAGTGCTGGCCGTTCAACAGCTTATTGCCGAGGATGCGGGCTAGGCAGCCAAGCATGTGCCGCCTTAAGCTTCTGATCTGAACTCGATTTGAGAAGGGGAAGAAGTAAAAAAAGAGAAATAGGGTTTGGTAATGGGGAAAAGGGGCAACAAGATGTATTACAAAATACATGAATTTGACCACACAAACACAGATTTTACAAAATCTAACAATTAATTTTGTTTCAAATCCTATTACAAGTACAATCCTTTCAAATACATCCAAAGTTGCAAATAGCGTTTAACGGTGTGTTGCGTTTAAGATTTTCATGTAGCGAATTGCGTATAGCGCAGCGTATAACGCAGATGTTGCGGTGTTATATTTTTATAGCGGATAATATGTGTAAATATTTTTTTCCCTATATACCATTATATAATATATGCACTACAAAATCTAAAAGAAGAAATATACAACACTAAAATATGATTAATATTAAAATATTAACTATAAAAGTTTGAAATGTACTTGTCAAAAGTTATATGTCCAAAATCAAAATATGATTAATATTAAAATATTAAAATACAGCATATCTATCCATTAAAAAAAATATCCATTAAAAAAATCCATTAAAAAAAAATCCAACAAAAACGCTATTCAGATCGCTACACCGCAACACACATGCGCAACACCGCTATTGCGGACCGATTCACCGCTAAATCGTCAAAAAACGCTACAACACAATAAAGCCGCTGCGCACAACGTTTAGCTTATGGAAACCGATATTACGCAACGGACCACTATTTGCAACACTGAATACACCCATATCAAATATGAAAGTTTGTTTCCTTAGGATGAATGGAAGTTGAGCTACTTTTTTTTTTAATATCGTAAATTTCGAAAGAATTTTTTCAAGTAACTATCATCGTCAAATCTTTAATTCAAATTCACAGTACATACGTAAGGAGAATATGCCTAGTGAAACCTCCATATGAGTCATCATGCACTTGCCACAAACATTTGATAAGTCAAAGAGGTTGCCTCATACTGACAGCTTCGCATAATTCCAATGGGGCCAGATTCAATTAATCCCCTTCACAATCTTGACTAATTAATTTCTAATAGTATTGATTTATGACTTTATTAGATGGCATTTGAAATACCGTTCCTCGAGAGTTTATCCGTCGCGTGGTGGACACGCGCTCAGCAATTTTCACTAATTATTTCTTATTTATACCTTTTTAACTAACCAGATAATTGATAAAGAACACAATATTATTTTTCTTATTGGATCTTACACATAGCAATATACCATCTAAACTTGTATAAACATAATTCTTTTTTTTTTACTCCTCAAGTGAGGAGATTTATTTGAAAGAAATAATTTTTGACGAATATCGAATTCATAACTTCTTAATTGGTGAGGTGGTGATTTACCGTTTGAGTGGCTATAAACATAATCCTTATAATTATATCATCAATTATTAAACTAGTCTAAGTTTTCAAAAACAATTAAATTAGTCTAAAAAAAAGATAGAGAACACAATTAAATAATAGGGTGCATATCATAAGAACATACTATAAATAAATATAATACAAAACAATATCATTAATCTATCGATCAATATCCACCCAATATTGTTTACACGGGATGTAAGAACATGACACATGAAATGCAATAAAAGTGTAACATGGAGCATGATAAGAACCCATATGCAAATTGGAATATGAGGTCCTTCCACACAACCTAAAAGAAATCAATTAAGAATAGAAGATATTAAACTACAAACGCCCATGTAATCAACAAATGTACACTACCCACTAAAGCACTCCTCTAAACAAACCGCACTACGCAAAGGCATTTATCATGTGGCTTGGGTCCATCATGGACCCAAAGTAATTACTACAAAACTCCACATGGTTAGTTCTCTGGCGTGGCATGTTATCATTTGCTGGTCCAATATGGACCCGTGCCATCTTAGTTCTGTCTTTTAGGGAGAGACGTACGGCCGAAAGAAACCCTAGTTCTCATCTAAAATCAAACTGAAAAGAGTTTATAAATAGGGCCCATTAGGCGTGTGCCCTCCACACTCCAAATCTTAATCCTCCATCTAAATCTCTCAATTTTTTTCCTCAAAACAATAATCTAACGAACAATGTCTTTTCGTCAAAACTCAATAGTCCACGCAACAACATCACCTGAGGATTCAACCAAACGCATTCATGAACAACCAATTAACAATTCTAATAGCCCTAATTCACCCAACCAAAACGAGGACCTTGAGCTAGGCCAGAAGGATGAATCAGTCGACTATATGGCTCGAGCCCAATGGCTTCGTGCCGCAGTTCTTGGAGCCAATGATGGGCTCGTGTCGGTTGCATCTTTAATGATAGGTGTTGGCGCGGTTAGCCAAACTGTCAGGACCATGCTCGTGTCAGGACTGGCAGGCCTGGTAGCCGGTGCATGTAGCATGGCAATTGGAGAATTTGTTTCAGTCTATGCTCAATACGACATAGAAATGAAGTTGATTGAACAAGGACGTGAGGTAAATCAAGACGAAAATGATAAGGAACCATTATCAAACCCTTTGCTTGCAGCAGGAGCCTCGGCTCTAGCGTTTGCCTTAGGCGGTGTTTTACCATTATTGGCCGGCGCTTTTATTAAAACTTGGGGAATAAGGCTTGGTGTGGTTATTGCAGTGAGTAGTCTCGCTTTGGTGGGCTTTGGTGCAATTGGTGGGCTTCTTGGTGGTGCGAAAGTGTATAAATCTGCGCTTCGGGTTTTAATTGGAGGGTGGCTCGCTATGTTGGTTACTTACGCGGTACTTAAAGTGTTCGGTATAGTCTTTCATATGGAAGTTTCCTCATCGGGCTAAGTTATGTTGTTGAATAAATGATCCAGCCTTGAGGTTGTAGGAGGAAATCCTAGCCTTTGCTTTTCATCTGTGATTCTAAATTAAGTTTCCATTTTCTTTTTTTTCTTGGCTCCTGAAAGTACGGCAGGAGTTTTTCTTTTCATTTTTATTATATCTACTTTGATTTGTGGTTGTATTAGTTAGAAATATATGTATGAAATGTATCTCAATCCAAGTTTTATTTTATATAGCTATGTTTTGGGCATGTGGCTTTTTTCCTCTTTATTTTTCAGGGTCTCCTAGTATGGGCAAGATTGTTATCTTTTTATCACCATCTTGCGTTTCAATATTACTTACATTTTAATAGATTTTCAAGGTTTGGTTAGTAATATATGTAAGATAAGTACCCCACGAGTCACGTGAAAGATATATAATAAAAAAAATTTATGTAGAAAAGATTAATAATAATTTTAGCACAACGTATTGGAGAGTGAAATGATGCTGGCCGCCATAGGTATATATATTTTTTTAGGGAAATTTACAAAAACCCCCTATCTTTTCTGAATATTACAAATAACCTCATATATTTTCGTTTATTACAAATAACCTCCTATCAGAAATATTTTCTTTACAAATACCCCCCTCCATCCATTTAAAGTTTATTTTTTTTTAAATGACCAAAATACTCTCACCTAAAAGAAATTAAATAAAAATAAATTAAATTAAATGAAATAAACATAAACATAAAATAAATAAAAATATAACAAAATAATTATTTAAAAAATAAAATTAATTAAATAGAAATAAAATTAATTAAAATAAATAAAATTTAAAGAATAAAAAAAATAAAAAAGTTTAAAAACAAAAATAATTAAATAAAAATAAAAATAATTAAAGAATAAAATAAAAATAAAAAAGCATTCAATAAAAATTAATTAAAATAATAAAATAAACAAAATAAAATAATTACAAAGCTAGAAATAATAAAATAAAAATACAAATAATTAAATAGAAAATAGAAAATAAATAATTAAATAATATTAAATAATAATAATTATTATTTATTATTAACACATGAAACTCTCATTATCAGTGGTAGAACTTTATAGAAACTGGGGGTGCATGTGGCATGCCCCCCACTCCAAGATTTTGACATAACAGTATATATAAATGATGCTTCGGTAATTTTATTTCCGAAATACATGCATTTCTATGTATTTGTTCCCCCCCCCCCCCCCCAAAAAAAAAAAACAAAATCCAATTTTTTTTTTGTTCAGTGTTAATTAGCACAAAGATAATTTGTTGGCCCTCCAATAAACAAATGCAAGATCCGTCCTGCGCATTATTGACATAAAAAATCCTCTTTTATTTAAATATAATTTTTTGTATCAATAAATTTTATTTTTATTTATTTTAATTATTATTATTATTATTTTTTGTTTTCATTTTTTATGTTTTTATTTTTATTTATTTATTTTTATTTATTTATTATTTAATTTAATTATTTTCTACTTTTTAACTCTTCTATTTTTTTAATTATTTTGGGAAATTTTAAAAGAGGGTTTTTTGTGAAATTTAGATGGACATTATTTAATTATTTATTTTTATTTATTTTATGTTTTTTGTGAAATTTAATATTATTTATTTTGTATTTTGTATTTAATTATTTGTATTTTATTTTATTATTTCTAGCTTTTTAATTATTTAATTATTTTAATTAATTTTTATTTTAATACTTTTTTATTTTATTCTTTAATTATTTTTATTTTTATTTAATTATTTTTGTTTTTAAACTTTTTTTATTCTTTAAATTTTATTTATTTTAATTAATTTTATTTCTATTTAATTAATTTTATTTTTTAAATAATTATTTTGTTATATTTTATTTATTTTATGTTTATTTAATTTAATTTCTTTTAGGTGAGGGTATTTTGGTCATTTTAAAAAAATAAACTTAAAATGGATGGAAAAATGGATGGAGGGGGTATTTCTAAAGAAAATATTTCTGACAGGGGGTTATTTGTAATAAACGAAAATACAGGGGGTTATTTGTAATATTCAGAAAAGATAGGGTTTTTTTTGTAAATTTCCCTTTTTTGTATGTTCCGCCATTGGTATGTTAAAGGGAGAATTATCAAAACTTTATTTCATTGATTTTCAAAATATTTTTAATGTATGATAAAAATTGAAATTTGTAAGTAAACAAAAATTTGTGTGCTCTATGTTTGATTTCAACTATTTAAGAAAATGTGATATTATGACACACTGTAGCACACATATATCACGAATGACTCTATATATATTATTTTTTACTTTTCAATATATTATTTTTTCTATATACTGTTTTCACTGTTTTAGATATAATTTTTATTTTTTATGCATTATTTACTTTTGGAATTTGTATATACTATTTTAATATACTATTTTGATTTTTATATATTGTTTTTACTGTTTACTTATATATTGTTACAAAAAAAGAATTATATATATTGTTTTTTCAATTTTATGGATTGTTTATTAGTTGTATATACTGTTGTCGTGATTTCGATGTGTTATAGTGCATCCTGACATATCAAGTCCATATCTTTTTAGATCTTTTTCAACTCGTGAAGAAATTTGAAGATTGACTTAAAAATGCCGGCCATGTACTGTATAAATAAATTTGCAGCTTTACTTTAGATCTGATTCACATGACTGCTTTTCGGAAGAAAGGAGATTCCAACCAAGTTGTATATGACAGGCTGCTCTGTTGCCCTTCAATAGGCTGAAACAAGAATAATTGTACTTTTTAAAATAAATAATTTTATTTTCATATCAGGGCCATTTATCAGTTGATAATGTCGATTGACCAGTTAACTATTGCCGCAAAAAATGAAGATGCACTTCGTTAACATATGTGTGAACAATTTGATTATCAATGGTGTTCTTGATCCTAGTTTGTATTGTCTTATTTATTAAAATAATATTACTAAATTTTAAAATTTATTTCTTGTATTTTTGTGGCTTGAAATCAAAATAAATTAAGAAATTAATGTAAAATTAAATATTTTTTTTACCAAAGTCTCGTCATCTCTCTTGTTATTAAAAGAACCTCCCTACTTTTTAAAAATAGAAGATAATACAACAACATATCATCTATTTATCTTTCTTAAAATTATTCTTCTCATAATACAAAATAATACTTGGTTTAAGAACCGTTATACGACTGTGCTACCAGAGCGGATACAAGATCTTCTCATAGTGTTGAATATTAGAAATTGATAGACGGCAAATCCTGCACAGAAAGACGTTAATATGTCTTTACAACAGTCATGACTCAATCACACACATCCACTCATTCTTACTAAAAATTTTATTTATTTTAATTAAATTTATTTTTATTAATTTTAAAATATATAACCAACAGTTTGTAAGCACAACCAAGTAAAAATCCTTATATGAAATGGGACATGAATTTTCCAGAAAAGATAAAGAATAAGTTGGAGGCATTTACTCCCCCAGACGTGTAAAGTACTAATTGTATACGCTTTAGAAAGTGTTTGTTTTCCATTTCCATAATATCTTGTCCCCTTCACTCCCGATCAGATATTATTGTTCGGTCTCCGCACTAGAAAATATATTATGTAGAATTTGTTAAAATTTTCCATCTTATTTGTTATCAGTATATAACATTTTGACTAATAAGTTATCACACCAAAGAGGGCTGGGCTCAATCTCATTCAATTAATGAGTCCTCCATTTCATATCAATTGGAAGTATTCAAACTTCAAAAAGTATAGTATCCCATATGTTTCCGAGCCCAAAGTGATCGATGATGCTTTAGGTCCGTTTATCTACTAAGTACACTAACCACCTTATTAAAATCAGGCAATTGAACTTAAAATATGGTTCCAACTTCAATGTTCCGTAAAGTCTAAGGGCCGATTCATATTCATAACCTTTTTAAAAGAAAGAAAACCAATAATTTTATCAGCTTAAAAAGGAATCAAAGAAGTGGTTGGCCATTGGCATGTAGCATCTGGCCCTCTCATCATGGGTTGGGGTATGGTTCAACGGACGTTGGATGATGCTTTGTCCAACACATTGATCACCGTTAGATTTTAATATGTGATATTCTCCTTTAAACTGTGGGTTACTCCTCCGTTAAAGCCATTAATGGAATGCATTAATACTCATTTAATAAAGGTTAGAGAAAATTATAGTATATAAAAACAAACTAGAATGGTAGCAAAGATTAAAAAAAAAACAAATTAGAATGAAAACAAATAAAATTTGATAACATTTTTATATTTTTTTATAACTTGCCACCATTAAAATTTTCCATTATTTCCAACAACATTTTTTTATGTGTATTTATGATTAAAAAAAATCAGTCTTTAAAGGAAAATAAAATAATAAAGGTGTTACATATAATTAAAGATATTCCAAAAAGTAAATTTATATTGAAATGTTTGTTCAAATTAATATAACATTATTGTCTTCTTCCTTGTCATTTTTTTTATAAAAATTCATTTTTAATGTTGTATAAAATATTACTTACACTTCCACTGCATAATTATTTTGGAAGACTCAATGTATTATTTTGGATAATGATAAGGTCAGGAACAATTTTAATGTGAGTAGAAAATAAATTGATACATTGACGTTTTTGCTCTTACACCATAGACTTTCAATTTTAGAAAGTAGCATCTCTCCAATTAAATTACATCTGAATCATGATTCTCTCTAAAAAAAAAAATTCACTTTCCAAATTTATTTTTTTGTACTTAACTGTATTATCTAATATATGTGTATTTCTTGAATTTAGTATTCTTATATTATAGGAAATTATGGTTAAGATTGATATTATTTTCTTTTTATTTGTTTGAACTAAATTTCATAAGAAAGCTCAAAATAAGATTGTAATATATATATTTTTAGCTTATCTAGGTGTCTTAATTTTATTTTAAATGAAATAATTTCGATTTTTTATTTTTGTCACTATTATGCTTTGAGATATTTCATATTATTATTGAAATTTATATTGATATTTCAATTACTTATTCTTCTTGTTGATTATCATTAAATACCAAAAAAGATAAATTCAGTGCCACATTAATAACAAGGATAAGTATGTCCTTTTATATTAAAATTTTCCGCTCACATCAAATTAATTATTGTCCTCATCATTGCCCATTATTTTTCTTGAGTAATATGTTCAAAAGTTATAAATAAAATCTTAATTTATAATGTTGTATTATTATTCTGATCTTTTGGCAAATGATATAGGTAGGAATTGCTTTGATAGGAGCAGCAAATTTAATAATAAAATTATACTTTTACCATTTTCTAATTCATTCAATATATTTAATTAAAAAACGTAAGAGTAATAGCCGGAATCTTCTCCCTCTCCAAATTTAATGTGATTAACTCTTTAATATTTAATAAGTTATAAAAGGCAACCTAATATTTTTTTTCTTTTCTTTTCTTATTCACATAAATTTTTATTTGATTTATATGATAATATTTCGAAAAATATGAATGATATACATACATAAATAAATGTGTAGAATTTATTACTCCATTATTTTTTTCTTTTTGTTGTTTGTTAGGCTTGGTACTGTTGAAATAAACATATTATTTTAACTAAAGGGAGATGGAGTTATTAATAATGTTAAAATGGCATAATATTAGTATAAAGTGCCGACTAGACAATATAAAAAAATAAAGAAATCATTATTTTAAAATATCAAAAGTAGTTACTTCTCCATAAACAAAAACCTAGAAGTGAATAAAAAAGTCAATTTGATCAATATTTTTTATTCATAAAACAATCTTATACAAATTAACTAAACTAATACAATTTAAAAAAACAACCAAACTAAAACATAACAAAGAAATGAGCAAAAAATATGTCTTGAATAAATTAGACAAATTCATACTAATTAACAATTATTATTCAAATCCTCATTTCTTTTTTTAGTTTAATTGATTGGCACACATAGAAAAAGATAAAAATGTAAATTTACTATAAAAATTTCCTGCTCCAATTAAAGTAATTCCTGTCCATATCACCATCCAATCTTTTATACTTTATTTGAAAATGCTTTCATATCCAATCACTGTACCTGAGAGTTCTTTAATTTTTATTCATTAACCAGTAATTAATGTAGAATATTAGTTTCCTTTGTTGACTTTAACGGATTGAAATTGCAGCATTAAGAGACAATATCGCAAGTTCAAATCCAACGGTGATTATTATTTTGGACGCAGCATCATCCAACAACCGTTGAACAATCCCCGAACCGCTCATCATGCCTCTTAAATCTTTTTTATCTTTTTTCAAAGCGCTTACTCATGGCGGCCACACGCCATTCCTTTATTCTAATCCTCATTTTTTCTCTCTTTAATTAATGAGCTAATTGATGAATGAAAGCCGAGCTCTCAGAAAGTTTTCGTCTGACATCATGCATGACAAACGTTTAGACCAATTCAACAAAAAAAAATTAAGACCTTAACATTATCTCATAAGTAGATATTAATTTGGTTCACATCATATAAATTCAATTCCAAGAAATATTTTGTTCACACTCCCCTATTAATCGTTCAAACAAAACCACATTAATTTTTTTTTTTTTTGAGACAACTCATTGACTTACTAGACTTATTAAATATAAACTAAATATGTTGATCATGACTCATAACTCTGACTTAAGTCTTTGTCAAATTTCTCATAATATTTTACCGCATAAGCTAGCAATTTTGGCAAGAATCACATTAATTCAAGAGTTCCTCCTCCAATATCTTTAGATATTGGTCCAAATTTCATAATATTTTTTTTTTCAAAATTTTGAATTATCTGTTGATCACTTGTCATTTTGAATTATCTGTTGAACCACTTGCGTGGTAGCCACGCGCCTATCCTTAGTTTAATCCACAAGTCTCACCTAATACACTGACCTTTTGCCCCTTTTCAACTTTTTCGCGTGGTAGCCACACGCCACTTCTTAAACTAATGCGAATTTTAATGGTGGTATGAGCTGGATCCATTGAATCATTCATCTGTTTTGAACTACTACATCATGACTTAACTTGGAGGCTTTGACCGAATAATGAAGTCTGTATTACTACCTAACCATACAGTATTTTCCAAGCTAATTATCTATCTTATAAATTAAGGGCGGCACCATGGATTGTGCTATCCACACTCCGTCTCTCTCTCACTTCAAATTCCACTCCTTGTTTCAAATATTAGGTAAGTTACTTAAGTTTATCAATCCTTTTTTTTGCTATTTTAAACATTTGATAAATGTTTAAAATAGTTCTATAGTGTAATGATTAAGTTATTTTGATTGAGATATAAGAGGTAATTCAAATTCTAAATGCAGCATGCAATTCTTCTTTCTTTTTTGTTATATTCCTCACTTGAGAACTTCAAAAAAGAATCTGATAAATGCTTTAATGTAACTAATATTTATGATATTTTTCCATAATATTTCAGGACATAGAATCATGCAGAGACTGGGGCAAAATAGAATGCTTATTAGTTTCTCACAAAACCCTTATTCTAATGATGGGTCCAGTTCTTCATTTGGTGGTAGGCGACCTTCTAGCGCCAAGTCATATTGTAAAAACCAGGGCAAGGAGCAAAGAGAAGCTCAGAGAAATCTAACTAAGGTGAGCAAAGAGTGGATGAAGGTCAAAGAAGAGATGGGTTACGCGAAGCTGTGTGGGGAACATTTGAGCGAGACGGTAGTGGAAACTGATAAGAAAATTAAAGCCATGCTCGCTGAGCTTGATCGGACAGATAAGTATGTGCAAGATTTGATTGCTCAGAATCAACAACAAGAATATAGCTGAGAGAGAGAGAGAGAGAGAGAGAGAGAGAGAGAGATGATCGTTATAGTTTTTTTTATTTATTACTGTAAATTGAGGTAGAGACTAGAGTAGATATACTGATGGTGATTATCTGATTATGATTTTTTTTTTTTCAGAATGAGTCCTTTTATTCTAAGTTATTTAAGAAAAAAAAAATACTCAATTCCAATTGATCAATATTTAATACCTCAGTCTTGTACATCTCAATCAAAATATTGAACCACTAAAAACTAGAGGACCATTTGCGAATTAAAATTATCGTGTAATTAAATAATTTCATTGAAGATATTTTTTATTTAGTTGCTTTATGTACATTTTTTGGTATAGAGATAGATCTCTTCTTTTTTATTGAATACAGGTAGATCTCTCATCTCAAAGTCTCAAACTAAGAAGGATAAGCCTTCCTCATTTCCCCCTAAACAATCATAGGGATGTATTAGAACTAGAAGTATCAATAGGCCGGGTAATATCCGACTGAATCAATACTATATCAGAAAAAATATTCAGATGCGAATAAAAAAAATTTGAATCCGCTCAAAACTAGATTTTGAACCAATTTCGTTTTAGTACCGCATATAGAACTTAATTTACTAGATGGGTTCAGATATTATATGAATTCGGATAATTACATCAAATAGGGGTACATGTTTTTAACTCATTCTTTAAGATCATAATCCATTGTGGCACACTAGCCACTACATAAATATTTTCTTGCAACAAACCTATAAAATACACAACAATTAATTTTTTTTTCTTATAATGAATCTTTTTTAAATACAATGTATAATTTTTATTATAGTTAAAAAAATATATATATATATAATAATAAGATTATAAATGATAAAGTCATACAAAATATACATACAGGTTAATATTCGAAAAGGATATGGATTTGTATTCATATCTTACAAATCTGAACTATATCCAAATCCGTGTAATATCCAAACCATATCCGAATCAAGATCCAGAAAAAAAAATATTAGTACAAATATAAGCACTATCGGAACCGGATCCGAACCGTTAACATCCCTACATGTAGGTCCAGAATCAACCGAAAATACACTAAGCATATTTTATTATAAGATTTTAATCTTATAGCAAAAATTAACACATCAACAATAAAAACATTACAATATAAAAATTAAAAAAAAAACGTTACAATATATGACATATTGTCTAAATCAATATTTTTCCTTCAGATTATCCTTTGTAATCAAATACAAGCTTAAATAACTAAAAGATAACATCACATTTTAAGTTTTATGCATAATGCCCATAGCAAATGCCTTATAACTTGGTAAAAATATTTGCATGTAAAGCAAAATGTTATGAAGTCCCGACAAATACAATTATATAGTACATATTTAGCAAAAATTTTCAACCCAATTAGTTGAATCGAAAAAAAATCAAAATCCAACTGCCAATTAGTAGATGTCAAAAGGACCCCCTTAACTTAAAGGAGGAATTTCGGGTATATCCCTACTAAAACTAAATATATCAAATTTATTCATCTTAAATGTTAAATATCAAATTTATCTCTCTTAAACTAAACTTTCTGTTAAATCTAATGAAAACTTAGTTAAAAGGCCCCTTTACCCTTATACAATTCCATCAGCTGATCTTAGTCTCCATCTTTATCCTCTCGCCCTCTCTCTCCTCCTAAAAATGCTCAAATCTCCATCATTTCGTCATAATCAACATCTCGACTCCGCGCAACTCCGCCTGACTGCCACCCCTTCGCTAGAGTTCCAGAAGACCGACGAGCTTAGCGGCAGAGGCTAGGATTTGTGAATAGACCAGACTTTATTTAGTTCAGCTTCGATCAGAAGAGATAGAATTAGAAAGAATACGGCAGAAAGGGAAAGACTTGATTTTAGGAGATCTTAGGGTAGAAGAGTATCTTTGTCAAATCAAATTGTATTTTGTTATTTAAGTTCAATTAATAAATTTTAATTATATTTTATTGGAGGGAAAATGAATGGAAAATTTTCAAATTATATTAGTTTTAGAGAGATAAATTTGATAGGATTTCAATTTTAAAAGGATAAATTTAGTACTAATTAGGCTTAAGAGGGATAAATTTGATATTTAGGTTTAAAATGGATAAATATGAATCATTAGAAGAAATATATATTAATTAAGTACCTGAACTATGTAAATAATAGATGCTACAATAGGAGGGCCAAGTATTATGGAAAGAAAAATCCTTTAATTATGTCTCTAATGAAAAGCCATACAGTTTGCTGCAAAATAAAAATTTATTAATATATATTATAAAAAAATAATGGTTAATTAAAAAGGAAAAAAAATTAAATAAATAACCTTATTAAATCCATGACGAGCCTCAACTACAAAAGTTGAATAAAGAGAGAATGGCAAGTCGATTATCTGTATTAATTAAAGCCGCATATTTATTAAAATTATTTTAAGGTGTTAAAATCATATAATGTTTTTATTTTTGTAAAGAGTGGAAATAAACCTGTGACCAAATCATAACAAAAGCAAGAAATGAAAGAGTGTGAATTAGTTCATTTTCTACATTCAGGCCAGAATATGCAACTAACTCGGATTTCTGCAAAATTAATTCAACTCTCAAAAATCATAATCAAGTATTAATTAAATAAAAATATTTAAAAAATTTAGGGAAAATTTAATATCTTACCATCCAAACCCAAGGCAAAACTCGTTAGTATAATATTGTAGTATCCATCAATATAGTCACAACTCCATGCACAAAATGAAATCGACTGAAAAATTGTTAAAAAAAACACACAAATTCAATTTGAATACTTCAAACATTAGAGTATAAAAGGGGGAAATTTATTACAAAACTTTGAAAAAGGAGGGGTAAAATGAAAAGATGAGACCTTTTATCAAGACTATACGCTCTAGATCTTTCGAATTTTTCCTGACTGACAACTCCTTTGAGAGGTTTAGGGAGATTCAGAAGTTTGAGAGCTGAATGCTGACGTAAATCAAGATACGTCTTAAAAATATACATGAAGATCATAAACCTTGTAAGGGCTTGCTTGGTTTGAATGGAACTTAAAAGAAGGGAAGTTAAGGGAATGGAGTAGGGGAAAGAAGAGTAAATGAGTCCCCTTCTTCTTGCTTGGTTTAGTTGAAGGGAAAGTGAGGTTAAATGGAGAGCAAAATTTAACTAAAAAAAAAAAGGTTTAAAATAAATATATTTTTTGACAAAATTTTCTATATATAAATATTCACAATTTTTAATATAACAAAAATATCATATTATTCCAACTTTTTTTTAATATGATACTGACATCATCACACATATATATTGTAAAATTATTATTTTTCAATAAATTTTATGGAATATGCCAATTTTTTATTTTGAGAAAAACGTTTATTTTAAACATAATAATTTTAGTAATATATTTCAGACATTATCATTGTAGAATATAGATGATAAAAAAAATGTGAGATTATATTCAAATTTTAAAAGATAAAATATAGTAATTAAAGCTGAAAAAATAAAGTAAATAAATTTCATGTTATTTTCTCCATTTCATGCCACACTTGATATCTCCATTTCTCTTAATTCTCTCTTGATTCCCTTTCTTTCCCCTAACTTACTCTCAATCCAAGCATGATTAAACCAAGCAAAACCTATAAGAAACAATTAAATTTAAACAAGGAATAATCGTTTACTGTGTTTTTCAACCAGTGAGCTAAGGTTTTCGATTGGAAGTTACAGATTAGGTAAATACAATTAGATCCGATTGAACTTCAACCGGTGAATCGGAAAATTCATTTCTGAATCCCAATCTTATAAGAACATTGTTTCAATAGAAGAATGAATAAGACAGAAGGTGAGCTGACATACCGACGACCAATTCCAAGTAAGGAAGCGCCATTAGAACTGAGGAATAAAGATCGATTGATAAAGAAGATTGGATAGAAGAGATAAAGATGACATTAACTCTTAATAGTAATAAGGCGAGACTCGAGAGTGATTCTTTGCTCTAGACTAGAGCGACATCAAATCTCAAGACTAGTAGCAAAGAGGTTAAAAAGAAAAATGGGAATTGATATTGCCCAGGCAGCAATTTGATTAGCACGGCCATCAAAATTTTAATGAACCGTTTGAATCTTGAAATTTCTATTTTTTTTCATTGCATAAATAGAAATTTATATCTAGAAAGATACACATATTTTTTCATAGCTACAATTAATTAAAACAAAGAATAATATATTTTCACACCGTATGATAAAAAAAAATATTTTTCATATTTGTAGTAGATTTTTTGTACTACGAATTTAGATCCACTTATTTTCATATTATGCTTTTAAATATTTAATTTTCTAATATATCTTTCTAATAAACTATTAAACAATTTATGTACCAATTCATGTATGTACTAATTTATTTTCTTTGCTGTTATAATAATAATAATAATTATTATTATTATTTATTTTATTTCTTTCATGATATAAAAATAATATTCTAATATCTCATCACATAGTTATATTTACAATATGAAAGAAGTAAAACAATATATGATGATTTAATTACAAAATATTATGATATTTAATCAAAGTCTGAAACAATACCAAAATATTTTATCTGCAGCGAAAAATAATATTAGAGCATTATAGTTACAATATAATATTAACAAAATAATATATATGGAGTAAGAGAATATTTGAAGATTATTATTGCCTTATTCATCCATTTGCTCATTTGTAGGAAATTAATACATGCATCATTTGTCAACCGGCAGAAAAGGAGATATAAATGATGCATTTATTAGAAGGACAAAATAGACTTTTCACATTACTTTTACCTGTCTTCGTCAATTTTTTTCCTACCAATATCAATTCCCAGAAAAATAGAGAAAAGAAAAAGGGACCTGCTACAGCACGACACACTGTAGCACGACTGTTCACGACGGGATCCAATAACAATATATATAATTTATTTTCTAATAACAATATATACATAACAATATATATAATTTATTTTCTAATAACAGTATATATATAAAAAGTAAAAACAGTATATAAAAATGGAAAAATAGTATATAAAATGGGAAAACAGTATATAAAAGTAAAAAAATAAGAAATACAAAAAGAATAAATAATATTATATTAAATGACAAAACAGTATATAAAATGAGAAAACAATATATAAAATGAAAAATAACAGTATATCTATAGTGCGTCGTGTTACAGCCGTACTACAGTGCGTCGTGTTTGCACATTTCCGAAATAAAAAGGTCCGTAGAGGGATGATGAAATTGAAAGAGATAAATTATTCAATTGAGAAATTCTAGATGAAACTGGTTCGTGTGAAGCGAGCCAATGAAATTACGACATATCAGCAAAGTAAGTAGAATGACGTGTTTTTATTTGCTAGGTCTTTGTACGACCGTTTCTTGTTACTTAGTTTAGTAGAGAGATTAAGAAGATGCGAACATTACTAACAGATCCGGTAAATGTAATTTTATCATTTTAATGCTAAGTCACTTGATTTAAAAGCCTAAAATGCAGGCCACATAAAAATATTAACAGTAGGATTCGCGTTTTAATAAACAAAGCATTTTTTTTTTTAATGAATTGAGTAAACAAAGAATTTTATCCCAAATAAAGAACTAATTTACCCAAAAGTGGGTAGGCCTTGACAAGATGTTTAGATCAGTCTGTTCAGAATTCAGATTATGACAACAAAAGCCCAATTGAAGCCTTTTTTAAAAATGCGAAGTATGTGAGTTGTTGGTAAAGTTAGATTATATCTTGCCGGATACGGATATGATAATAGATTTGGCTAATAATATCCGAACGGATATGGATAATATTCGTATCCGGATAATAATTCGAATATTATTTGTTTTTAGACATTTCACTATATATTGGAAATGAACATATATATATAATGATATATTAAAATATTTTAGCCGTTTTGTCATTTTTGAATATGAATAAAGATATTTATCTAAATCCATCAATTTATTCATTACTATTTTTGAATGTTGTTATGATTTTATGATTTTTTTGTTGTTAATAATGAAATATATATTTGAAAAAAACACACTTTATATATATTTGGATATCCGATAAACATATGTATTCATATTTGTATCACATACTGAGTCAAGCTCCGTCACTGGTTACGCATAAGAATATCTATGTAAAATGATAAATCTATTCTTATTAATTATAAATAGTGATAAATCTATTCTTAATATATAAATGATTATATTTATTTTAGAAAAAATATGCATAAATTATTTAAATACCTTTTTCTCGTGTATAATGATTTTTTTGTTACTATCTTTAAAGTTGTACATCCTTTACCGAAAGTTTGGACCCTTGTAGTGGATTCTCTGTTCTCACCCATTATTACTTTCCAATTAAGCATCTTTTGTGCACTCAAAAATATCCTATTAGCTACTTAATCCGCAAGGGCATGTCCAATTTGGTATACTTTTACATGCATGCATTATCAAATGAATGTATTCTAAAAATGAAGTTAGATATTTGATTTGTTATATTACAACTTACAAGTTTATGAATTTGAAAGTTTTTTTGTTTAGCTTTTTGTTGAAAATCATAAATTTTGTTTAATTTTTTAGTTATTTGGTTACCTTTATTTTATATTAATTATAACTGATTCAATTAATTAACATTTATCATAAAACACAACATTTAATTTTATTTTAATTAATTAATACTTTGTAAGATACCATTTTGAGTGTATTACAAAATACATGAATTTGACCACACACAAACACAGGTTTTACAAAATTTAACAATTAATTGTGTTTCAAATCCTAATTACAAGTAGAATCCATTCAAATACACCAATATCAAATATGAAAGTTTGTTTCATTAGTATGAATGGAAGTTGAGCTACTTTTTTATTAAATATTGTAGATTTCAAAAGAATTTTTTCAAGTAATCATCATCAAATCTTTAATTCAAATTCACAGTATATACATAAGGAGAATATGCCTAGTCAAACCTCCACATGAGTCATCATGCACTTGCCACAAACGACTTTTTTTTTAATTGCCCAAAAAAAAATTTAATTAAGAGAATAACCAAATTTTCAAATTATTTGCGAAACTAGTTATTTCGCCCAAAATCGAAAAAAAAATTTGCTCTAAATTGAAAAAAAATGAGTGTTTCCTCCGCCATGGAATGAAACAGTATTTTTTAGCTTAATTCAGTGGTAAATATGAGAAATTGATGTTTCACCCCGCTACTAGACGAAACTAACTTAGTTTGATCCAATGATTGAGCGAAATAGCTAGTTTCGCAAATAATTTGAAAACTTTGCTATTCTCTTAATTAATCTTTTTTTTAGCCAGTTAGAAAATAAAAGTCCCCACAAACAATTTTTTTTTTTGAAGAGTAGGCATGATGCCTACTAGGATTTCTATTAGTAATTAATGGTTCGAATTTTGTACATCTGGTACAATTAGACTGCTTATTTATATGGTTTTCTTCTTAATTCAACAGAACAAATCTCCAGTCTAGACTCTCTACCCTGAACTAGGCACTTCGGTCAGTAGATGGTGACATCCATTCAATCCATCTTCTAAAATCCGATTCGGCTATTGCGGCCGTCAGTGGAACAGACCTTCTGCAGTTCTTGAAAATTCTTGCATTTCTTTCCTTCCAGAGACTCCAATTGCAAGCTAGCCAAAATGTGCCCATCCTCCGTTTTTGTAAGGGGTCCTTATTCTGGCATAGTCTTATTAATAAGTCGTTTGGGTTATTAAAGTGCGATAGGCTTGGCATGCCCAAATTGTTTGTGATTTTAGCCCAAATTTCTTGAGCATATGTGCATGTGGCAAATAGGTGGCTATGCGTTTCTTCATCTTTATTGTTGCACATTACACAAGTGGGTTGAATGGAAGTGTCCCATTTTTTCAGAATGTCTTTTGTTTTTAGTTTGTTCTTTCTTAGTGTCCATCCAAAGATTTTAATTCTCAGGAGGGCTATTGACATCCAGTTTTTGTTGTTGTCCGGGTCTGTCATTCCCGAGTTTGAGAAGAAGTTAAACGTTGGTTTAACTTTAAATTGGTTGTCTTGTTGACCCGTGTCCCATAGGAAGTGGTCCTCATCTTGGTTAAGAACTATTGTAGCTACTCTTGATTTGATGGTGGTCCATTGCCCTTCTAATCTTGTATTTAGTTGTCTGTCCTAATAATTAGGGTTATTGATATCAAAAAGATAGTTAGCTACCGATCCATACTTTTGAGTACATCTTGCGTACAAGGTTGGGTATTTGGATTTCAGTGGGGGGTCATCTAGCCATTTGTCCGACCATAATTTTATTTTCCTACCGTCGTCTAATTTTGTTTGTATTATGTTGCTGAACCAGTCTTCCAGTTGTTTTAGGCTCTGTATGAATGGCGAATTCTTAGATTGTTTTGGATCTATTTGATTTGATCCATAGATTTTTGTGTAAGCTGTGGCCCATAGTGAGTTTGGTTGTGTCTTGAGCTGCCATAACCACTTTAATTGAAGTGCGTCATTTTGGTTTGTTAGGTTTTTGACCCCCATTCCTCAATTTTGTTTGGGAAGGCAAATCGTTTCCCAATTGATGGGATTATATTCTGATTTGTATTCATGTGAACCATTCCAGAGGAAGTTTCTTCTTATTTTGTCAATTTCTTGTATGACATCCTTTGGGAGGTTAAAAGCTTGCATGTAGTAAGTTGGGGTGGCTGAGAGGGTTGCATTAAGTAATGTGAGCCTACCTTCCTTTGAGAGGTATTTTGCTGCCCAACCTGATACTCTTGTTTGCATTTTCCGGATTAGAGGTAAGAAATCCTCTTTTTTTGGTTTGTTCAGGATTAGTGGTAGTCCCAAGTAATTTATTGGGAAATTTTCCTTATCACAATTAAGGATAAGCCGGACTGCATCCTCGTTTTCCTGTGGGATGTGTATGGGAGTGAAAGTATTCTTATGGTGGTTTATTCTGAGTCCCGTTAGGTCTGCGAGTTGAATCGTTTTCTTTATTAGTTTTAAGTTTTTCGCATGGGCTTCCGCAATAATAACAGTGTCGTCTGCGTACTGCACCGTTGTGATTGGTAGGAAGTTTGGTTGAGGTCCCAACGTGGAGGAATGTTGTATTATTTTCTGTAGCGTATCTGTCACTAATACATAAAGGGCCTGTTTGGTTTCCTGTAAAAAGTGCAGTTTGTAAGCTCAATTCCCGTAAATAGGTGACTTTCCTTTGTGTGGTTCTCAGTATTTTGTAAAACTTCTGAACTTTGCGCTTCCCAATGCAAAATTATCCCGTTTCTTCAACTCCCCCAAAAAATGCAAGGTTCACAAATACGAAAGGGACAAATTTCTGGCGGGAGAAAAGAAAAGCATTCCCGCCTGTCTCTCTCCTTCCTCGCCTCTTCTTCTTCTAGCTGCTTGTTTGAGCGACTCTCTCCTTCCTCGCCTCTTCTTCTTCTAGCCCCTCCTTTGAGCGTCGTTCTCTCTCTCGGTATGTTCTATGAAAGCTTTCTTTGATTTTTAAACAAATCTTTAGTTTCTCTATTTTCACTCTCTTTTTTTTTGTGCTGATTTCGAACTGTTCATCTTTTATGCTCCGTTTATCTCTTCCTAATTAGTCTCTAAAACTAAAACAATCATGAGGTTTTGTACTTATTTTGTGCATATCAAGTGTATGATGAAATGCTTCTAAGAATAATAATGCATATGGGAGATAAATGAGCAATGAAATTTTGATGCTTTCCTTCTTGCCCATTCACTCGTTCAATTTATCATATCAATCTATTCTTTCTTTCTTTTCCTTTTTGTTCTTTTTCTTTCTCTAGCTTGTACTGTGAGAAGTTTCATGTTACTTGTTCAATTATACAAACTAAATTGGGGTTGAAAAATTGTTAGAAATGATGCAATTAAGTTAAAAGCTTACAACTTCATTTACCACTATATATCAATATGATAATTTCTGATTTGCACTTAAATAGAACGTCGAAAATAAGCCTAAGGTTTGATTAATGCTTAACATTACTTGGTTCAAATCAATGCAGTACTTGTTACTTTTTATGAAATGATGCATGGTTTCTTACTTAGCCATTCATGTATATTTTGTACGAGATGACACATGGTTCAGTGATGTTTTGCTTGCCTTCTTGCCCATTCACTAATTCATTCATTCACTTTATCTACATATCAATCTATTTTTTCGTTTCTTTTTCTTTTGGTTCTTATTCCTTCTGTTGGAAAAGGGGAATAAAATTGTACATACTACAATAAAAAGAATGGTGTACTAATTTATATTGGTGGTGCTAATGTTCTCTCTTTTTTATTAGATGGAGAATATCGTGGAAAATGTCGGGAAAAGAACAAGTTCGAATTTTGTGTGGACAAAACCATTAAGTGATTTCCTTCTTAAGGTTATGGCAGAGCAAGCTAGGAATGGTACGAAATCGGGTCAAAGTTTCAAGAACAAGCTCTCACGACGGCAGTTAAGGCGATAAATAATGAATTTCCAGATGTGCAAGTGTCGGAGAGTAATGTCTCGAACCATATTAGAACTCTCAAGAACAAATGGAGCCAAATAAAGAAGTTGAAAGATATGAGCGGGAATGGATGGGATGATAATGAAAAAAAGATCATTATGGATGAGGCAGAATACCGCACATATGTCCAGGTGATTATCTTCAAATTTCTTTGTTTTGGTTTTCTTTTCTAGGTTAATCTTTTTTTACCTTTTTTCATGAAATGATTTAGGCCCATCCGAAGGAAGAACCTTTTATAAACAAGCCGATTGAAATGTTTGAAGAGATGTTGTTAGTTTGTGGTGGTGAGGCGGCAACTGGAATGCATGGAAAGTCAGCGTATAGTATTTCGCGTCTAGGTATCCCAATGAATGCACCGTCAATCCCAATCCCTAATGACGTTAATGATGTAGGGTTGAATAATTTTGATTTCTTTGGAACGGAGAACAATGTCATGGGTGATGGAAGTCCCCCCGAGGGTCAGAATGTGAATTCCCCCACACCAACAAGGCCAGATTCTACCGCTACAAAAAATGCAAGCAAGAAGAGAAAAAGAGAAGAAGATCTTCAATTGGCGGTATTTGAGGTAGCTAAGGGGATCACGCGCCTTGCTGATGCATTTGATAAGGACAAAGATATTGAGAGTATGGTGTTGGATGCGGTTATGCCTGTGGAAGGCAAGTTTCCAATACATGTGCTGATTTTGGCAAGTGATTATCTAGCCGATAACAAGAATATTGCATGAGTATTTCTGAAAAGAACGCTAAGTTATCGGGAGGCATGGGTTGCAAGCTTTGCAAATGGATATATTACGGGAAAGAATGTAGGAGGCAATGATTCTGGCAGTAACTAAAAATTTTAAATAGTTTATATAAGTGTTACGCCTCATTTTGTTTTTGTGTACTTGTGACGTAGCGATATATTACAATTATGATATGGGTATTTTGTATTAGCATTGACTCGAACTATGTGACTTGGAACATTTTATAAGGACTTAATTATCTTATCTTGATTCTTGCATCTTTTGTTCTATTTTACTTTCTTGTATTGCGAATCTAATCTTGAACTATTTTGTTGTATTTGTGTGGCTTGAATGAGTTGGATTTTTTTTTAGAATGTTTGATAAATTGTTGGTTAATTTTATTCTGTAAAAGTTTGGTCTTAACTTCTTGATTATTTTTTTAATTAGGATATGTGAGTTATTGTTGTAATTTTGATTTTTATTGGCTTTTGAATTGAGGTATATATATTTGATATACAACTTTAATATATGTAAACTTTTCAATTACTTCGATCTAAACAGTGGAAATCAAACTGCATTTATCAATTACAACAATCCAAACATAAAAACTACAATTACAGTAATTTCAGATTCTTATATCCAAACACTAGAAAATGCACTGCAACTCCAGAAAACGTATTTACAGTATTTCCAGATTCTTCATGAATTTACTAATGCGACAATCCAAACTGCCCCAAAGTCAAAAAGTTCCCTCAACATCCATTCATACTAAAGTCAAAGAAGTTCCCTCATATTTACAACTACGCAAAATTCGAATGGGACGAGATGCATTTAATCCCCTTTATTATCTTGATTAATGACTAATTAATTGATTAATGACTTTATTCGTTGGCACTTGAAATACCGTTCCTCGAGAGTTGATCGGTCCCATGGTGGACACGCGCCCAGCAATTTCATTAATTATTTCTTATTTACCCCTTTTTAACTAACCTGACGATTGATAAAGAACACCAAATATTAGTTTTCTTATTGGATCTAACACATAGCAATGTATCATCTAAACCTGTATAAACATAATCCATATTATATCATCAATTATTAAACAAGTCTAATTTTTCAAAAACAATTAAATTAGTCTAAAAAAAGATAGAGAACTTAGAATAATATGATGCATATCATCAGAACATATTATAAATAAACATGATATAAAACCATTATAATTAACCTATATTAACCGATCAATATCCATCCAATATTGTTTATGTGATGTAACAACATGACACATGAAATGCAATAAAAGTGTAACACGGAGCATGATAAGAACCCCATATGCAAATTGGAATATGAGGTCCTTCCACACAACCTAAAAGAAATCAATTAAGAATAGAAGATATTAAACTACAAACGCCCATGTAATCAACAAATGTACACTACCCCACTAAAGCACTCCTCTAAACAAACCGCACTATGCAAAGGTATTTATCATGTGGCTTGGGTCCATCATGGACCCAAACTAACTACAAAACTCCACATGGTTAGTTCTCTGGCGTGGCATATTATCATTTGCTGGTCCAATATGGACCTCTGCCATCTTAGTTTTGTCTTTTAGGGAGAGACGTACGGCCGAAAGAAATCCTAGTTCTCATCTAAAACGAATTTTTTTTTATATACCATTTTTTTTAAAAATAATCAAATACTTGTTACTATTTTGAAAATAATGGGATAACTAACATTTTCGAAACATGTGAATTTTCAGTTTTTTCAAAAATTTCTCATTTGGCTGGTTAAACAGGCTTAATTAGTGTAAAAAACTGCTCATGAAAAAAAATATTCTGAGAAAAAGTTAATTTTTTTCCTGTTCCGCTAGTGGCAGTGTCGAAACACATTTTTTTCATTAATTAATCCCATTTTTAATAAATTATAAAATCCATATGTCTAAATTTAGGTATTTGCTGGTTTATTTTTGAAAAAAATAGTATTAAAAAAAAAATCCATCTAAACTCAAACTGAAAAGAGTTTATAAATAGGGCCCAGTAGGCGTGTGCCCTCCACACTCCAAATCTTAATTCTCCATCTCAATCTCTCAATTTTTTCCTCAAAACAATAATCTAACCAACAATGTCTTTTCGTCAAAACTCAATAGTCCACGCAACAACATCATCTGAGGATTCAACCAAACGCATTCATGAACAACCAATTAACAATTCTAATAGCCCTAATTCACCCAACCAAAACAAGGACCTTGAGCTAGGCCAGAAGGATGAATCAGTCGACTATATGGCTCGAGCCCAATGGCTTCGTGCCGCAGTTCTTGGAGCCAATGATGGGCTCGTGTCGGTTGCATCTTTAATGATAGGTGTTGGCGCGGTTAGCCAAACTGTCAGGACCATGCTCGTGTCAGGACTGGCAGGCCTGGTAGCCGGTGCATGTAGCATGGCAATCGGAGAATTTGTTTCAGTCTATGCTCAATACGACATAGAAATGAAGTTGATTGAACAAGGACGTGAGGTAAATCAAGACGAAAATGACAAGGAACCATTATCAAACCCTTTGCTTGCGGCAGGAGCCTCGGCTCTAGCATTTGCCTTAGGCGGTGTTTTACCATTGTTGGCCGGCGCTTTTATTAAAACTTGGGGAATAAGGCTTGGTGTGGTTATTGCAGTGAGTAGTCTCGCTTTGGCGGGCTTTGGTGCAATTGGTGGTCTTCTTGGTGGTGCTAAAGCGTATAAATCTGCGCTTCGGGTTTTAATTGGAGGGTGGCTCGCTATGTTGGTTACTTATGCGATACTTAAAGTGTTTGGAATAATCTTTCATATGGAAGTTTCCTCATCGGCTTAAGTTATGTTATTGAATAAATGATCTACGCTTGAGGTTGTAGCGAGGAAATCCTAGCCTTTGCTTTTCATCTGTGATTCTAAATTAAGTTCCTTTTTCTTCTTTTTTTTCTTTTTTTGAACTTTTTTTGCTCCTGATAGTATGGCAGGTGTTTTTATTTTCATTTTTATTATATCTACTTTGATTTGTGGTTGTATTAATTGGAAATCCAAGTTAAGGATGTATCTCAATCCAAGTTTTATTTTATATAGCTTTGTTTGGGCGTGTGGCTTTTCCTCTTTATTTTTCCAGGGTCTTCTAGTATGGGCAAGATTGTTATCTTTTTATCACCATCTTGCGTTTTAATATTACTTACATTATTAATAGATATTCAACGTTTTGTTAGGAATATATGTAAGACAACTACCCCACGATTCACATGAAAGATTAGGTATAATTTTTTTTATGTAGAAAAGATTAATAATAATTTGAGCAGAACGAATTGGAGAGCGATGCTGCCGCCATATGTATGTAAGGGAAAATTTTCAAAGCTTTTTTAATGTATGATGAAAATTGAAAATTGTGTTTAAACAAAAATCTGTGCGCTCTATGTTTGATTTCAACTTCATAATTTTTTAGATCTTTTACAACTCCTTTTATTTTTAAGAAATGGATCTTTTTCAACTCCTAAGTGAAGAAAAAGAAATTTGAAAATGTGAATTTAGAAAATGCCGGCCATTCTGTATGTATAAATTTGCAGCTCTACTTTAGATCTGATTCACTTGACTGCTTTGGGAAGAATGGAGATTCCAACAAGTTGTAATATATGACAGGCTGCTCAGTTACCATTGCCCTTCAATAGGCTGAAGTGTACTTGTTAAAACAATTAAATTTTTTTTTCTTTTCATGAGGGCCATTTATCAGTTGATTGACCAGTTATTTATTCCCACAAAATGAAGATGCACTTGGTTAACATATGTTGAACAAATTTAATTATCAACAAGTTTGTGTTGTATTATTTATTAAAATAATATTATTAAAATTTAAAAATTATATTTGTTGTATTTTCAATGGCTATTGAAATTAAAATAAAAAAGGAAATTAATGAAAAGTTAAAAGTGTAACTTAATTTTTTTTGACCAATCTCATCATCTCCCCTGTTATAAAAAAACTTCCTCACTTTCTAAGGACAGACGACAACAATATAACAACCACATCATCTATTTAACTTCTCTAAAATTATTATTTCCATAAAAAATAAATTTTAGTTGAAATATCGAGGTACACGACTTTATCTCTTCTGAGATGAAGAATCATTTTGCGACTGTACTACCGAAGCGAATACAGTACTTTCTTGTCATGTCGAACCTTAGAGATTGATAGACGGCAAACCTCACTTAGAAAGACGTCAATCTATTTTAAGGGAGTCATGATTCGATGGTACTATTACATTTAGACTCGTCTAATACTTGTTTTCATATTTATTTTAATTAAATTTATTTTTCATTAATTTTAACTTTTAAGAAATATAACCAAATAGTTTGTAAGCACAACCAAGTAAAAAACTTATCTGAAATGGGACACGAAATTTCCAGATAAGATAAAGCATAAGTTGGAGGCTACTCCCCCAAACGCGTAAAGTACTAATTGTATACGCTTTAGAAAGTGTTTGCTTTTCATCTCCAGAATATGTTGTCCCCTTCATTCGCAATCAGGTATTGTAATTCTGTCTCAGCACTAGAAAATATATTATGTAGAATTTGTTGAAATTTTCTTTTATTTATTGTCAGTAAATAATATTTCACTTATCAGTTATCAAACCAAAGAGGCTTGGGCTCAATCTTATTCAATTAATGGGGCCTTCATTTCATATCAAATCAAAGTATTCTAATTTCACTTCAAAGTATAGTATCCCATAACTTTCCAAGCCCAATGATCGATGACGCATTAGGTCCGTTTATCTACTAAGTATTAACCACCTTACTATGAACTATGTTTAATGTTAAAATATGGTTCCGACTACCATGTTCCGTGAAGTCTTAGGGTCGATTCATATATTCAATAATCTTTCGGGAGTGGATCATACCCAACCGCGTAGGGGCATAAATTGTGCCCAAACACCTCTCCTACCATCCGATTAGAGATCATAATAATCAAGCTCTTAACTCTTTAACGGATCTGTTAACTCCAATTCTGTCTATTGACCCCTAGCTCCTTCCGTTAATTCTCTCTGACCGTCAATCTATCTCTCGACCCACTTTTCATCTTCTATTCTTCCTTCCCCCCTCTCTCTATTCACCTTCACTAGATCATCTCTCAACCCTAATCCTCTCCATGGCCCTCTCTCTACTTCTCATTAACACCCCTCCATGGCTCTTCCTCTGCTTCTGATTCTCGTCCCTCCCCTCTCCATGGCTCTTCCTATAGTCAGACGATCGGATCTTTTGTAATTAAGTCAGTTAATACAGCCTAATCTGTCAGAAGAAGAACCAGATTAAGGATTGAGAAGGTCCATTTTTTCTTTCTTGCTTGTTTTTACCTATTTTTTTAAGGATTTAATTGATTAATTAATTACTGATGAGGTGAACTTGCTATGTATTTTATTTGGGATTACATTATATAAAGATGCCATTTGATGATATTTCTTGGCGTTATCAGTTTGCTGATGGGTTCTATTATCTGATTTCTCAAGGTATGTATATTCACCATTGTACTTAACTCTTCAATTCTGAATTTATAGATTACGAAGTATTGTCGTTAAAAATTAACAAGTCATTTGGTGCAGGGATGTGTTATCTGTATATGTAGCAGTATTCTAGAAATTGCTAGGCGGTCGCCAGACGCTAGTGCGGCGAGGCGATTAGCGCCTAGGCGTTTTAGGATCATAATAAAACTTTTCTCATTATTATATGCACATATAAAATAAAGATATGAAATTTAGGATATTTGAGACAAAAATTCTTGGAATTAGGCAGGAAAATCGGAATTAATTATAAAAGTCGTGATCTAGGCGGACAAATCGGGATCTAGGCGGAAAAATCGGTAGCCATGCAGAAAAAATCGGCACCCAGGCAGGAATTTGGTGGAATTAATCAATAAAATTAAAAATTAATCGGAAAAATCGCTAATTAATCGAAAAAATCGGAAATTAGACGGTTCTAGACGACAAATCCGATTTTTTGGGCCGATTTGACCACAATTCCTCGGTGGAGGTGCGACTAGCGCCTGCGGCGCCTAGGCGCAATTTTTAGAACACTGATATATAGTGAATTCATTTGCAGAGACGGGAAAAATAAGCATGCTGGACGAAGCCGTTGGTTAGTGATTTTTCCTTTGCAATATCTTTCATTCAAAAGACAAATGCACTGAAAATTGAGAATATGTGTGTGTGCAGATATATATTTCTAATAGGACCAATGATACTAGTGTTAGGGATGGTGCTGTATGAGATGTTCATAAGTAACAGGGAATTGCAAAGACCTGATATTCCTACAGCTCCAATCTCGTTGATATGTTTCGCCTTCCAGTAATTTGATATGTTTCGCCCTCCAGTAATTTTTCACACGCAAGGCCAAGATGGCTAGAAATAAAGTCCGTGAATGAATTGAAGTCGTTGCTGGAAATAAAGTCGGCGAACAAATTGGATGCTAAAGCTAATCTTTTGTATATGCATCGAACATAGATAAATGTGTACATGTCTTGTATATACAATAAGTCTTGTACTTCATGGCATTGTAAATTTGTCATCATGCTCTTGATTCTTAGCCTCAAGCATGATTATCATGATTTCTATTCGGATGATAGGAGAGGTGCTTGGGCACAATTTTGCCCCACGCGATTCGGTATGATCTGTTCCCTAATCTTTCTATTAAAAGAAAGAAAATCATTAATTTTAGGGTCCTGATATTGTACGTCCTGTTTGAGGACGTCCCGCGCGTGACTGCTGACGTGGCAGACGCTACGTCAGCTAGAGGACGACGAGAGAACGACATACTCCAGTCCCGACACCTCCCATCTGAGCTGCAGCTCCTGGAGCATGATACCATGGCTGCTGCAAGCTCAGATCTGAAAATAGCGCCCAGCGACACAAACGGTATATAGATGGTGTATAATTCAAACAAACAGTATATAGTTCAGACAAACAAAACAATATGTATAATTCAGATCAAAATAGTATATAATTGGTATACCATTTTGATAAAACAGTATATATACCCAACGACACAAACGGTATATAGATGGTGTATAATTCAAACAAACAGTATATAGTTCAGACAAGCAAAACAATATGTATAATTCAGATCAAAATAATATATAGTTGGTATACCATTTTGATAAAACAGTATATATACCCAGCGACACAAACGGTATATAGATCGTGTATAATTCAAACAAACAATATATAGTCCAGACAAGCAAAACAATATACATAATTCAGATCAAAACAGTATATAGTTGGTATACTATTTTGATAAAATAGTATATATACTTCAGATCAAAACAGTATATAGTTCAGACAAGGTATATAAATATATAGCAAATATATAATTCAGACAAACGGTATATATCAGTATCCGTTCTGATAAAACAGTATATATAATTCAGACTAAAACAGTATATAGATGATGATATAGCAGTATATAATTATACATAGTACTAAACGGTATGTATATATATATATATATATATATATATATATATATATATATATATATATATATATATATACATATATATATTATTACTCGAACAAAATAGTATATATATGACGAAATATATCTCCGACCAAAACAGTATATAGTAAGGTTGGCGTGGTAGAGCGACGGAAAAATGGAAAATCACGAATTTTAGCCCCCAAGCCTGTCACGCACAGCTACAGATCACGTCCAGGGAGTCCCAAAACAGAAAGTGATCTTCATTTTCCCTTAATTTTGTCAGATGAAAAGGAATCAAAGAAGTGGGTGGCAATTGGCATGTAGCATCTGGCCCTCTCATTAATAAAAAAAAAATATTTTTTTCTTTTTTCAATGCTCTTAACTAATGGCGGCCACACGCCATTTCCTTTATTCTAATCCTTACTTTTCCACTCATTAATTAATGAGCTAAGTGATGCATGAAAGCTGAGCTCTCAGAAGGTTTCTATCTGACATCATGCATGACAAATGTTAAGACCAATTCAACAAAAAAATTAAGAACTTTTTTTTTATTGTAAGGAGAAAAAATTAAGACTTCAACTTCATCTCATAAGTAGATATTAATTTGGTTCACATCATATAAATTTCGATTCCCAGGAATATTGTTCACACTCCTCTATTAAACCGTTCAAACAAAGCAACTATCAGGATTTCTCCAATATCCTAAGATATTTGTCCAAATTTTATTTTATTTCATTTTTTTTTCAAAATTTTGAATTATCTATTGATCACTTGTCATTTTATCTCTTCTTTTTCCAACAGAACCACTTGCGTGGTAGCCACGCGCCTCTCCTTAGTTTAATACCACAGGTCTCACCTAATACACTGACCTTGTCCCTTTTCAACTTATTCGCGTGGTAGCCACACGCAACTTCTTAAACTAATGCGAATTTTAATGGTGGTATGAGCTGGATCCATTGAATCATTCATCTGTTTTGAACTACTACATCATGACCTAACTTGTAGGCTTTGACCGAATAATGAAGTCTGTATTCCTACCTAGCCATACAGTATTTACCCAGCTAGTTATCTATTCTATAAATTAGGGGCGGCACCATGGATTGTGCTATCCACACTCCGTCTTTCTCTCACTTCAAATTCCACCCCTTGTTTCAAATATTAGGTAAGTTACTTAAGTTTATCAATCCTTTTTTTGCTATTTTAACCATTTGATAAATGCAAATGGTTCTATTAGTGTAATGATTAAGTATTTTGATTGAGATATAAGAGTGAATTTAAATTCTATATGCTGCAAGCAATTCTTCTTTCTCTTTTGTTATATTCCTCACTTGAGGACTTCAAAAAAGAAAATGATAAATGCTTGAATGTGTAACTAATATTTATGATATTTTTTCATAATATTTCAGGACATAGAATCATGCAAAGACTGGGACAAAATAGAATGCTTATTAGTTTCTCACAAAACCCTTATTCTAATGATGGGTCCAGTTCTTCATTTGGTGGTAGGCGACCTTCTAGCGCCAAGTCATATTGTAAAAGCCAGGGCAAGGAGCAAAGAGAAGCTCAGAGAAATCTAACTAAGGTGTGCAAAGAGTGGATGAAGGTCAAAGAAGAGATGGGTTACGCGAAGCTGTGTGGGGAACATTTGAGCGAGACCGTAGTGGAAACTGATAAGAAAATTACAGCCATGCTCGCCGAGTTTGAACGGACAGATAAGTATGTGCAAGATTTGATTGCTCAGAATCAACAACAAGAATATAGCTGAGAGAGAGAGAGAGATGATCGTTATAGTTTATTTATTTATTAGTGTAAATTGAGGTAGAGACTAGAATAGATGTACTGATGGTGATTCTCTGATTATGATTATTTTTTTCTGAACGAGTCCTTTTATTCTAAGTTACTCAAATGAAAAATATTTATGAAAAAAAAATACTCAATTCCAGTTGATCAATATTTAATAATTCAGTCTCTTGTATATCTCAATCAAAATATTGAACCACTAAAAACTAGAGGACCATTTGCGAATTAAAATTATCGTGCAATTAAATAATTTCATTGAAGATATTTTTTATTTAGTTGCTTTATGTACATTTTTTTGGTATAGAGATAGATCTCTTCTTTTTTATTTAATACAGGTAGATCTCTCATCTCAAACTATGAAGGATAAGCCTTCCTCATTTCCCCCAAGCAATTATAGGGATGTACAACTAGAAGTTTCAATAGGTTGGGTAATATCCGACTGAATCAATACTATATCAGAAAAAATATTCAGATGCTAATAAAAAAATTTTTGAATCCGCTCAAAACTAGATCTTGAACCAATTTCGTTTTAGTACCGAATATAGAACTTAATTTAGTAGATGGGTTCAGATATTATCTGAATTCGGATAATTACATCAAATAGGGGTACATGTTTTTAACTCATTCTTTAAGATCATAATCCATTGTGGCACACTAGTACATAAATATTTTCTTGCAACAAACCTTTAAAATACACTACAATTAATTTTTTTCTTATAATGAATCTTTTCTAAATACAATTTATAATTTTTATTATAGTTAAAAAATATATACAATAATAAGATTATAAATGATAAAGTCATACAAAATATACATACAGGTTAATATCCGAAAAGGATGTGGATTTGTATTCATATCTGACAAATCTGAACTATATCCAAATCCGTGTAATATCTGAACTATATCCAAATCCATGTAATATCTAAACCATATCCGAATCAAGATCCGGAAAAAAAATATTATTACAAATATAAGCACTATCGGAACCGGATTCGAACCGTTTACATCCCTACATGTAGGTCCAGAATCAATTCCGAAAATACACTAAGTATATTTTATTATAAAATTTTAATCTTATAGCAAAAATTAACACATCAACAATAAAAACTACAATACATGACATATAGTCTAAATCAATATTTTTTCTTCAATCTTTGTAATCGAATACAAGCTTAAGTAACTAAAAGATAACATCACATTTTAAGTTTTATACATAATGCCCATAGCAAATGCCTCATAGATTAGTTTAAAAGCATTAGCATGCAAAGCAAGAAATTGTGAGTTCAAATTCCAACAAATGCAATTATATAGCACATATTTAGCAAAATATTTCAACCCAATTAATTGAATCTAAAAAAAATCAAAGTCCGACTGCCATTTATTAGATGTCAAAAGATTCCCTTAATTTAAATGCGGAATTTCGGGTATAACCCTACTAAAACTAAAAATATCAAATTTATTCATCTTAAATGTTAAATATCAAATTTATCTCTCTTGAACCTAACTAGTATCAAATTCATCCAAAACTAAATTTTCTGTTAAATCTAATGGAAAATTAAATAAAAGGCCCATTTTCCCTTATACAATTCCATTAGCTGATCTTAGTCTCCATCTCTATCCTCTCGTCTTCTCTCTCCTCCTAAAAATGCTCAAATCTCCATCATTTCGTCATAATCAACATCTCGACTCCACGCAACTCCGCCTGACTGCCACCCGTTCGCCGAAGTTCCAGACGGCCGACGAGTTTAGCGGCAGAGGCTAGGATTTGCGAATAGAGCAGACTTTATTTTCTTCAGCTTCGATTAGAAATAGAATTCGAAAGAATACGGCAAGAAAGGGGAAGACTTGATTTTAGGAGATCTTAGGGTAGAAAAGTATTTTTTTCAAATCAAATTGTATTTTGTAATTAAAGTTAAATTAATAAATTTTAATTACATTTTATTGGATGGAAAATGAATGGAAAGTTTTCATATTATATTAGTTTTAGAGAGATAAATTTTATAGGATTTCAAAATTAAAAGGATAAATTTGGTACTAATTTGGTTTAAGAGGGATAAATTTGATATTTATCGTTTAAAATGGATAAATTTAATATTTTTTGCTGAAGTAGGGATATACCCGAAATTCCCACTAATTTAAACTCAATAAGTTTGTAGTTCCATGCTTCATTCGTTCTTATTGGTAAAATTAACTATGTATGATATTGATGTACAAAATGATAATTCGATTATTGTTACTTTCGAACTAATCCCAAAAAATGAAGGTAATATTGGCTGGATCAATGCAATTGCTAAGATTTTTTTTTTCAAGCAAATACGAGTCATTTTTTTATTTTAGAATTGTACACATTCTCTCTTTTGTTGCATTTAATTTCCCAGCAAACGCTCATATGAAAATTGAAAGAAAAAAAAATTTATTTTTAATTTCTCACTTTATGTGGATTTAAAGATACTAGAAAAATTCCCTCACTTCGCTGCGGTCTTTCTCATTTTTATCGTTTAATAATTAACACAATAAATTAATCTTATGGATTAATAATCATAAAAAGTCTACATAAATTATTTCAAGAAACAACTTAGAGCAGAAAAAATAATGAATTATTCATATTTTTGTTAGAAATTATCTCTAAATCATATAAGATTTATACAAGTCATAATAAAAATTATGTGTAACACTGACATAAAATTATAATCAACAAATTCAAACTTTGTTTTCTCAACAATGCAATATTTAAAAAAAAAATAGAGTATGAAAAAAACTTTTTAGGAATTGATTATAATTTCATCTTGCTTTTCACACTAATTAATTTATATATTTCTCACAATTTATATCATATAAAAACACTTTGGTTCTAGATACCAATATTGTATATTAGGCATTTCCTCCAACAAATATAATTTTTTTTTTAATCCAAAAAAACTAATTAATTTTTTAAATTAGCTTAGCAATTACATCTGATTCGTAATTTGTACGAAAGTTATTTTTTTTAATTGTGTAATTCTTATACAACATTATTTGTTCACAAATTTTGATGTATCATAACTGTAGCACTTATAAGATGAAAAAAAAGATAAACCAATTTTTATTACATATTTGTCTTGATATTCAACAGCCCTTATAGAAAACTTCATCTCATTTCAAAACTCGGGGTGTTCATTCGGTCTGTTCGGCCAAAACCGAACCGATTCTGTCAAACCGAATGTGAACCGGACTAATTTTTTCAAAACCGAAGCAGCTGAAATATTTCACTGAACCGAAGTGAAACCGAAGCGGATTTCAATCCGGTTTATATAGTTAAACCGAATTAAAAAAAATGCTTGTTTGTTCAATAGCGAAAAATGATAGCGCCAATGATTTGAGGAAGAAATATATTCAGTAAAACAGAGCTAAAAAAGAAAGAATAAAAAATAATAAATATATACGAAAATTTACAAAAAGAAGAGCAAATTTAAAATGCTAACAAAAAATCAAACAAAAGTGAAGAGAAGATAGAAAAACTTCTTGAAAAAAAAGGGCAGAAGATAAATGATGTTCATCAAGGACCAAGATCTTCATTCCTTCGCCATTGTTATCTTCTTTTCTGGAGAAGATGAGAGTTTAAAACACTAAGATGCAAGGACAATGCATAACTAACCCCAACCTCTAATTTTTAAATCTACTTTTGAGCCTCCTCAAAAGTCCACATCACCATTTTTATCTTGACCGTTCGATCAATTTTTTTGTCGAATCTTAGCCATTTATTTTCTCAAATTTATTGATATTTTATGACAACATTTATGTGGTTATTAAAACATAAGCATATGATTGGTTGAATTGGTGTTTTGTGTTTCATACCCGATTTAGTGAGAACCGTTGTGAGTTTATTTGTGACCATCAGATCTTAATCATATGATTTTCAATGAATCATGGTGCAAATTTATGTTCAATTATTAATATCAATAATTAATGAAGTCTTCACTCATTAAAATATAAATAATTTTTCTTTTCTTCATTAAAAAATTATAATTCTTAATGAAATATTTTATTTTTAATGTTAAAATCATCAAATATAAATTTGTTGGAATTTTCTCTTTATTTTGAGTTCCATATTGTTCTGGTTCTTCTTGCTAAAATATGTGAATATATAATATATAAAAGAAGATGTACAAAATGATATGCTCATTAACTTATACCTTATTTTTCATCTCTCTTTGAGCATTCTCAAGATACCTATCGTCAATTTTATCTCGGCCGTTGTATCAATCCTAGCTTTTCATTTAAATGATTACCATAATATCACATGTATCAATAGTTAATGAAGAGTTTACTCATTAAAATATAAATAAATTTTCTTTTCTTCTTTAAAAAATTATAATTCTTAATGAAATATTTTATTTCTCATGCTAAAATCATCAAATATAAATTTGTTGAAATTTTCTCTTTATTTTGAGTTCTATATTGTTATGATTCCAATTTTTTTTCTTGCTAAAATATGTGAATATAAACTATATAAATGAAGATGTACAAAAATGATATGCTCATTAACTTATATCTTATTTTTCATCTCTCTTTGAGCATTCGCAAGAGACCTATTGTCAATTTTATCTCGGCCATTGGATCATTTTTTTTTAATCTTAGCTTTTCATTTATATTATTACCACAATATCACATAAAAATATATTGTTATGATTCCAATTTAATTTTCTCTTGATAAAATATGTGAATATAGACTATATAAAAGAACATGTAATAAAATAATAAGCTCATTTACTCTTATCATATTCTTTTATCTCTTTTTGAAAATTCTCAAGAGAACTATTATCAATTTTCTCTCCATCATCGAATCAAAAAATTTATCAAATCTTAGCTTTTAATTTAAATTATTATCATAATATTACATGATTAGTTAGATTAATGTTCAGTATTATATCTCCGTTATGTGAGAACTATCATCTCAAACAAAATTTTAGAATATTGAAAACTATATTATATTACTTAATGTATTACGAGTTTCATAATAACATATGTGTAATCCATACCATTTTAAAATCTAAAAAAAT
The DNA here is from genome assembly GCA_027726005.1 of Juncus effusus. Lineage (NCBI taxonomy): Eukaryota > Viridiplantae > Streptophyta > Magnoliopsida > Poales > Juncaceae > Juncus > Juncus effusus. Next base: position 4,776,453 of record CM050897.1, on the reverse strand, counting down.
AAGAAAAATAGCGGTGACAATAGGCTGAAGAAAATGAGTAATCTTATATTTTCTTATGTAGTATACATATTTTCTGATATATATAATATTAAATGTAATAATAATTTTTTATTTTTTTAAAGTTAATCATCTATAATTTAATCTTATGTAGTTTCAACTAAAATCTTCGAAATAAATTATCTTGCATTTTTTTTTCTGAACTCATTCATCTAAGCCTGATTAATACTTAATTTGTTTTTCTAATATAATATGTCAAGACATAATGACATAAGAAAATCAAAGACATCAATTTTTGAATTCTCATGTATTATTTATGTCTTATGAATTAACGAATTTTACTTTTGAATTTTCATAATTGTAAGTTATAAATTATTAGATTGAAATAAGTATTAAAATTAAAATACTCGCCGCGAAACGCGAGTATTATCCTAGTATAGCTGTAATTTCCAGTATTGGTGTAGTCTCCAATGTTGAGAATAGATTCTCTACATTCAAACAGTAGAAAGTAATATTATAATTACATGTGATTGATCCATCACTTAGACTATATTATAATTCATTTTATAGAGGATCGGGTCAAACATAAAGATTTGAAAGTCCTTTCACTGATCCAAAGAAAGCTATTAAAAGAAAATAGACTAAGATCACCATTTGAAAAATATGCAGTGTTAGTAAAGTTGGGTGCACAACTTTCAGAACTCCTAATAAATCGTGAACCAAGACTTAAGTAATTTTTGGAAAGACGTATGTCCCCAATGATAGATCCGTTATAACCATATAAGATCTGCTTTATGTGCTGAACACATAACATAATACAAATTCAATGCTATTGGTTCGTTGCACAGACTATACGGTTATGTAAGGTATAATTTATATGCATTTGCATAGGATTCCAAGTATCCTTTAGCTGGCGCACATAAATTATTTCACTTAAATAGACAAAGACCATATTATTACAAAGAAAGCACACTCTCATACATGTAGGATCCACATATTTTACAATCTGAAGAACAATGCACCAAGGTTTTTGAATTCTAAATCTGCCTTGAACAGTGTTACAAAAATCACCGATTTGGACCGATTAATCCCCAATCAGTATCAAATCTTTAGAAAAATGACTGGATTTAGCCAAATCTTTCTGAAAAATCTTTTGTCCGATTTGAGCCTGATTTAGGCCGATTTTTATGAGATTTGGTCCTATTTTTCTAAAGAAACCCAAAAAACAATATTTGTAGACTCTTCGTGTGTAGACTTAGGGTTTAGTTCTTATTCTTCGTGCGACTTGCGATTCAAACGACGAACAACGACTAACTTTTGATGGGCGACGACTGAGAAATTATTGTGTTACTTTAACATGTTATTTGGTAGATGAATTTATATTATTTTTTTGTTGAGAAATTATAGTGTTAGTTTATAATTTTATAGTTAAAAGATGATAATTTGTACTAACATAATCGTTCGATTAATTGCCGACTAATCCCGATTAATCCGATTAATCCCAAATCCCCACCTCACCGATCGAGGAGCGATTTGCGACTTTTACAACATTGGCCTTGAGTGACTCATCCGGTTATTTCGGTTTTAAACCGATCTGGAAAAACTAAACCGAACCGAACACAAAAAACCGAATTATACCAATTTTTCAACCGAATCGGACCAATTAAACCGAAAAACTGAACCGATTTAACCGATAATGACCGGTTCGGCTCGGTAATCAAATAAACTGAACCGTTTGAACCCCCCGATTAAAGATACAAGTTATTGAAAGTCATGATGAGAAAACATAATTATCCGTTTAAAAGTATAGCAATTGAGATCTTGAATGAAAGATTTCATAATCCTTGTTCTATTTTTTATTTTTTTCACAAAAAAATGAGCAATTCAAAAACCATATTTTGAAAGAAAAACATTGGGAAAAATTTGCCTAAGAGAGAAAGAGAAAGAGACGCATGAATCCCATATTCTATTTCTTTATTTTTATTTTTATTATTAAGCTATTTTTTTTTACTCGAGAGAAAGAGAAAAAGAGAGAGACACATGGGATCTACATGGGACCCACATTTTTTTTTGATATATCATTATTTTTTTTATTTAGATATAAATTATGTATAGTGAGTATTTAATTATTATTGATATTATATCTTACAACACATAAGTTATATGGTTTAGTTTTCAAAGAATTTATATTTTATTTGACATTTCACACTAAATCAGGATATAACACAGAACACTGAATTCAACAAATCATATTCTTTCACTCTCCAACTACACAAGAATCGCTATAGAACGGTCCATATTAAACCATATCAGACCATCCAATGGCCGGATCCACCGGCCGGATCTTTTATCTAACTACTCTAAAAAAATATGCTCATTTTCTCTTTCTAAAGACATTCATATCAACTACCTTTATCTCTATTTCGATTATTCTCCATTTTTAACCTTCATAAGAAACAGAAAATGAAAGACTGAGGAAAAAGACAATGGATCAAACTTAGCAAAAGAATATTGATAAGAAATGTAATAATTTGGCATTTTCTCCACTTCCAATTTGGTGTGAATACATGACCAATTAAATGTTTTTCTTTTCTACTAGTTTGGTCTTTTTCTGTTTGATTTGGTATTTTTTTTCTTTGTTACTCTCTGATGAGCATATATTATCTGCCACTTTGCTTCTGTAATTCAGATTCAAACTTTTAATTGAAATATTTCAAATTGGGTAATAATGCTGCAAGAAAGAAAATTCATTTTTCTGAAGAAATTTTGGAGGGATCTTATATTTGAATTATTTTATTCAAAACATTTCTATGAAAACACAATAAGCAATAGATGAACGACAACTTATGATAGAAATGCTATAAGTAAAATTTAACAAATTCAATGGTTTATGGTTTGGTACCAGTATACGGTACAAGCAATTCTAATTTTTCGCTCAAGAATGGATGTAGAAGAGCTCGAATCATCCGGAAATCCTGAATCAAGAGTTCATCTTGTTTAAATTTTGTGATTATTTTTGAAAAAAAGAGTGTAAGCTATATTAGTTCTTTGATTCTTTCATGACATTGGACTTGTATTTGTTACAGATAAAAATAAAATGATTGTTAATTTTTCTTGTGTTATTTTTGTGATGGGACATTTTATTTCGTTTCTTATTTAATTTTAAAAAAATACATATTTTTCTCATTTTAAATAGAAAAATTTAGCACACAAAAATTAATGAACCTAAATCAATAACAAGGGTAGTTTGGTCATTGATAATTTATGTTTTTACCCAACATTTATATTCCAGTAGTTTTGCCAAACGCAGATGGAATAAAATAAAATAGTCAATTATTCTCTATTTTACTATTCCATATATTGCCAGTACATGACATTATGAAACTTTTCCATGCGGTTAACTGGTGAGGGTTATAACTAGTGACATAAATTGTGCTCAAGCTCAAGAGCTTTGAGATTCGTGCAAGCACATAGTTTTTGCTTTGTTGCAGATCTTAATTATTATCATGGGCGTCAGAGTCTAAAATCGTCTCGTAATTATTAAATTAATCGGGCAATTTTTGTTGGCCTCAAAAGCCTAATAGGAATTTTATGTAATGAGCTTAGTCTATATAAATTTTTAATACAACTTTTGGCATTTGTTCATTTTTAACTAATAAACATTAAGGGCCGTTTGGATAGCCATATTAGATAATACTAGAGAAATTCTGCAGGTGAATTTTCTATAATTGCATCATAATTGTAGTGTTTGGATGGAAGAAATTAAAATTACTGTAATTACAGTTTTTATGTTTAGTTTGATATAATTAAGATATGTAATTTCTTGATATTATTAGTTATCCAATCAAATACCACATAAAACTTATATTTTTTTGGCCTATAATTATATTTCTATGTCATTTAAATAAATATTATATTGTTATTGTTTTTTCAGAATAAAATCTCATAAAAAATCATATTTTTGATAGGATAAATTATATATCTTAGAAATAAATTAAATTTCTTTAAAAAAAATCATATTTTTGATAACACAAACTATATATCTTAGAAATAAATTATACCTAAAATATCATATCCAATTTAACCTAACTTACCAACCTTCCTTTTTAGTCTTGTTTTTTCTCTATAAGTCAGAAGCTCGTAATTTTGAGAAAAAATCGAGTTACCATGCGTGGATGTGTGTCGAAACTCAAACTTCCGTAGTTGAAGCAAATACCACAATCCAACACTCAAAAAATCTTAATTATAGCCTATGTTGTACGGATATGGACACATGTTTTGTGTCCGATACGATACGGACAGTACGGCAACACGGCAATCTCAAAAATTCTCTGGACACAATACGTTTCATATATATATATTATTTTATTCTTTTTATATAATTAATTATATATCTAATTTTTAAAAAATATAATAAATAACTAAATATGATAAAGAAAATGTTAAGAAGAGAACATGAGTAAGAATTGAGAAAGAATTGTCTCTTACACACAAAAAATAAGAATTATTGTTAATTATGATTCTCACGAGTTTGTGCCAATAACAAAAAACAAATTTAATGATAAATAGACTTTAAAAAAAGATGATTCTTAGCGAAAAGAATAAGAAATGTGTGAGAAATCATATTATAGTAATAAATAACAATTAAATAGGATTTTAAACATTGCACCGTATCCCCAGCCGTGTCTTGACCGTGTTGATGCTGTGTCCATACCGTGTCTTGTCATGTCTTGACTGTGTCCGAAAGTCAATAAATATTAAAACATTCAGACAAGTCACGTGACATGTCCGACGTATATTGGTGCCATATCAAAACCGTATCCGTACCCGTGTCCAATACACGTATGGCTGATTTCTTGAAGTGTCCGATTAGCATAAATTATAGTAGATGTAATTTCTAACTATCCTATTTATCGTCAGCCAAAGAATCCCTATGCAAAGATTCCTGTTTTGCATGAAAAAAGCCAAAACACGAATCAGAACTTAGTCTCGATGCTCGAGACCAGGCTGGATTGACCAATATATAGCCTAATAATTCTTTGGTAATTAACTCAGTCTCTAGTATTTTATCCATTTTAAACCTCGGTTGATAATCACAGAGCAAGCTCCCAACTCTTTACCATGCATCTTAACATTCATCAATTAGTATGCTCTTGCTTTTTTTTTAAAGATAAGCATTTACTTACGTTGTATTAAATAAAAAACGAAGCGTTAATGAATATTTATATCATGAAATACTAAAACCAAAATTAAAGTAAAAAAAAATGGAATACTTGCTACAAGGCTATTGATAGGGATAATTTATATAGAAAATTACCGTATATCTTGTATCTTACTTTATGCACTTTTATTAGTTATATTAGTACTTTACTTATGTTTTAGTTAAGAATCAAGTTATTGCTAGTGTTCACTTGTGTTTCAGGAAAAGAGCGCATAAAGATTGAAAAATAACACATTTTGAGAAAGAGGCGACTTGGCATGGTGCTGGCACTTCACGGGAGGAACAACGACAGTTCCAGCACCTATCCTCATACCCTGGAGGGCTCAGTCTCGCACCCTGGAAGCCTCACCCGTTACCTGCGAACCTGCTAACAGATGTTCAGTATTTTGGACATAACTCTATCTCTGGACATCGGGCTGGGACGTGTCAATATGCGTTGGAAATCTAAGAGGAATTCCTACAATGTTCATCAAGGCCCAGAGAGCTAACCTAGCACACAAGGCAGAGTAAATTACGGATCTTCACAGCTGTTCAATTATGGCAGATTTGGAAAGAGGAATTAATGGAATAAATCAATGGAAAATTAATGGAAAGATCTTTTCTTGGCCGGGAAGAAATACCATCTTTGCTCGCACAGTTTTAGGTACTTAGGCAAGTAAGCGAAGTACCGAGAGGAGAAGCCAAAAGCTGGTCCAACGAGCAAGTCTTGGACTCACGAGACACGAGAGTAGCCGGGACGTTCACGGGGTACAAGGAATGCCACATATCTCAAGAGACTCGTACTCTGAACGGGCATCCTGGGGGTGCGAGCACAGTGATTCACTACGAGAGCCGACTTCACGATATAAATGTGGATCCCCCTCACAAGCAGAGACAAACAACAAGACGAACCATACGATGGGCTTCCGACTCCGCAGGACGGGTGAGAGCGGCCTCCGCATAGAAGATGAGGTGAGAGCCTTCTGTGTCGTGACAAGAAAACATGGCGATTCGTGGGGAGACAACAAACCGATCAGGAAAAACCATCGAGCCCTAGAACCGTTCGTGCCAGACCTCTCCATCGTACTTCATCTCGCAGACACGGTGACAACGCATGTGCGGATTAGTACACTTCCTTACTTTTATAAATTTTTATTGTACAACGCCTTGCCTTTTTATTTCTTTTCATTGTACAACCAACCAACTAACCTTAATAGATTTGGTTTGGATTACTCACCAAAACCTTGTCCGGTACTCCACCTTTCGCCTCCCTGTGGATCGATACCCAGCTAGCTAGAACGCGAGGTCGTGAGGGTGACGAAGCAAGCGAATTGAGGCCTACAAATATCTAATTGGGACCTGGTTTATATCTATATATACACCCGTCAGCAGCTACTACTAAGGCTAGATAGTAAACCTATAGCTTTGTCCTATAGTCTTATGCCGTCGTCCATTCTTTTGACATGGCTACAGCCTGCTCGTAACTCTGATATTTTGTATGATTCGAATTCCTGAAGATGCGCCAATTACGCTCCTTCCATATTTCCCAACAAGTAGCTGCCCAAAGTGTTCCCCATTTCCGTTAGTTTTCTTTACGAAGTTTTGTGCTCAAATCATATAGGAGGTGAAGAGGATCCTTGAGGTTGCTTGCATGTCGGAACTTGTTTAGATGGTTGCAGAATTTGTTCCATACCTCTTTTGTAAAAGTGCAGTGCAGGAAGATATACAACGTGTCTCAATTTCGTTTGAGTTGCATTGGACATATGTGTCTATGTGTAGTTGTCCTCGTGCGTGCAACCTATCTCTTATTTGCAATTTGCCTTTGGACAGTAACTACATGGAAATTTTGATTCTCGGCGGGATCCTTAGCTTCCACAATTTCTCATGTGACGGGTCATTTTGGCCCCTGTCTGCAAAAAATGTGTATGCTTTTTTAACTGTGAAATTTGCGTCCTTGCCACTATTCCACACTAACTCATCATCTTGGTCCTTCAGTGTGACATTGTGAAATTGTGTTTGCAACTCTCTTAGCTTTTGTTCTTGATGTGTGCTGAGGTCCCGATCCTATCGAAGGAACTGTGGGTTGGTGAGGACTTCGTACACTGTACTTAATTTATTCTGTGCCCGACGGAAAAGTCCTGTGCATTTTTGTGCGAAAGTGCTGCCTTGGTGCCAGTGTTCTAAAAATCACTCCTAGGCGCCTGTCTAGGTGCTAGGCAGTCATCTATCGCTGAATTTTGGGCTAAACGTTCAATAAAATCGGATTTATCGCCTAGATTGACGATTTATCTGCCTAATTGCAGATTTCCCCATCTAATTTTCGATTTTCCCATCTAATAACCGCCTAATCCCGATTTTCATATTAACATGGCCAAATTCCAAATTTTGACATAACATGAAGGTAGAAATGAAACAATAAGTATAAAACAGCAAGGCGTCACCTAGGAGCTCTAGGCGCTATCTAGGCGGTCTAGTCGCTGCTAAATTTCATACAAATATGGCCAAATTCCAATATTGACATTAAACTAAGTAAAAAGTCTAAAACGCCTAGGCGCTACTCGCTGCTTGACCGCCCAGTGAGCGTCTAGCATTTTTTTGAACACTGCTTGGTGCCATTCGTCTTTCCGAAAATTGGTCCCCTTCCCATTGCCAACATTTATCATTATACGATTACTAAATAGCGGCAATAGCTCTGCGAGGTCCTTAATGAAGAAGCTACTTTGTGAGTTATGCCACATATTTTAGAAGCTACCATAACATCATCGGATTATGGTGTGCCATAATCCGTCGGAGTTATTTTTGCGTGCCAAAGTCATTTCATTAGCACCATCTCGTTGTGCAGTTGTAAGTCTTTTATGCCTAGTCCCCCATTCTTTTTGAGTGCGCAAAGGAGTTTTCAATTTGCTAAATTCTTTCCAGGTGTGTGCTCTGCTGAATCTCCCCACAGAAAGTTCCTTCTCAGTTCGTCTATTTCCTTAATTGTCCCGGCAGGTAAAAGAAAAGCTTGCATGAAGTATAGTGGGGTTGCCGAAAGAACCGAGTTTAACAGTGTGATACGTCCTCCTATAGAAAAGTATTTTATGGACCATCCTACAATCTTTTTCCAAATTTTTTCACTCATGGGCAAAAAGATTTCTTTTTCTGGCTTTGCTAAAGATAGGGATAGCCCTAGGTACTTTATTGGGAAAGATTGCTTGTACAGTTTAGGATATGCCTGATTTCTCTTTCACACTCCACCGGGATTTGAATTGGTATGAATGAGGATTTTGCATTATTAATTTTTAGCCCAATCATTCGCCCAAAACAACGAAGTGCCAAACTAAGCAGCTGCAGGTTTTCCTTTTTTGCTTCTGCTATGATTATAGTGTCGTCAGCATATTGTATGGCTTGCATTTCCATTTTTTGTGAATGTGGCGCAAGTATGTTTAGGTGCTTTACTAAGTATTGGAGAGAGTCTGCTATCAGATTGAAGAGCAAGGGGGATGGTGGATCGCCTTGGCGTAACCCTCTCTTATGCGCGAAGAATGGTTGTAATTTACCATTTATCTTCAGTGCCAAGCTAGAGGAGATAAGGAGGTTGTTGATCCATAAGTTTCATTTTTGCGGGAAGCCTCGCTGCTCTAACAGAGCTACGAGAAAATGCCAATTAACTATGTCAAAAGACTTTGCAAAGTCCACTTTGTAAAGATAACCGGAGTCTTTGTTTTGTGCAACTAATTGATGCTTTCTCTTGCTGCCAAGAAGGACTCAATTATTTTCATGTTTTTTTTAAGGCCCTTTAGTTCTCTGAGATTAGTTCGGCCATTTTGGCCTGTAGTCGGGTTGCCAATAGTCTTTGATGGTTTTAGCCTCTTTTGACTTTGGAACTAGGGACACATGTGCCTTATTGATGCACCCTAGCTCTAGGGAATTGTGTTCAAATTCCCTGCACAACCAAATGAGGTATTCTTTTACGATTTTTCAATAATGTTGATAGAACTCATTTGGAAATCCATCCGGACCAGAAGTTTTTCCTTTTGAAATCAAAAAGTATTGTTTTTATCTCCTCCTTTGCAAAAGGGGCATCCAGGTCTCGCAGATTAGATAATAAGGGTATAATATTCAAGAACATCTGCGGAAGGCATTCTCAATAATGGTTTTATTTGTGATTGTATGCCCTTCTACTTCTATTGTGTGGATTTTATTTGATTGTCTGTTTATTGATGCGATTGTGTGGAAGAACTTTTTATTTTGGTCCACCTATATCTTGCTCTTTGCTTCCATTTGATTTTTTTCAACATTTGTTTGCTCAAAGATTTTCTCTTTGAGTGCTATTCTTAATTGTCTTTCTTTTTTGGAAAGAGTCCAATGTTCCTCAATTTGGTCTAAATTTTCGATTATCAATTTTGCCAGATTGCTTTGCTTATATTGAGGTTGCTATATTTTTTGCTTTGCCCATGGCCTGAGAGCATTTCGTACTTTTTTTAAGTTTGTAAGCAAAATTTTGCGCGGAGTTATTGGCTATTATGGAGGTGCCCCATGTTTGTTTGATCAGAGCATTTGCTTCCACGTATTTAAGCTAAAAGAGTTCCATCTTGAACCGTTGTTGAGCGATTCTTCTAGGTGCCGAAAATGACAATTGGATAGCTACATGGTCTGAAGTGGTTGCAGTATTTGCTTCTAGCTTTGTCAGATGGTTGAAATCACTCCATTGATGTGACATAAGATACCTGTCAAGTTTGCTAAAAGTAGGATCCGGCCTTTTGCTCGACCATATAAATTTTCTTCCTTGGACGTTAAGTTCAGTGACTTCCAGTTTGTCTATTTTTTCTTTGAACATAAGAATGGATTCAACCATGTGATTATTTCCTGTGGATTCATGTGGGTTTATGACCATATTGAAGTCACCCACAATTATTCATGGAAAATCGTTGAGTTGTCAAAGTTGCCTTAACTCGTTTAGGAAGGGGAGTTTGAGCGGAGGTGCAATAGGACCATAGACATTTGTCACCATGAAGGTGAGTTCATTTCTAAAATTCAGTGTGCATGTGATCGAATAATCTGAGATGGTTGATGAAATACATGTAGTCATCTGACCATGCGGTCGATGAAGGTGTTTTCTTAACAATTTGCTGAAGAAGTGACTTTCTGGTCCATTCTTGGACAACCGCCTGCATTATTTATAGCTGGTTTATAAATTGCGTTTCTTATGTGGGGCGGGCAAAAGAGAGTGTGCGAAAAAGGCGAGACGTTATTCCATTTTATTTCTTGGAGACACAAAATATTGCATTTAATGTCTCTTAGTGAATTTTTGATGACATTACATTTCTTCGTTGAGCAAATTCCTCTTACATTCCAAAATACAATAGAAATAGGCTTCATATTCATTAGGCTTACGAACTTGCTAAAAAAACTAATCTCAAATTCGTGCTCATATAATCAAATAATTGCAAAATCAAATGACTTCAATGTTCCAAAAATAATTGTGAAATATATTTGCCTAAAATAAGTAACGTTTATTAGTTGCCTAAAATGATTGCGAAATCAAATTCATGCTCAAATTAACTTCTTTAACTAGGGGAATTTGCAAATTCAAAACGAGTAAATAAGTTACGTATATGGGTTAGTCTATTGACCAGTAAGAAAATTGCAAACACAAAACAGTAAACTCAATACAACCACTTCTCTCTACAGTTACTGGTTAATCTATATAAGCCTCATAGATTTGAAACTTCCCAATCTTCTCACTTTTCCACCAATACGAAGCCTTAACTCTTTGAATAGATTGAAAACCAAAATAAGTTGTGAAAGAAATCAGTTGCAAAACAACACCAGTTGCAAAAATCAATTGCAATAACAATTCTTGCAAAACAAATTAGTTGCTAACAATTCTTTCAAATCAGGTCATGTGCTAAACGGATCATGTGCTAAACAGAGTGTTCCCTTCACTCTTTGAACACTATTCCACCGATTAGATATTGTTAAAGGCTTCTAATTTATAGTCTTTAACCTAGACTTCTAAGTTGTTTTGTTGAGAATTTATTCTTGCTGAAATAAATCACTCGTACAGTTCCCAAATTACTAGAAGAGATCAAAGCAAATAACTTGCAAAACATATCAAACCAAACCGTTCTCAAATCAAGAGCCAAAACTTTTTAGGAGGAAAACAAACAAACTGAAAATTAATGAAATAAGACCGTAAACTGATTCAAGAATCCAAAATTAACTCAATTCTAACCTTAATTCTAGACTCTGCTCAATTTCAGAATCTAGCGGAGGATTACTCCGCTCAATTTCATAATTCACTGGAGAAAACAAGTCATGGAGGATTACTAGCACAAAAATAAACAACATATTGAGCTGTTGGTACGGATCCTCTTTGTACAACGCCATTCGTCAAAACTTAGGGATGAAAACCTAGTAAGTTCGTTGTTCTTCACTCGCGACAACTCCGTTCGTCAGATCTCTCGTCGCACTGTAAATCAGGCGAGCCTAAAAGCCTTGTGTAAAATGACTGTAATGGTGAGAGAGAGGGAAGAGATGTGTTAGGGGAGAGGAGCTAAAGAGAAATGATGCGAAATTTCAGTTTGTCAGATCTCTCACTCAGCCATGGCAATCTAAGAGGAGAGGCGCTAGAGAAGAGAGAGCAGGTTCAGGGGGAGATTTCCGAATCCCCAAATTGGCTAATTTAATCGCTTGTCTTCTTTCTCTCTTTAGACTGTCAATTGTGACAACTAATTCCAAGCATTGATGAAAGAATAGAAGCTTTGAACCTCTTTCTCAGATTCACAAGTAGAGACCCTCTCTCAAATTCACAAGCGCGAAGTAGTGTCGCTACAAACCGCTTCACAAGTCTCGTATAGAGAAGCTTGCACTTAAGAGTCAGAGAAAGGCGGATGCTGAGCTATAAGTTGAAAGATACGAGTGCTACAAGAGGGTTTCGAGCTGAGAGAGGCAGGTGCTAAGTTTCGAGCTGAGAGACACGAGTGCTACAGCCGAGCGGCGAGAGAGCTTTTCAGATCTAGGTCAAAAGTGGCCTTTTTTGTTTCTCTCCATACAAGGCTCTTTCCTTCAACTCCAGACCCAATCTTCTTGCAAACTCTCTAGCGAGTGTTCAGAGAGAGATGGGAGGGGAGAGATGCAGAGGAGAGAGAAGCTAGGTTTCGTATGCTCTCTCTTAATCAGCCTCTTAACCTTGAGCATCATTACCAGAATAATAATTACAATCCAACTCAGCGCTCAATATGGTTTCGTAGAATTTCATCCTTCAAATCTGAGAGGAAAGAGATTTTGGGGCTCAATGCATAAAATGGGTAAAATATTATGTGTTGAAAGATGCCGCTAAAGTTTTACTTAACGGCATTATGGGGAAAAGCATTCATATGAGGATATCCGACAAGTAGACCCCATCTCTCCTCATTTATTCATCCTTGTTGTTGATGTGTTGGCTTGAATTCTTGAGTTTTTAGAGTCTCAAAATTTCATAGAAAACTTGTTGCCTAATATTAGTCTTTGTCTCTTTTATGCAGACGATTCAATCCTCTCAAACCAGACCAAATTCAGATCAGGAGATTGAAGTGTGTGCTAAACTAATTTAGCAACAGCTCAGGCCTTAAAATAAGCTTCAAAAAATCTGGCTTTATGGTGATCCCAAGTGGCAGTTATGATTTGCAAGAGTTAGGGCAGGAATTAGACTGCCAGCACACACCTCTACCCTAAAATACTTGGGGTATTTTCTCCATTACACCAAACCAACCGAAGAAGATTTCAACTCTATTATAGATAAATTCCATAAAAAAAACTCAAGTGTTGGCAAGGAACCCTACTGAGCAAGGGGAGGAGGTTGGTTCTGGTCAACTCGCTTCTTTCCTCAATTCCTACGTACTACTTCTCGTTATTCAAGTTTCCAAAGTGGGTTATTAACGAGATAAATTGGTAAGGAGAAATTTTTTTGGAAGGGAACAAGTGAAACATGTTCTGACTTGGTGGCATGGGACTGTGTTTGCAGACCAAAAGATGTTGGAGGATTGGGTGCAGCAGAGTTGAAACTATTTAATGATGCAATGATGATGAAGTGCTTGTGAAAATATTATGGTAAAAATGAAGGATTAAATTGGAAAATGTTAATGCCAAATTTAGAAGAAGGATTGCAGGAGATGAAATCAAAGAACTGTTCTTACTTTTGTAAAGGAGTAAGGGAGAATTTAGAATTCTTCTTTCACAATTCAGAATTCAAGGTTGGCTCAGGAGACAAACCAACTTTTGGGATTGTGAATGGGGTAAGGGGCATCTAAATCTTCAATTCCCATCTCTTTACTCCCATGCAGGAAAGGGGACTCCGGCTGAATTTAAGGCAATCCCAAATTTAGAAGAATGTTTCAAGGACTTGCTAGCATTAGAACCCAGACAAGGATTAGAAAATCTCAAATTAATTTTAAGAGAAATGAATTTGAATCAGGAGGATGATGAAATTAGGTGAAAATTAGGTGGGAAAGGACTGTTTACAGTGAAAATTAGGTGAAAATTCCACTAGCTACCTAGCTCCAATTGATTGATTAATCAAATCTACTGAACTCATATATTATTATATGTTTTTTTTGTTCCCCTGGGTTGGAAAATTTCTTTGTGACTTGTGAGCTTTCTGTTTGGCTAGATTTAGAGGTGTTTGTATTTCATAATCAAGACTGGTGAGGTATGCTATGTAAAATATTGTTTTAGTGACAAGTATTAAAGATTTTCTTCTGAAACATTTTTTCTGTCATATTCTTCATCATAAAGGGCATGTGTAGTAAGTAGTACCATATTTTTTGCCAACTTTGTGCGATATTCTTACGCTATATTATCTCAATTATTTCAACGACGACAAAGATAATATTGAAATAAGCCAAATCAGCCGCAATACATAGTTTGCAATCATTACTTGTCGACGGTTTGTATAAGATGCGAATTGGGCTGGGCCGTGCAACTAATATCAACCCAAGAAATTTGGGCTTGTAAAAATGATACGATCTGCCGATGAATTTTGAAGAATTTATATCGTTTCCCCCTACCTGCCACCATTTCTGACCGACCAATGTACCCACTACTTATTTTGACTCAAATATTTTATAGGAAACCTCCGAGTAATTACAATCGCCAGTCCACAGTTGCCCCAGCTTATAAATTAGCAAATCCACATCACAAAATTTACAATTCAAACAAAAGACCAAATGGCATCCATTAAGTTTATCCTATGTTCCATTCTAATAATCTTCGGTACACTCTCAATCTCTTGCCATGGTGCTAGAGCAGGAATCTCTGGATCTTTCACCCCTTTCAACCAAAATGCAGAACTAAAGAATCATTTAGATGCGAGGAATTTGAGGAGTCGGCCAGCGCCAACTCCTCCGACAGGCCATGGACCCATCTTCCCTTCACCGCCACCACCTAGACAGACACCGCCACCTCCTCCACCAGCATGTCATCATTAGTTATTGTTTATTATGTTATTTTTTGTGTAATGTTAGCAATTTTTGTATCAGTGGTTATCTTAACAATGAGAAATTAGAAAGGGCCCTGCATTACCACGGTATTGAGATTGCCGTGGTAAGATAATCCTTGTTTGTATGAGTAAGCAATACATTCTTTGTAATGTATTTGTATTTGTATTACTTACAAAAAAAAAAGTGAATTTTTGCTTTGATTACGGACATATTCTTGGATTAGTGGAATTACATTTTTTTTTTCATTTTGTTCATTACTAGGAAATTTTCCCCAGCTCTACTGCGGTTTTTATAATTTTATTAATCTATCATGATCTCTCATAATTTAGAAAAAAAAATTTACAATGTGAATTTTCAAGCAATTGCTTAACCTTAAATTTTTCAATAAATCCAAGATGTGGTTGAATATGTGTCATGCATCATGTGAGCCCTAGTTCTGTTAATTTTCAGTTTAATCTGATGTACAAAATGCATAGAAATAAAGATCCTGATGGAGCGGGCATGATTTTATTTTTTTACTCTGTTTTTCCATTACCTCATCTTTTCCATGTACGCCCCTATCAGAATTTCAAATTATTGTGGACCTTTGAAATGTGAGAAGCTCTTATGTACCCTCATGAAAATATTAAAAACTTCATCTAATTTCTTTAAAAAAAAATGCCCGAATTAAATATCTACTTTTCCCAATTCTCAACTCCCCCCTTCAGAAAAATAAAATTAAATAATAAACCAAATATTCTTCACTATTTTGCTTCTATTTCATTCAAAGTCAATACTGAAAAGTCATTCAAACTAAATACCGAAACTAAAGTGGTTCGTTGTATTTCTCAGAATAAAATAAATAAATCAAAGGAACAAAGTAAATGAATAAAAACATACTAATGATGGTCAGATGGGCAAAAGTTGAAAATATCAAGTCCATATTAGAAAAAAGATCATAATCGTCGGTCAAATAGGTAATGCGTTTTTACTTTAGGAGAATTATTAGCCAATCATGGACGACAATATAACCCGAGTCAATAGTTCCAATAGATGAAATTTCAAATAAAATGAAAATACAATACTCTAAATATAAATAGAAAAAGTGCAATCTGCCACATCTTGCAATCATAACAAAAGAATTCTATGCACAAATTAAGAAAGTAAAAAAGGAAACATTTCCACAAACACCATGGGAGCAACTTCTTCTCCCCTACTATCCACTTTCACCCTTTAGGCTTCAGCCGAACTTCCATGTATTAACGACTCCTTTTTCTCACCTCTCTCATCTCATTTCTCCGCACTAATCCATAAAAAAAAATGAAGAAATGCAAAATATATAGAGATGATAAAATCCAAGACTTTTTTTTTGTTTTGGCACTTTTTTGAAGAATAATTCATCAGATAACACTGTTTTGAAAATAATTAAGTCACTAGCACTTCCGCCAGAGGCTTTGGCGGAACTGTAGTGGTTCCGCCAACTGTTAATTTTTTCATTTTTGTTGATCCCGTCCATTTGGCACACTTAAATACGCTTAATAAAGGAAAAAAAAACCAATCCCACCATAGGCTCTGGCAGAACTACGTAAAATTCATTTTCGGCCCTAACAACCCAATTTAGATAGTGAAATTGTCCCAAAAATGACGATTTCATAGGTTCCGTTAGAGGGTCTGGCGGAACCTGCATTATTCCAATTTTTGAACTGAAATTTGAAGAAATAACAGGTTCCGCCAGACCCTCTGGCGGAACTGGATGTCTTTTTTCAATTTACATTCTAACTTGAATCTGACCCAAAAAAAATCAAAAATAGGCTAGTTCCACCACTACCCCTGGCAGAAATATGAAGAAATAACAGATTCTGCCAGACCCTCTGGTGGAACTATGAACATTTTTTAATTTACAATCTGACTTGAACCTGACCCTAAAAAAAATAAAAAAATGCTAGTTCCGCCACTGCATTCGGCGGAACTAGCAATTCTGCTAGAGGCCCTGGCGGAACCTATCTCAGCGTCCCTTCCTTAATTACACGACAGCCCCCTCATTTTAAACCCTACCCACCCGACGTTTCAAAAAAAGAAGAGCAAATTGGGGTGATTTTTCAGCGAAATAAGGGGAGAAATTAGAGCAAAATAAAGGGGAAAAAAGGGAGAAATTAAAGGAAGAGAATGAGTTAGAAAGAAGCAGAATAGGTAAGTTATTTTGTTTGATTTTGAGTTTTGAATTAGTTATTTTTGTTGATTTGTTTGAATTGAAATTAGTGTGAAATAGGTTTTGATTGAGTGAGATTAGTTTGATTTGATTTGATTGATTGAAATAGGTTGATATTATTGAAATTTGTTTGAATTTTTGTTGATTTGTTTGGAGAAGAAGATTGAATTTTTGTTATTTTTTCTCAATTTTATTCGGTATGAATATATTTAGTAATTAATTTTCATTATTTAGTTATTTTAAGAAAAAATTATAATATAAATATATTTAGTAATATATTTATTTATAGTAATTATTAATATTTTTTTATGACTATATACAATTGTTTTTATTAAAAAAAAATTGAAGATTGGATTTTTGTTGATTTTTTTAGAGAAGAAGAAGAAGAAAAAGAAGAAGAAAGATGATTTTTTTCTCAATTGTATTCGGTATGAAAATATTTAGTAATTAACTTTCATTATTTAGTTATTTTAAGAAAAAATTACAATATCAATTTATTTAGTAATATATTTATTTATAGTAATTGTTAATATTTTTTTTGACTATATACAATTATTTTTATTAAAAAAAGATTGAAGAAATTTGTTTATTTTTGTATTAAATAGTTTGTTTATTTAGTTATGTAATTATATATTGTTTAGTTATTATTTATATTAAAAAAATAAAATTTATATAGGGATGTCATCTAGAGGTCGGGGCGGATAGGGGGAAGTCTCCTATGGTTGAGCCAGAAACTCCCAAATATCCTCCACTGAACGAATTACAGCATGAACACAGAATCCTATGTTTCAGCCAACCAGACAGAACCCTATGTTTATTTGGATTGTTTCTACAAGTTCTTAAATATTACAAACTACAATTTCATAAATATTACAAACTAAAGTTTTTAAATAAAATAAAACAAACTAAATAAAATAAACTACGGTCCATTATAACGGTCTCCACCCCTTTGCGTGCACTTTCGTTTAGTGTGACCTAGTAATTTACAGACGCTGCAATTCATCACACGCTGATATTGTTATGGAATCACACCTCCTGTCTTCTTCCACGCTTCATCCTTCTGTTAGCATTTTTCCTTATAAGTTTATCACCAGGAAAAAACTTGAAATTACAAACTTCTCCGGTGGCTTCCATTGTGATATTTCCTTTACAGGATAGAAACTCTTTTTGTACGTACGCTTCAAATTATCCAAGGAATATCATGGATGAATGAAAACATCGCTAGATATAACTTTGCACATGCAAACTGCTATGACGTGAGAACACGGATAGTGATATATTATAGATTTCTGGCACTCACATTTACCTTCGATGATATCTACTCGCCAGGTCTTTCTCGGAATTCCGATACCACTCCTCGTACGCCAAGCTTGTGTAACCACCTGATAAACACCTTGGTCTAAATTGTAGCAAGTGACTTCATGCGTAGCCTTATTGCGTCTACGTTTCATTTTTATCATTACTCTATCCGACCAATTCTTTTCCCTCATATCAGCAGCCGCCCGATATCTCACGTGGTAACAATTTAGCTCGTAAAATGTCGTCTCCACAATTGCCGTAACAGGCAGCTTTCTTATATCTTCGAAAACAAAATTCATCAATTCGGCATTAATGCTAGTTGGTATGCCCCACCAACGACCTTCCGTATCGTACGAGAGCGCCCAATTTGATTTATTTACATTCAGTAACCAATTGGTCGCTGAATTATCTTTTTTTTTCCATTTTTTCTCAAATCTTATTAAATTTATATTAGTTATGCGCGCACACTAATCCTTGAATCATTCCAACCACTGTTTGTCTGTTATGGCGGTACTGAAATTTGCTTGAAGATATCGCATGGAATAACAATGATAACCGTTTCTTCTCCGAGAACATCACGCAAACAATTGAAAAACCACACCCATGTATCATTCTTCTCCCTCTCAACTAAAGCAAAAACTAAAGGAAATAACTGACCATTTGCGTCGGTGGCAATTGCCGTCAGTAATGTTCCTTGATAATTTCCGGTTAGAAATGTTCCATCTATTGTTATGACGAGCTTGCAAAACTGAAAACCAAGGAGTGATGGGCCAAATGCCCAAAAAAAAGCTTCGAACTCCAACTCACCATCACTATTTGGAGCATCAGATTTAAATGTATATTGAGTACCACAATTTGTTGATGTTATTGCCGTCATCAATTCAGGGAGCAAATTTAAGCCTCTCTCCAACCCCCAAATAAGAATCGAAACACGTGTTGTTTTGCGTGCCAAGTCTTCCAATACGATATGGTATATTCAACCTTCAATTTAACGGCTTCTATTATGGTTACGGGTTTAACATCTAAATCCACTCAAACGATATCTAGAATTAGCCCCCAACAATCGCACTCGTTAACTGTTTGTGGTCTTTTCTAGGTGTCTGGTTAATACATATGTATGGTTGTCTAAATATTTTAATCTCCCATAAATCTTTTTTTTATTAATCGAAGCGTGTATCCTCACAATATATCTTGCTTTATTTGAGTGGTCCCACTTCTATTTCTCGGTGATGCTTGACACTGTTATGCTCTAACGGCCGATTTGCACGGCATAGAGATATTCCTCAGGGAAGAACTCCGATATTGGGGTATCCTCCTCAATTCTCGTAGGAAGGCGGCTAAGGTGATCGGCAACTAGATTCTCTGATCCTCATTTATCTCTAATCTCCAAGTCGAACTCCTGGAGCAACAATATCCAACGAAGTAGTCTCGGCTTGGATTCTTTCTTCTTGAAAAGATGCCTCAATGCGGCATGGTCAGAGTATATAATCACCTTAACCCCTAAGAGGTAGGACCTAAATTTCTCCAGCGCAAAAACAATGGCTAGCAACTCCTTCTCCGTAGTGGTATAGTTGCACTGAGCATCGTCTAAGGTCCTAGAAGCATAGGAGATAACATGGGGTTCTCGCCCATCCCGCTGCCCAAGAACAGCTCCAACTGCCCTATCACTCGCATCGCACATGATCTCGAAAGGCAGATTCCAATCTGGAGCTTTAATGATGGGGGCAGAACACAGTTTCTCCTTGAGAAGGTCGAATGCCGCTTGCCACTTCTCATTAAACTCAAAAGAAGCCTCTTTTTGGAGAAGAAGACAAAGAGGTTGAGTGATTTTTGAGAAATCTTTGATGAATCGCCTATAAAAGCCGGCATGACCAAGAAATGATCGATGTCCTTCACACTGGTCGGGTACGGAAGGGATCTAATGACATCGATCTTTGCTTTATCTACTTCAAGACCCCGAGAGGAAACCACATGGCCTAAGACTATGCCCTGGTCCACCATGAAATGACATTTCTCATAATTCAGCACCAGGTCAGTCTCCACGCACCTTTGAAGAATCGTCTTTAGGTTTTCCAAACAGTCATCAAATGAGTCACCATAGACGGTGAAATCATCCATGAAAACCTCAATAATTCGGGTAACATAATCAGAGAAGATGGACATCATACATCTCTGAAATGTACCGGGTGCGTTACACAACCCGAAGGGCATACGTCTGTAGGCAAAGGTGCCAAAAGGGCACGTGAAGGTGGTCTTTTCTTGATCCTCGGGGGCGATGGCTATTTGAAAGTAACCAGAGAAACCATCTAAGAAGCAATAATGGTGGCGCCCAGTAAGGCGCTCAAGCATCTGGTCAATGAAGGGAAGGGGGAAATGGTCTTTCCGGGTGGCAGTGTTCAATTTGCGGTAATCAATGCATACTCGCCATCCATTTTGTGCTCTCGTAGGAACTTTTTCACCATCCTGATTCTCAATTATCGTGATACCAGTTTTCTTGGGTACCACATGGATTGGTGATACCCACTGTGAATCAGAGATAGGGTATATGATTCCTGCATCAAGGAGCTTGATGATTTCCTTCTTGACCACTTCCATCATTGGAGGATTCAGCCTACGCTGAGGCTCACGGGATGTTTTAGACCCATCCTCCAATAATATCCGATGCATACACGTAGAGGGGCTGATTCCCTTAATATCAGCCAGAGTCCATCCAATAGCAGTCTTGTGGTCTCTCAAAACATTAACTAATTTCTCCTCCTGAGTAGCAGTGAGGCTACTAGGATGATCACTGGAAGAGTGTCTCCTTTACCCAAATATGCATACTTGAGATGAGCTGGTAGAGGTTTTAGGTCAAGAGAGGGGGGACTAACAATGGAAGGTTTGGTGGGCTCAAGAGAGGGTTTGATCAAGGGAGGAGGAGGAGGAGAGGAAGAAGAAGAAGAAGCCTCTGCAATGGCCAAGGCAGATAAACTCTGAAGAAGGGTCTGCTCATTTGGAGAGAGATCAAGAATGGTCTCGAGCATATCGATGAACTCGAAAGAGAAGAAGTTGTCGACGCACTCATCAACTAGGTCGATGGTGCAAATAGCGGAGACATGCCCGTCAGAAGGATGCTTGATAGCATCAAAGATATTGAAAGAGATGTTCTCTCCGTCAAACTCCATAGAAAGAGTTCCATTGTGCACATCAATCTTGGTTCGGGCAGTTTTAAGGAAGGGTCTTCCCAGAAGAATGGGAGTTGAGCTCGGCGAGTTATCCGACTCATCCATACGCAGAATATAGAAATCTGCGGGAAAGACAAGGCCATTGACCTTAACAAGGACATCCTCTATAACTCCTTCTGGCACAGCAGTAGAACGATCGGCCAGTTGGATGATCACCCCGGTCTTTTTCAAAGGTCCTAAACCGAGGGAAGAATAGATAGAGAAGGGCATGACATTGATAGATGCCCCAAGATCAAGCATGCACCGAGCAAATTCATGGTGCCCAATGCTGCAAGGAATGGCAAACATGCCAGGGTCTTTTTGCTTCTCTGGAAGCTTCTTGCGGATAACCGCAGAGACATTCTCACTCATTGTCACCCTCTCATGGCCATTTAGCTTTCTCTTGTTCGTACACAAGTCCTTGAGAAATTTCGCATAACGAGAGACTTGACGAATGGCCTCGAGTAATGGAATGTTCACTTCCACCTTCTTTAAAACCTCTAGGATATCTTTCTCTGCTTCATCCTTTTTGGTGTTAACCGCTAGACGGCTAGGGAAAAGGACTCTAGGTTTATAAGGTGGTGTTTCCTTGGGTTTTTCTTTCATTTTCTCGGATTCCGGCTTAATCACTTCAATCTCTCCTTCACCTTTCATATTTCCTTTACTCCCTTCTATTTCTTTACCACTTCTTAAGGTGATAGCACATGCATTCTCACGGGGGTTGAGAGTTTGAGAAGCAAGTTGTGAAGACCCCTGAGTCTTTAACTGGTTTATTCAGAGGATAGTTGAGCGATTTGAGTGCCCAGATATGTTAGGGCACTCTTCGTATCCTTCTGAAAAGAAGTGGTTGATGTGGCCAAAGAGGTCACAATGTCAGAAAGGCTTTTTAGAGCAGTGTCAATCGGTGGTGAGGAAGAAGAAGAATTTTGATTATGATTTTGAGGAGGTTGTTGCTGGTTTCCTGGGTCACGCCATCTAAAATTTGGGTGGTCACGCCATCCAGGGTTGTATGTTTTGGAATAGGGATCATAATTACGGTTTTGACCCCCATTTGAATTTCCGTGTTGGTTTAGCTTGAAGATACCGCAAGCTGTGGTTGTGAATTTCTCCTCGTCATGGAGTGTTGGGCACGCATCAGTGGTGTGTCCTGTCTGAGTGCAGACACCGCATGCCTTCACTTCCACTTTGGTTCCCATGAATGACGCCATCATATTAGCCAAGCTGTCTAACTTGGCGTCCATACCATTCACTCGCTTCTCCAAATCACAGTCTCTAATCTCGTTAACTCCCCTAATTCTAGATCTGGTTCTACTAGATTGGGCATTTTTTTGCCATGGTTTCTATCAAGGTTCGTGCTTGCCTAACAGTTTTATCTATGAAAGCACCACCACTAGCAGAATCTACATTATCCCTAGTCTCTTGAAGCATCCCATCATACAAGTGTTGAATCAAGAGATTCTCTGGGACATGATGGTTAGGGCATTTTGCACACAACTTCTGGAAGCAATCATAGTATTCGTAGAGGGTTTCCCCTACTTTCTGTTGAATACTACAAATCTGCTTCCTAATAGAAGCGGTAAGAGAGACAGGAAAATATTTGTCTAGAAACAACTTTTGAAGTTATACCCAAGTTGTTGGAAAATGTGCCAAATGGTAGTACCAGTCCTTTGCTGGTCCTCGAAGACTGTATGAAAACAGTCGCAGCTTATAAGGACCTTCATCTTCAATCTCCGCCGGCATCATTGTGGTGGTGATGTGGTTGAACTCACGCATGTGAGAGTGCGGATCCTCTCCGGCACTCCCATTGAAGGTCGGTAACAATTGAAGAAGACCCGTATGGATCTTAAAATTCGGGACCGGTGGTAATACAATACCATACTGGTTGGTAGCAAAATCAAAGGTAGACAAGTCCCTAAGTGTCCTATCCTCAAAATTAGCCATGACTGTAGTGTTACCTCTTGTAGCGTGAGGAGAAGCTGGTGGAGTGGGAGGCTCGCTTTCGCTGTCCGAGTTCTCCACCTTTTCCGTTTCTTCAGCTCCTTCCGGTGTTACCGGAATTGCTCTTCTTCGCTCCAGGTGTGTTCTCTCAATCTCCGGATCTAGTGGTGCAAGTGGAAGATTAGAACTACGAGTAGCTTTCATGAACTAGAATCAAGTGTAAAAGAGAGAATTAGTGAATGCAATTAATGCAGACTCAAAGTGAAAATAAATAGTATGACTGACTCTGAAAAAGATAACAAAGGTAAGGAAAGTGTGACTCTGACAAAAAGTTAAAAAGGTATGACTGACAAAAAGTAAAACGAGTTTGGTTTACTCTGACACAAATGCAGATTACCGTACTACACAAGAGAAGTGTGAATATTGACCTAGACTAGTCGCATTGCTAGCTCCCTGGCAACGGCGCCATTTTGATAAGAGGTATTTTTGCAGTCGTTTTACACTTACCAAAAGAAATTTATAACCCTAGACTTAACTACAATAAAGTAGACAATGGAAGTAGGGGTCGAACCACAGAGAGCTATTTAGACTAAACTAGGTGAAAAGATTACTTCTCTAATGAAAATAGACTCAACAAAAATAGAAAACTAAAATAAAGAGAAACCAAGACCATAAATAAAACCAAACACAAGACCTAAAACAAGACACACAATTGGGGGGGTTGTCGATTGGTTGATTGCAACAAAATGAAAGTAACAAGTAAAGAGAAAACTTAAAGTAAAGATTAAGAGATGTGGTGGTTTTGTGGAATGAGGCATAGTTTCGTGTAGTGAATTTGTGTGTAACTTTATCCTTGATTATAATAATGAATTTGGAATTAATCTTTTAAGTGCAGTAAGATGAGCTCTAACCGATAAATTGTTGGGTTTCGGACGTGCATAACGCAGCGGAAAACAAAAATTTATTCGTCCAAAACCCATCCCGAGAATCCATGCGTATCGGTTAAATCAAAGAAATAAATCTTAAAGATACCTTTCGGATTACGCTTAATCCGTGACGCTCAAACCATGCGTGTTGTCCAAGCGCCTCTAAACCGGTTACCGTCCTAACCGATTTTCCGTCCGTCTAGTCCGTCTAGGTCGGATCATGCGGAAGCCATCTACCGCACATACAATCGGTCTCCACCAAAACTCTCAACAACCCGTTCTCATCTTCTTAGGCCGAATAGATCACAAGCGCCGAAAGTACGAACGCCTCTACCGGTGTCCACACGAACAAACTTCTTAAAACGGGAAGAAGAACAATATATATGCTAGTAGCTTGTTCTTCTCTTGCACAAGAAAACTCTTTTTCTTCTTCTTATTTTGTCTCACAAAAGATGTATAATTCTCTCATATAATTGCACCCTTTCATTTTGTCATATAAAAGAAAAGCACCCTTTAGTAATTTTGTCACACAAATGAGAAATGATATTTTCTCTCTTTTTGTCTCACAAAAGAGAATGAGAAATAATGAGAGAGAGAATCATTTGGTCTAATGAATTTGGAGCCCTCTATGTCCTTATATAGAGGTGAAGAGTCATGTCTATTCACACTAAAAGATGTGTATGACATCACTCATCATTATCCACATATCATCATCTAGACTCTTCTAGATTACATGATCTTGTGTGCTCATAGTCTTTATATACATATATATATCACATCTTATCACATAAGATGACAATATCTTTTGTGACATTCCTATGCAACTCATCATATAAGTCGCTAGGATTTTCTGCGCCCGTTTCAGTTTGTTCTTTGTGTGTGACCCTGTAGGTTCACTTAATGTTGGCAATAAACTTGACAGTCTATAAATCATGAGCGGACTCTAGCAAGCCATCATGACTACCCAATTTAAGTGAATATCGGTGATCCGATTTACCTAATCAACAATCACGTATTTAGTCCCTTTGTCACGCGATATCTATATCGATCATAAGGCATGTAAGACGCCATCCTTATATTAATCGATTAATATTTCTTGATCCCGAATTAAACTGAACAAGAACAAATGACATTAATAACTCTTATTAATTCATTTGAGTATGGTCATACATTTCTTCAGTTCAATTCATCAAGAGGCCTAAAGATATCTCTCTCATTTATGAGAGGAACAAATCTCGTCTTGATTGCACTCATCCCTCTACATGATTCATTGTATACCTAATCATAACCGTTATGACCACCCGGTTAAAGGCAGTGTTAGATTATATTAAAGTATAAAATTACTCATGTTGGGAACCGAGACAATCTCAGGTCAAAGGACTATAAATACTTTATGTTACAAGAATCGCTAATGACGTAAAACATGTAGCATTCTTATGGCGGGTCAGTCCAGTATATGGTCTCTAACATATACCTATATTAATGACTTGATAACTATTTATCCATGATCAGTAAAACATAATAATCAGTCAACTAATATACTGGTGTACATTTATAGCTTGTATATAAATATATATATTTATTTATATCCGCAAGTATATTTGTCTCCACAAATATCCTATAAATGACCAGGGACGATTTAGAATAGCATTCATAACACTTTATAGTTTTACTATCAAAGTCACACACTTTGATGACATAAAGTTGAATTGCATATTCATGGTCTATTTTAATTATATTAAAATAACCTATACGCACATATTATATGAAATATCTTAGAATAAATATTATGTTTGTTATTACAATCCATCATCTAGGTCACAAACACTTTGGCCTAGGGCATAACACCATCATAAATAACTCAAACGAAAAGATAGGGTTTTAGTTTAGATGAGCTCGTAAATAAAAACACTAACCTATTTGAATATCATAACCAATTCAATAGAATCATTGGTTATTTAAACAAATCAAAACCTCATAAACAATGAGCTTGTTTAGAACTGTTCAGATCGTTGTGAGTTATTTGCACTTGGCTATTATTCAAATTCTAATGGAGGCTATTGAGCAAAGCAACCATAGGAATTTGTGGCCCTTGTTAAGTACTATTGAACATAGAACTGACCAAAAGAAACTTAAAACAATTCATTGAGCATGAAAGATAATAAGTAAATGAACACAGAATAATAACCGTTCAAATGAAATTCATTATTAATGGTCTCAAAAGTTACAGCAGAAAAACATAAACACTAACTATGCCTCGAAGGGCTTACTCGAAATACATGGAAAAGAAAGAAAAGAAAATAATGATAGAACCCATTAATGAAGCGCGGATGGAAGAGTGAAGCTTGCTCAACTTGCCCAACTCCAAGAGAGAGAATGATGAAGTTCAAAAGTGAATTGAAGAGATGCCTTGCACCTGGTTATATTGACTCTCAAAAGGTAGTCATGAGGGATAAATGAAGCTCCATGCAAGGAGTGTGAAGGGAGCATGGCAAAGGCATGAAGAGTGCATGTAAAGTGCATGAAAGATCTGTCCAGAAGATGATCAATTTGGGATACGTATATCTCTGAATTGGGCTCTGGTGATATGGAATGAATTGTGGGCCTTGTTCTCTTCTTTCCAACGGTATATAGTATGCACATAGAGGAGGCCCAGATTGTGAGTTATGGCCGAAATACTGAAGCTGTGTCAGCAGGTCGAATTCTTGATTATTATCTCCATCTTGTGCTCCATGATCTTTATTTTCAAGCTATGCTCCATCCAAATTGCACCTGGTTTCACATAAATATGTCATTAGTAGTATCAACATTCAATTTGTGATTATTATCGATATAAATAGAATATTAATGTATATAATGGTGCAATATCACATATGTATAGGGTATAAAATGTGTATAATTAATGACTTATCATCTGTTCAGAAGTAACACGAAAAAATCGTCTCTACTTCCGCCAAGGCCTCTAACGGAACTGCTAGTTCCGCCAGAGACAGTGGCGGAACTAGCCTTTTTTTTATTTTTTTGGGTCAAGTTCAAATCAGATTGTAAATTAAAAAAGGCCCATATTTCCAGAGGGTTTGGCAGAACCTGTTATTTCTTCATATTTCCGCCAGGGGTAGTGGCGAAACTAGCCTATTTTTGATTTTTTTTTTTGGATCAGATTCAAGTCAGAATGTAAATTGAAAAAAGGCCTTCAGTTCCACCAGAAGGTCTGGCGGAACCTGTTACTTCTTCAAATTTCAGTACAAAAATTGGAATAATACAGGTTCTGCCAGAGGGTCTGGCGGAACCTATGAAATAGTCATTTTTTAGGCCAATTCCACCATTTAAATTGGGCTGTTAGGGCCAAAAATGAATTTACCCAGGTTCTGAGACCCTCTGGCGGAACCTATGAAATAGTCATTTTTAGGCCAATTCCACCATCTAAATTGGGCTGTTAGGGCCAAAAATGAATTTATCCAGTTTCGCCAGAACCTATGGCGGAACTGATTTTTTTCCTTAATTAAGCGTATTTAAAGATGTCAAATGGCCCATCAACAAAAATGATAAAATGAACAGTTCCGCCAGAGTATTTGGCGGAACCACTAGAGTTCCGTCTGAGCCTCTGGCGGAAGTGCTAGTGGCTTAATTATTTTCAAAACAGTGCTATCTGATAAGTTATTCTTCAAAAAAGTGCGAAAACAAAACAAAAAATCAAAATCCAATGAGAGAGAAAGTTGTCCATATGAATGGAATGTTTTTAGAAAAAGAAAATTGCAACTTTAGATTCAATTCAGAAAATGGTCGGGAGAAGAGGATGAAAATATATTAAAAAAAAAAATTGTGGGAGGGAGCTTTTTTTCTTTCTGCTTAGGTGGGAGAGAGCTAAGAGATGAAAATACTAAATCTCTGGTGGGGTCCGAAATTTTTTCAATTAGTTATGCTTTTGGTTTTCTCTCCAACAGTTGGCCATACAAATAACTTTGGGAGAGAGAGACAGAGGAGGTGAAAGGTGTGCAATTCTGCACCTACTTATAAAATAACTTTTTTTTAAGGATAGTTATAAAATAACTAAATACTGTATATTAATACTATTATTTTCTTATCTTTTTTTCCTTTTCTTTTTCCAATGTCAACTTTTTTTTCCTTACAAAGTAACTATTTTCTTTTTCTTTTCCATTTTTATTTTTTTGTTTCGTTAAAAAATAATAAAATAGTTGTCTACTTTTTTTCCTTTTTTGTCCATTTTGTGTATAATATATATATTTTTTTGTAAATAAATATTTTTGAGAGAGAAATTTTTTGTTATAATTATTTTTTATATAATTTTTTTGTAAATAAATATTTTTGAGAAAACCTTTTTGTTACAACTAAGGGCTTGTTCTCTAGCGCAGTTTTGAGTGCAGTTTTGGACAGGATCATCAGGAATTGAAAATTAAACCTACATGGTGTTCTATGCCTTGTAGGAAGTGCAGGTTTGGAGAGGTCAAAATATTAGGTGAAATACGTAGGTTTTCAAAACTTGGCTCAGAGTGGATTTTTGGAGAGAGAAAATGTCGTAGCTTTCTTCTCTCTCAATTTGACTCAGTTTCGATTCTTCCTCCAGCCAGTTCTTCGGAAAAATCAGCTAACTCAGTTCCGATTCTTCCTCCAGTCAGTTCTTTGGAGAAATCAGCTTCATCTTCCTCATTCGTTTCTCTTCGGCGACCTGTGAGATGAAAATGAGCAATGAATCCAAGCTTCTGGATGGGTCTTCCTCAGGCCATCGCAAGAGAAAAGGTGAGTTCTTTCTTGTTTACTTGAGTTTTCTTTTCTTTATAAAGTAATTTAGGTTAGTTTAGTCTAAAATATGATGCTTTTCTTTTAGTCTTTTTATCTCAATTTGTCAAATTAAGGGGCATAATTTATCAAATTAAGTGGCAGTCTGGCAGGTTAAGGGGCATAATTTATCAAATTGAGGGTTAGAGCAAACAAAAAAGGTCAGATTAAAGGGCTAATCAAACAATTAATCTAGCTTGTCCTGATTATTTAACTTATCTATTTTCTTGTTCATGAATATTCTCCCTGATTTTGCTTCAGTCCAATATCTTACTGAAGTCACTCATTTACTTTATCTTTGAACTTAGTTCTCTGATAATTTTGGTCATAGTAATTTTAGTGCGGGGCTACATGAATAGAATAGAATTTAATAAAATTGATAATCAAACACTGAACTGCATAGAACATAATTTAATGAAATTGATAGTCAAACCATATTATAAATTATAGGCTTAGGTTGAAGAAGACCATGCAGACTTTAATGCTGTTTTAGTCGAATAATACTTTTTCTTGTTGTATATTTGTATTATATCTATATCTATTATACTTGGTTGATTTTTTTCATCAGGAATAGAGAAAGAGAATGCTAGAGCTGAATGGACTGAAGTTCAAAGGGCAGGTTTAGTGTCGTCACTGGTGGAATACGGAGCGAAAGAGTGGCGGACAGATAATGGATGGAGTAATAGAGCATGGACTGAGATAAAAAATAGTTTTACTGAAAAGTTCCCAAATGCTCATTATTCGTTAAAGCAAATAAAAGAGCAAGAACAACATTTAAAGAAAAAGTTTAAGTCGCTAAAAAATTTGTTAAGTCTTAGTGGGTTAGGATGGAGCCATGAGAATAAGATGGTGAAAGTGGTAGAAGGTGTTTGGGAAGATATTGTGAAGATATTGTGAAGAATAATAAAGACGCACGCCAGTGGCACGATAAGTCATTCCCCTATTATGATGATCTCTATGGTTTGTATCATGGTATGATTTAGAATTAATTATAATATACTTGTTTATACCTTTTTTTATTGAGTATTAATTCTACTTACAAAACATATATAATGTAATTTAGGGCGTATTGCCGAAGGATTAAATAAGCGGGGATCTAATCAATATAATTTGGACAATGATTCGGAATCACCTCATCACACTCCAAGTCCTACGTTACATACACTACATGAGTCGACTGGATTTCCGTGGTAGGATGCCTTCATAAATAATCAAAATACTTCATTTTCTTTGAATGAAGATCTAAACTTTCAACCGGTCACTCAAATTAACCCTCAAAATGCTGAAAATACTTCATTCTCATTGAATGAAAATCCAAACTTTCAAGAAGAACCGTCACGTGTATCTCCGAGTACTCGTTCGGCTCGTCCACCATCTTTTAGTCAAGAAGAACCATCCAATCGTGTGGGTCGTAATAAAAAGGCAAAGACAACCAAAATGTCTTTTTCTCCTTTTAATGAGGAGTATTTCACATTTAGAAAGGAGGAGACAAATATGTATATAAGTGCAATGAAGGAGATAGAAGAAAAGAAAGGGAATGACAGATTTGGAATTAATGCCGCTATAATAGCTTTCAAGGCGTTAGAGGAAATGGATTTACATTTGAGTTTGATGATTTAGATAAGGCAATAACACTTTTCATGTCAAGTGTTGAAATTAGGGATGCTTTTATCACATTGGAGCCCAAAAATAGAGCACTTTGGATTAGGAGAAGAATTGATAATATGTAAGTTTAGAATGATTTAATCATCCACATTTTGAAAATAGTTACATTTTGTTTAAAGAATAGTTAGGTTATGTTTATTTTTGGAAACAATTATATCACATGTATTTTGTTTATAGGTTAGATATTTGTGATAATTGGTCATGGTTGTTTGTGCGGTACTTACAAGATGCTATAAGATATCACATTTTTTTTCTTTTTAAATTAACTTGATTTTGTCATAAACTTAGATATATTTAGAAATAACATGTTTTGATAGACTATGAGATCCTGTACTGTTTTGATAGAACACCTCTTTTTCATACTTTTATAAAGTTTATGTGACATTTATTTCTCAGCTTTCTGCACCCGTGGCTTCATGGATTTTTATAAAGGAGTCTCTCTGGTCCACTCTTTTGTCTTGTTTTCCGCGTGTAGATGCAAGAGAGACATAAGGGAAGTATGGTGGCTACTACAAAATAAGGGGCTTAAACCAGCCTTGTTTAGACCAGATGGCGAGCTGGTCTAACATAAACAAAAATCTGCGCTCCTCAGACCAGATTACAATCTGGTCAAAGGTTTAATAGAAATTTTGACCGGTTTAGCTTGTACCCGGTCTAATGTCTCAGAAAATTTCACCCTCCTTTTTACTTTAGCGAAATTTTCATCTCACTCACCCAAATTTCATCTCCCGCTTTTCTCCTTCCCCAAAATTCATCTCCCTCCTAAAAATTTCGACTTCCACAAAGCTCAGGTTTCTGCCCAAATAAATCTTCGATTGCTCTCTCCCTCTCTCTCTCTCGATCGATCAATGAGGCTGAGTACCGGATTTGCTTTCTGTCGTGCAAGCTTCCTCCGCCGGAGTTGAGATTTCCTCCGCCACCATTCAACCGCCGCCACCTCTCCAGTCACCATCGCCACTCCAGTCGCCTTCGCCGCCTCGAATCAACAACACCGCCTCTTGGAGGTAGTCTCAATAGAGAAACCCTAACCATAATTTCTGAACTAGAAGCAGCGTTGGTCTCTCTTTCTCAAATAAGCACAAATGATTTCCTTCTTCTTCTAGGATTTTCACAATCATATCGTACCAAGCCGTAACCCTAATTTCTGAATCTTCGATTCCAGTTTATATAACATTTTTTTGTTTGTTTCCATCATTTTCCTAAGGTTTTAGCAAAAAATCAGCAATAATAGAGTTCAGTATGCACAAATTCATCGAGAGACTTAAGCAAGAGAAAATGTAAGCATTCATATAAATTTATTTGGTTTTTTAACTGTTAGGTTTAAGTAATTAATTTTTTTTATAATATAAACAATTCCGCTTATCAGGTTGGAATGAGGTTAACAGCACCTAGTCTTTCGGGATATCTAAAATTAGGCATTTTTTGAGGGTTTTTTTGGCACTGATTAATCTCCAATTACAGGTTATTTTACTTAAGATTATTTATTATTATTTTGACATTTTTTTATTTGCTAACTAAACTCTAATTGTTGAAATTAATTCTATTCATGTCTTTTTTGTTTATATAAATTCTAATCCGTTATTTTTATGCTGAAATTAACCCTAATTGATGTTAATTTTTCTGATGTTAACCCTAATTGATGTTATTTTTATATTTTCTTTTGATAGAAATATGACGACTCGCTCCAAATAGATAGGTTCGGCTTGGATTATTCGGTGATCACTTAATCTTTAAATAATTAATCACTGAATTTTTTGTTGTGAGCTAATTATTAAGTATATAACACTTGTTTATAAAGAGGCAGACACCAAACATAAAAAGTTATTGCTCTTATGTTGTTTGGTAATTTCTTATTACATATTGATATTTTTATTATAATTTTCTAAACTTTATATGCATTATTTTCTCGTCAGGAATATATAGATATTACTATATATTCAACAAACCTATAATATTAGTAGTAATTATTTTTATTAATTTTGTTTTTTCTAGTGAAATTCTCTTTTTTGGTGGAGCTTGTTCTAGCTTAAGGTTGGACAACGTAACCAGTTCACTATCAGGTCAGATTTCTATTTCTGCAATTCTATTTCATTAATTTGATTTTGTATGTAATGTTAATTAGGGCTTTGGGTTTATGTGCTATATCTGGATTTAAATAAAAGGGACAATTAGGATTGAGGTTTTCATGTTTTCGGATTTAGGTTTTTAGGAGCTTAGTGTTTAGGGTTTGGTAGATTTACGTTTTCAGGGTATTAGGGTTTAGAAAAATTAACTTACTTCAAAATTAATTAAATATTATTACTAACACTAAATTGGTTAATTGAAGATATGGCAAGGGTTCCTTGGAAAATGCGTGGTCTTATCTTTGACACACAAGAGGAACATGACTGCATGATGAAAAGAGGATTAGAGATATATTTGGATTCAATTAATATATTTATATTTTCATTATTTAATAGATGAATGTGGAGATACTAATCAATTTGGACCATGAGTCACCCGAGCCGCATTCTTCACATTCCTCATATAGGGCCATCTTTCGATCATCGTGGGTCGGTCTAATTAATTTATTTGTTCGGTATACTTCATTCTCATTTATATTTCTTTTTTATGATTTACGTACTTGATTTTCATGCACATTCCTTAATGAAATTTTTTTTTTTTATGCAGATTGATTATGATTAGTTGAGATAGCTAGGAAAACAAGTTAACAAGAAAGATGCGCATTCCTTAATCAAATTAGGGTTAGCTATCATTTATTACCAAAATTTGTAATGAATGTTCGGATATCGTTAGAATTGGTTAGGGATATCATGTTTTTTGTGTTATGTATGGAATATTTGTATGATATGTATTTTTGGATTTGGTTGGAATATGAAATTGGTTATAATATTAAAAATATTTTTATTGTGAATTATATTGTTTTGAATTAATTTATTATTCTGTAATATTTATATGATAAAATTGGATAAAAAACTCTCATAGTACCAGCCATAACCGTGCTAACATTGTTCTTAATAAAAAGGGGTATAATCGGTTTAAACCCATTTAATCAGAAAAAATTAATGAAATATAGCACGCCTTACCACGGGTAAAATTGGTCTAATAATCCGGTCTAATAAATTACCCACCGGCCCGCAATCCGCTCAAACATTTGCTTACCACACCCACCTAAAGACCGGATGCGTAATTGGTTTAAGGCGCGCCTTAGCACGGGTCTACCCGGTCTAAAACAAAAATTAAACCGGTCTAAGACACGTTTTTTGTAGTGTGGGCTCATTTTTTTTTCTATTCATGTGATTAGGACGGTTCGCATATGATCAACATAGAACACAAAAGATGGAATTAACTAATGAAATCATCACACATCTCCAACTACATGGTAAAATAACACAAACAACCAACTCATTACTAAATCCAATGAACTATGTCACGCCACAATGCTTGATCTGAGGGTGTGGAATAAGAGGTGACGTGGCCACATTTTTCCATAAGCGGGTAATATATATATATATATATATATATATATATATATATATATATTTGGGGTGGGGATTGTCATTTTTTCTTTTTTTCCACTCGCATATAACTAGGGTGGAAACGATCCGGATCCGATTTGGATAGTGGTAATACCAGATCCGTTTTTGTTTTCCGAATACATATCCGAATCCGGATCTAATCGGATGCAGATATGGTTCGCATATTAAACAGACACAGATACGATTAAGATATCTCGGAAACATATACAAATTCGAATTTTTTTTGGGTAATTAAAATAGATATTTAATATAAACATTAATATTTGTTTCATAACTCTCAAATAACAATGTACATAAAAATATATGAAATTTATAGAAAGAAATATTTTTAGTTCGTAAAAGTTATTACTATTAGCAAAGAAACAAACAAAATATAAAAAATCGCCAAAAATATTATGAATAGATGAGAAAAAAAAACATTTCATCTATAATGTCTTATTATGTTTATGAATTATTAATTTTATAGATATTTAAAGCCATACAAAATATCGGTCCATGTATGAATATTCATATTTGATAATTTGGGTTGAAAAATAGATATCCATTTTTAAAAATTATCCGAATCCGAATATTATCCAGATCCGGATCCAACACTAAAATTTCAATGTCGGATCCGGATTTGAACAAAAACCCGAATCTAAATCTGAATAAAAAGACCTGGATCCAGGTATTTTTCGGATCCGATTCAGGCAATTTCCAAAACGTTTACGCCCCTACAATAACCCAATTTAATTTTCAAAAAATGAAGGAAGAAATTATTTTGCCCCTTAAATTGGCTCTAGTTTTTTTTTTTTTTGGTCTATTGTCTACATCTACAAACATGGTAAACAAAAACGAAATAAATAGCAAATAAGATCTTTTTATCATGTGTCAGACACAATGTTACAGAATGCGCTAGGCGCTAGTCGGGCGGTCGGGACCATCGAGGATTAATCGGGGATTAATCGGAGATTAATCGGACCTAGGCGGATTTATATTTTTTAGTATTTTTATATATTATATATAATTTTTGCGTTGAATTATTTATACTATATTTAATAACATTAACACAACATACAAAATATACAAATAAAATGCAAAATAAAATTCTAGGCGTTTCTTTTGTTTTTAAACCGTTACAGAATGTGTGGGTATTTAAGCAATTTTGTAACGGTTAATTCATAAAAACCGTTACTAATTACACTTTTAGTAACGGTTTTCATAAGAGACCGTTACAGAATTTTCCTAAATCTGTAACGGTTTATTATAAACCGTTACAGATTGTGTGCATCTTCTGTAACGGTTCTTTAATAAAAGCAGTTACTAATAGTGTAATTAGTACCGGGTTTTCCGTAAAGAACCGTTACAAATATGCATAAATAGATTTTTTTACAATTCTATAACGGTTCTTTCGGAAAAACCGTTACTAATATGTATTTAGTAACGGTTCTTTCGGAAAAACTGTTACTAATATGTATTTAGTAACGGTTCTTTCGGAAAAACCGTTACTAATATGTATTTAGTAACAGTTCTTTCGGAAAAACTGTTACTAATATGTAATTAGTAACGGTTCTTGCGGGAAAACCGTTACTAATATGAATTAGTAACGGTTTTTATTAAAGAACCGTTACTAAAACGCACAAAACGTCGCCTAGCATAATTTCTAGGCGCGCGGAAGATATCATGTGAAGACATTATATCAAGGTGCAAAATAAATTAAGCCAATCACAGAACAAAGTGAATCTACTCAACAAAACTAATTATACAAATATAAAAAGAACAAAGACAAATTAATACAAGCTGAACTGAATCCAGCCCTTCCAAGTTAGATCCTTGACGCCAACTAATTAATTATAGAGTAACAGACTACCAAAAAAACAAAACTAGTTAATTATACATATCAAGACAACCTTGTCTCAAGATAACCCAGCCCTGAGCAAGGCAAGTAATGCCAAAGCATTGCTTGTTCGCTGCATCGCATCATCAACCCGCTGCTTCGCCCGTGTTGCCGCTGCCTTCTCACCGCCACTGAATCCGCCCATGCATGTGTTTTGGTCTGTTAGAGCTCCACTCACCCATGTTTGCACGTCGTCCATCTGCATCCACTCTGCTAATTTTTTCCTTCCTGTCACACGAACATTTTTTAAGCTTCCTCCAATGAAGAATATTTTGAAAACAAAGAAAAAGAAAATACGCCTATTTGAATCTCAAACTTCTTTTAACCTAAATATACAGGCAAACAGCCATATAACTTAAGACTTAAAATATCATTAGCAAAACACCAACATGTACATGGTTACAGTCCAAAAAGTAATTTCATATCGAAAATATTAAAAATTTACTTACCCATGCCATCTATCGATTTTTGAAGCACATTGACACAATCTTCCATCGTTGGCATGCAGTCACGCACAGCTGCAGCCTCAGATGGACTCAAGGCGCCATTTGATGCGAGCTTGGTGATAAGAGTGTAGGCTGATAGAGCCGCATTCAGGCTGACCGAGACGGAAGCGCGAGCAAGGTTCTCTGTGCTATTTTGTATTGTGCTTGCAAAGGGGGAGAGAGAGGAAACACAAACCTTAGGGTATGTTGTCTTGATGCACATAGTTGGAATGAAGCCTTGATTAGTACTTGGTTTTTTAGAAGCATGTATTGGTCTTGATGCATCTATTTGTTCATGCAAACAAGACGCTAGTAGAAAGGCGATAATTATGGTGATTTTCATCTCTCTTTGTCTATTAGGTTTGCATTAGCATTGAGTGGTTTGTTTTATACAAGTCTGTTAGCGTGTGATTTTGATTATACCATTGTTTGAGAAAGGACAAGTAGACTTCTTGTCAAGTTCACATTAATGAGTTGACCATGACCTTCGTCAAATGTGGAGTGGATGTGGATGGACTCAAAGCACGAGACATTCATCTTTATCTCAACCAAGGAGTGATTAGCTGGCTGTTTAGAGGATCATCAATAAGAGCTTGACTCCGAACGATGTTCCAAATTAATATATTGATGCACGCTTAACTGAACTGGCCGGCTTCCAGAGAGTTCCTTCTTGTGCTGTATTGAGATGGTCGCATTGACGTCTGGCTCTAGGTTAATGCACCCGTGCAAATGGTACCATATAAAATATTGCATTTTTATTTTACTACTGTAAGAGTCAAAGGAAACGTGATAAATTGTTAAATGCATAAATGGTTAGTATGATTAAATTTAGAGAGTAGCTCCCTATTGATCAATTCGTCGTTAAATGGGGGCATAAATCGAGGGTAAGCTACTGGTGTACATTTTATATGCAGAACGTGTATTTTCATGGCATTTTCTTTGCAGAGTTGAATATACAAATCTATGTGCTATTTGAGAAATAAGAAATGGGACATTTTTCTTTTGAAAGAAAACTAGAAAATAGAGTATCAGTAAGGATGAAAAAATCGTTACTGATAGCTATCTATAACGGTACTCCTGATGCCCGTTGCTTATGCGGTCATGTTGAAAGTCATTAAGTAAAAGTACCATTACTGATAATTTCGAAATCTGCCGAAAATTATCATCAATAGTGATATCAGTAACGGACCATCTACTATTAGTAACGGTTTAATTCACAATAATCATTACCGTTAATGAAAATTATCAGCAATAGTGATATTAGTAACGGCCCATCTATTATTTTTAGTAACGGGTGTCTAAGTAAAAAACATTAATGAAAGTCATTTCCAGAAACATATTTTACAAAATTTCAAAAAATCCCATTTATAATAAAAAAATTAAAAACCAAATAAATATATAGAAAACACCAAATAATAATGTAATATCAAATATATTATATTCAAACATCAAAAGTCCAATATGAAGTACTTTCTAAACATCCAAAATATTTAACCCTAAAGTCAACATCCCCAAACTCTAAATCCAAATATCCAAACCTTAACATCGTCACCCAAATTGACATCAACATCATCTTCAACTCCATCTTCATTTTTTCCGCATCTCTTTCTCCATCTCCGCCTTTGCTTCTTCTCTGTCTTTTCGAAGTAACTCCTACAAAAAAAATCATAATTTTAAAAAGTTTATAAGGTATTTATATGATCATACACCCAATCGTTATTTGTTCGACATATTTTACTTATCTAGAAAAAGAATTAAATATTATTAATGCTAACTTAATTTAATTATTCAAATTCAAAATTAAAAAACTTTATAATAAATTTATAATTTTGGTTGGATCCTAAAATCTTATTTGAACCGTAATAAAATCCTAATTAAATTTAAATAAATTATCCGAATGAAAACTAAAACCCTAATACAAATTTAAAATCCATAATCCAAAAATATAATAATTCAACCATCAAATCTCTAATATTAAAACTCTAATTATATAATTTAATGCATTACAACAAAATTAAATAAATCGAATAATATAAAAAAGAAACCCTAGTTCTAACCTTATTTAAGTTTGCAGATGAAGTAGTTAGAGCTTAACAAATTTTGTGACGCCTTGTAAGTGCTTGAAGCCTAACCCTAAATTTGACCCAAAAAAAAAGAATAACAATTAGTGAAAAAAAATGAATGTATAACTAATAAACAAAAACCATAAATATGATAAAAAAAAATAAAGCAAAGATAAAAAAAAACTTAATAAAAACATGATTACACAACCAATAAACAAAATAACTAATATTATAAAAAACAAATAATAATAAAAACAACTAAATATGACCTAAAAAATAATTAAATGAAGGAAATAATACTCAACACAATCCCTGCAAAATCCTAATTTTAGCCACCATTATTCAAACAAAATAAATAAAGGGTTACTAATTAACAATGAAATTTTTTAAACAATTAGAGATAAAATGAAATAAACCCTACAAATTAAATTCTAACGCCAATGTTTTTAATTTACACTTTCAAACAATAGCCGTAAGCTATATGCAATTAGGGAAAATTATAAAAAACAAATCTGATCCTAATCCACATAATCCAAAACCCTAATTAAAATCCCTTCCTTTTTCCTTCACACCCAAATAGAAAACCCTAGATAATCAAAGGCGTCCGCACCAGCGGCTTCTTTTGCCAGAGGAGAAAGAAGACGCTGAAAGTAATAATGCAATAGGCCAAACTGTTTTGCTGTATGGGAAACAGATTATGTATTAGATATTATATTTTTGTATTAGATGTTTTATCTCATAAACTTTTTCATATAATAATTGTGCATAAAGATTGTTAGATTACTAATTAACCATGAATATGTATGTCCGTTATACGTCATCAGAATATGTGATTCTGATAGTAAAACCGTAAAACAAAGTGAATACAATTCTAAATTATCCCTGGTCATATATGAGATGTTTGTAAGACAAACATATTTGAAAATCTCAAATCATATATATAGTTACTAGTATGTTATTTGGATGATGTTCATGTTTTACTGATTGTGGATATTGGATATCAATTCATTAATATAAATATATGTTGGAGAACATATATTTGATCGACCCACTATGAGAATATATATGGTATATGCCATTAGTATTTTCTCATCTTCTAATGTATGAGTAGTCCTTTGACTTGAGATCATCATAGATTCATGCATGTATCTTCATATTTTGACATAGTCAAACGTTGTCTTTAGCCGGATAATTATAAAAGCTTTAATCGGGTATTTAGTAAACCATGATTTGGAATGTGAATGATCAAGATAGAATTTGTTACTCTAAGAGAGATATCTCAGGGCCCCCTGATAAATTGAGACTGAAGGCAAACACACGACCGTGTACAAAAGAATTAGGATGTGTTGTTAATATTTTTTAATTTATTCAGTCTAATTATAATTCAGGAAAAAGAATTGATCATAATAAAGATGACATATAACTATGCCTTATGATCAATATAAATATCATTTAACAAAAGGACTAAATACATAATTGATGTATAGGCTATGATCACATATCATTCATTTAATTTGGATAATCATAACGTCGTACTTGAGGCTACTTATGATTTATAAACTTGAAGTTTATTGCCAATATTAAATGAACCTACGGGGTCGCACACAAACAAAACTAACTCGGTTGGACACAGAAAATCAAAAGGAAGGTGAAGAGATATAAGCATGAGATGTTATAAATAGATGAAGGGTTCGTCTGCTTAGGTCAGTAGACTCTGAATACCCTAGCCGCCTTAATGAGAGAGAGAGAAAGAGAAACCGGTTCTAGTAAACTCGGTTTCTCCGCCAATGAATCAGTCGCGTGTGGATACGTGTAGAGGGCGGTGTCGGAGTCGTAGCGCCTTTCGTGATCAGATCCGCAAGAGACGCAGGGAGATCATTTGGAGACGAATCGCGAAGTCGTACATACCGGATTAGCCGAATCCGAGGTATAAATAAGATTTATTTTTCTGATTTGATTGTTAATACACGGATCCTCGGTTAGGAAACGGGTAAGATTTTATTCCGTTGTGCCTTTGATTATTACGCGTTACCTTTCAGATGCGAGAGAGAAAGAGAGGCGAGTGAGAGAAAGAGATTCAGAGAGGCGAGTGAGATAAAAGAGAAAGGGGTGGCGTTATATTTTAGCCCTGACTAGGAAAACAAAGGTCCATCAAGTCACTGGTAAAAAATAAATCGTTATCGATAATTTATGTACTAATATCAGTAACGGTATTATTTTTAATACTGTTACTGATGACTTTGCGAAATCCCTCCAAAAATATAAGTCTAAATTTTTTTTCATCAAATATTATCAAGAACGGTTATTATTTATAAATAACGGTGTTACTGAAACTAGTTATCAGTAACCATTTAATTTTTATCAGCGACAACTTTCTAAAACCCTTGCTGATAAACTTATCAATAACGGTGTTGTTACTGAAAGAAACACCCTCTCGGAAAAACAATTTTCTAGTAGGTAACTAGATATTGTAGATATCAGAACTTGACTTTCATGTTATTTGAATTTATGTTGATTTAATACTTGTGTGCCAGATAGATCTCATTGAATTTGAGATTTTATTTTTCTTAGTGACGAGTTAGGGGGCATTTTGGGTTTTGTACACGAGCAATTTGTTGAGGATTTTTCCATTTGTTGTAATGGCTTGTATTGTGTTCACTCCATTTAGGATTTGTAATTTGTTAAGGGAGAATAATATTTTAGCTTACCACATCTAATCAGACATATAAAAAAAAGGCCAAATTTCATATGTACCCCTGCAAAATCTCATAATTTCATGTATACCCCCACAAAAAGTAAAATATCACCAATACTCCTACAAAATCGCTCAAATATCATGTATACCCCTACAAAATCACGTATATATCATGAATACCCCTACAAATTCTTAAAATATCATGAACATCCTTATCGTTAATATTCCGTAAAAATTTGTCAATCAAATAACATCTATAATGATTGCATTATTATTAATTACTTTATTAAAATATAAAATAATTATTATATACTAATTTTTTTAGAGAATTGCAAATTTTTCTCTCAAACAAATTCATT
Source organism: Juncus effusus (assembly GCA_027726005.1). Lineage (NCBI taxonomy): Eukaryota > Viridiplantae > Streptophyta > Magnoliopsida > Poales > Juncaceae > Juncus > Juncus effusus. Next base: position 4,734,762 of record CM050897.1, on the reverse strand, counting down.
TTGAACATATTATATATAAATATATAAACTAAAAGGTACAAAAAATAACTCAATATAAATTATTACCATATTTACATTGAGAAAAAAATGAAAGAATAAAAAAACAACGTTAATATTAACACTAAGTATATCATAGGGGTATCTATGATATTTGAGTGATTTTGTAGGGGTATTGGTGATATTTCACCTTTTGCAGGGGTGTACGTGAAATTATGATGTTTTGTAGGGGTACACGTGAAATTTGGCCTAAAAAAAATCACAAATACTTCAATAATATGAAAATACATCTCCAAATTCATGAAAAGTTTGATAATAATTAATAGTACTGTTAGAATAAATATATAATGGAAAAGAAAAACACTCAAACAAACATATATTAATTCATCAAAAGTTCAAACAAACACTCAAACAAACCAAAATAAAAAGAAATAAAATTTTTGTGCGGACCGTGATAATTAAAATCTATACAAAATCATGGAGTTGTTAATAAATTAGCAATCCTTCCATCCATCTGCAAGAAAATAAATCAAATAGGAATTAATTAATATTAAAAGAAGTCTCATATTAACCTAATTCTCAAACTAATTGGATCAAGAAAACAAAGAAAAAAAACCTCATGAAAGCTCAAGTTTCTTTTCCATGAGTCTTTTGCTGCGTCGACTCGACTCCAGAAGAGTTATTATTTTGTTCCATGAATAAACAAAATATATAACAGAAAATGCTTTAAAATTGTGAATTACTATCATTGTTCCTTGTATATAAGCAAAATAATAAATTTTCATTAAAATAAAAAATTATGAATTTCGTACAATTGATTCTGCATCATTCCCAGAAGTGAATACCACATATACAAGTCATGATTATGAATGTGGATGCTGATGTGAAAGAGGTCAAGGTCGAAACTATACTTGTGACTATGATGATTATATTAAGAAGAACGTAGTAATAAATGACATTTGCTATGTCTTTATGTACGCCCTAGAATCTTGTGGAACTTTATTAAGCCGTCTTAAAGACAAAGAGAAAATAATAATGTCGACTTGTTTATGATGATAATGAAAATGTTGATAATCGATAATGATATCATCCGCTGGATCTAAAGCACATTAACAATAACGAGGTAGATTTTTCTTTTATTCTATTTTATATTCTTCTTATTATTGTTATTATCATTATTTTTCTTTCTTGTGATACTACTAATATGAATCAAAGTATGTATGGACACAATAAGAATTATAAATATGTGTGGCTCATTGTAGTGGACAATATTTCTGTATTTTGAGAAATATTCATAAAAGAAATCTATATTAGAACAACATGCAGCTTTTCTATTAATTTGTATTATGAAGGACTAATACAATTAAGTTCTATTTATAGTAAACCAGAAGTTTATTGGCTTAAAACTTATTTATAATTCTGCATAATAGATTTGGTCCAGTCGAAAAGCAATTTTATGATTTTGACATGAACTTGAAGTTCAATAATTAGAAAAGTAACTTTATTATAAACATGAACTAGAATTTCAATAATTTGAAATGTAATTTAATGATTTGACATGAACCAGAAGTCCACTAATTCTAAGAGAAATTTCATGATTTGGCATGAAATAGAAGTTAACTAACCTCGGAGCAATGATGATGCAAATAATCACAGAAAATTCAAATATGCATCAATTAAAGAACCAGAAGATTCTTTTATCAAATGAATTTTTATGTGTTGCATGTTTTCAAGGAAAATTAATTGTTAGACATCACAAACCAGGGTTGGGAATGAATCACCCAATTTCCTTGAGCGTATTCATCGAAATATATGTGGGCCCATTACTCTCTCATTTGGATCATCTAGATATTTTATGGTATAAATAGATGCATCTGCTAGATGATCACATATATGTTTATTATTATCTCGAAATATTATATTTGCGAGATTGGTTGCTCAAATGTTGCACTTAAGATCATAATTTATGAATTGTATAATTATGACAACTCGTTTTGATGATGATCAGTGAGTCACATCCAAAGTACTCGACGAGTATTGTACGTTGATTGAGATTATAGTTGAGCATTAGCCTACGCACTCACTTAGAATGATCTAACATCATATCTTGCTAAGTGATTATAATTAATCGTTGGCCCCTAATAATAAAATGAAAGCTCGTCTTTTGATTGAGGTCATGAAATGATATTTGTTGCAGCACTAATTAGAATAAAGCCAACATTTTATAATAAGTACTCCCCATTATAATTTGTGACCGGCCTGCAGCCAAGCAAATACTATATAAAATCTTTTGGATGTGTAATATTTGTTCCGGTAGGTCCACCACAATACACAAAAATGGGTCACAAATAAAAGTCGGGCATATATGTTAAGTTAAATTGCCCTGCATAATTTGATATCTTGAACTTCATTACATGAATTTATTCACTACATAATTTATTGATTATAAATTTGATGTGACGAATTTTCGATCATTATCTAATTTTGATACTTAATCTTATATATATGAACTATAAATTAAAATGTAACTCATTTATAAAATATAGCAAATCTATTATCAGATATATTTGTTCTTTCATAAAAGTAATCTGACAACATCTTAATTCGGATGGATATCCTTGGAGGATCATCCAAAAACACACCAGAAGTATGTTAGATGTTTATAGACAAAATTCCAGAAGAAATAATTGAATGAATACCCAAGTGATTGTTGTGAAACAATCAAATATTAACGAATATGTTCAAGATATAATAGACAATGAAAGTCCTGAAGAACTTGATTAATAATTAATGATAACATTAGGGGGAGAGAAACAAGAGCTGGAAAATATAAGTTATATCTTATATGGAATGCATCATTAATATCTTTCACTTAGATCCTCAAACAAGTTAATATGAACTAGAAGTTCATAAATTTATTAATGTGAAACAACATGCAATTATATTATTTATATTGATGCAAAAATGATTATCATATCATACATTCCAGCATTATGTGCTTATAATTATATTGAAGTGCCCTTGGATAATTTTATGTTTGATATATGCCAGAAGCATGGTCGACCAATCGGTTCCAATAATTAAGATCCAAGAAAGAAAAAAGAACATAATAAGAAAGTTGGCGTAATTGAAGTTAACGATACTTCTAAAGAAATAAATTCTTCTTAAAAGAATATTAACGATAAAAGAATAGAAGACATAGACGAGCAAATAATCCCAGAAGAGGTACAGGTACCTAATAATATTGAAAATATTGAAAATGATGAGATCTCAATAAATTATGTCTACTAGAATAAATATGGAACCGTAATAAAATTAAGATTAATCAAAATTTATGTATGCAATTGCAATTTATATAATAAATGAAAATAAGGATCTAGAATTAAAATTATTTGTATAATGTCGACAGATAATGTATTGGCCAAATCGAAAGATGTGATTAAAACATCATTATTTGCATTAGTGAAATATAAAATTGTGGACATGTTGTCCAAACACCTGGCATTGTATAACGGTAACTTATAAGCGGTTATAACTTATAAGAAGGTGTTTTAAGAATATGGAATGAGAAAATTAAATTGTGATATGCAATTATATTTCTAATTTTGTCGTCCCTGGAGTACTCATTAACGTAGTAGCAAATTATTCATATCTCATTTGATTGCAATATATTAATGAAAATCCCTGAAGGATTTAGAATGCCTGAAGCATTTCAAACTCTCGAGAGATTTAATCTATTAAATTACAAAGATCTTTGTATGAATTAATGCAATATTGAGATATGGGGTAACATTGCTATAACGAATGTTTGTTGAATAAATGTTATGTAATTGATCAAAATTACGTATAGGAAACTATATATTTATCTTTTGAATGTCGATATATGTATTGATGATTTAAAATCTTATGGTACTCCCGAAGAGCTCCAAAAGCTACCTTATTATTCAAAAGAATATAAGATTAAATTCTTTAAGGCATAAAATATTGTCTTAAATCATAAATTGAATATTATTTCCCTGACAGAGTTATTGCTTCACAATCCATCTATTACAAAGATATAATGTGGAGAAATTGCATCCATTAAGATCACCAAGATAATTTGTTTGATGTATTGACAATTGAAATAAAGGATGCTGAGCTATTTTCATGCATGAGTATGATGATTGTGAAATGAATATTTAACGAATCTCCTTAAATAATGATCCAGTAGATCTCTTCATAAGAATATATTACAGAGATTGGACATTGTCATCTCATATATAGTTGTATATATGAGGGGGAGAAATAATACGCACTGCACTCTTTTTCGCCCTTGTCAATGGTTTTTCTCCCAATGAGTTTTCCTAGCAAGGTTTTTAACGAGGCAGTTTTTGTGCGTAACATATAGAATGATAATGCACTCTTTTTCATCCACTAGGATTTTTTGCCCATAGGGTTTTACCTAGTAAGGTTTTAACGAGGCATTTTTAATATATGAAATAATGAGGAATAACGATAATACGCGATGTGCTCTTTTTTCCTTAGCTAAGGTTTTATCCTATTAGGTTTTCCTAGCAAGGTTTTTAATGAGGCAGCTTCTAATGCGTATGAAATACGGACATCCAAGGGGGAGTGTTATGAATATAATTGATATGGATGTCCGTTACTTAGCCCTTAAGCAACAATAAATTTGGAGATTCTTGTAAAGATGGAAGGAGCTATTACATGGTATTAATTAGTATATTTTCTATTAATTTCTAGGTCAAATTATTTTCTTTATTGTAATTCTAAATCAGACAAGAGATTTCTCTTAGCGAGTACTAAGCCTCTACTTTATAAAGGGGCAGTGGCTATTGTATTCTTAATCCACAATTCAATGAAATTATCTCTTTCCATTTCTCTCTTTTATTGTTCTTTTGTTCTTTATTTTATAACATGGATAAATTTTTTGTTCATTTTTAATTTGTAAAGTATAAAGCTGTTAATGAAGCCACTTAATTCTTAAATTTTTTTCCTTTTTTTAATTTCTTAATTATAGGAGTACCTATTTAAGAAACATGCCAACCCAAGAAAATAGTAACTGCATTGTTAATTAACTGACCAACTCCAAATTTCTTCATTTTCTGATAATTTCCTCCACTCATTTATTGCTCAACTTAATTTCTCATATTATCGCTTCTAGATATTCGACACGTGTCACCTTCTAGATTTTCTGTGGCAACTCCAATACTAATAGATATAAAACGGATCGTTTTAAATAAAGATAATACCCAATATACAGTTAGTCACATGATAGGTTTTTTGTCAGATTTTTTTGTGGCCATACATTCCTTCCTTTAATACCCTTAAGTTTCAACATAATTACCATAGATGCCATTAAATATCATGTACGTGCTGAATATTTTAAAAAACAAATGGCATTGCGGTTCTACTGATATTGAGGGCATCAGTTTTGGCTATCATTCAAACTCACGGATGATATTAAATTTTATGTGCTTTGTGTCACGTGTCCAATACTGTATTTTTTGTGGTACTGGCGATATAATATAGATGTAACAAGTCAAACATATGGAGTATGATTGGGTTACACTAGATCTATAGAACTTTTTAATGCCATAGAGAATCGAAAGAAAGTTTGTTCTAGTTTTCAATATTATTAATATTTATATTTTTGACTTATTACATTTTTTAACTTAGTAATAATTTCTCATCAGAAGTGTCTAACAAAAGTGCTCTAACAAAATTAGAATGTTCATTCGGTCAGTTCGGTCCAAACCAAACCGAATAAGACTGAACCAAATTAAACCGAACCGAATTAAATTTGTACCGAACCGAATAAAAATGGAACCGAAATTTGAACTGAACCGAATAAACCGAATTTTATTTCGGTTGAACCGAAATAGAAATAAATCTATACAATATTAAGTCAAAGTTAATATTTTCTTAGCCTAGATAACTATATTTATTAATATTAATATGTGTAATCTAAAATTTAAAATTCTATCATTATAAATTAATAAGTTGATATAATTCGGTCGGTTCGGTTTATTCGGTTTTTCTAAACCAAAACCGAACCGAACCGAATAAACCAAACAACTCAAAATTTCCAACTGAACCGGACCGATTTAACCGAACAACCGTACCGAATTAACTGAAATAGACCGGTTCATTTCAATAACCGAATAAACCGAACCGAATGAACACCCCTAAACAAAATAGAATAGTTATAGATAAATGTATCCATATATTTTATTTAATGTAGTGTTTATAATTTATATATACACATTTATAAATTACTTATTGTTTTCTTCAAGCATAGCAAAAAATGATATTCAGCTGTCAACAAGGAGATGATAATAAGTATAAGAGAAGTTTTTCAAGCTTCCTAAACTTAATAAATATTACAAGAAACCCCTTCAAAAATTTATCCTCACTTTTGATTGATGTAATGTTATTTTTGACTTTCCAATAATTAAGTTCTTCGTTTGACCAACCAAAACACCCCTCATTATTTTCTTTTTCATAATTTCTTTTATTTAATCTAAGTATCATAATTAAATTAAATAATATTTTGAGATATTTTATGATATTAATTGAAGCTCCCATGAAAAATTCGTCTCAATATAAGGTCCCTATAGTTGGAATGTATATTGTGTGGATTATGTAATTATTTGTAATTTAAATACTTTAAATTAAAATTTATAAAGTTTGTATGGATTGCAATATGCTTTGTAATTGAGAACTTAAAATTTATAATTAAGAACTTTATCATACGTGACCTAACTATTATTAATTTATTAAAAAAATATCTTATTTAGTTAAGATATTGTTTAAATGGTATATTTCATGTATTCCAATCCGTGACGTAGAGCGACGGTCCCTCGTTCGATATATAGACTAGAACTTGTCATGAAAATAGGTGCTTTTTCTAAATCGCCTTTCTCCCTCCCATTTGTGATCTGAAATGTGGACGAATTAATGTGCATTCATCTATTCAATATTTGCAGTTTTAGATTATTACTATTTTGATAGTGATAAGCAAAAGTTATTACTTATTAGTTATAATTTTTATATTTTACATTTCTTTTTTTCTTGCTTAAAATGCTTTGGGTGTTATAACCCCAACTCTTAAGTTCTATAGCTTCTAATAGGTTTTATATTTCTATTTAATATTCTTAATTAATCTCTTGTAACATATAGGGGGTAACTAGGTTTTATATTTCTATTTAATATTTTTAATTAATCTCTTGTAACATATAGGGTATCTTACCCCTATAAATAGATGCATTGTATGTATGAAAATAACACAATTGCCCCTCTATTTTCTCTCTTTATCAATCTCTTTACTTTTAGTTATTTTATAACATTGGGCTATTTTTATATCTTGACATTGAAAGTTTGTATCTTACATTGAAAGTTATTAGTTTAAAAGTATCTAGAAGCTAAAAAGAATTTAAAGGTATGACTATTGACTGCTAAAGTAATCATATCATGGCAGAAGTATCAAATAAGAGAAAAAAATAAATAATGTTTGCGCTATGTTATGAATATTTTAATTTTAATATACAATTAGATTAATATTTCATGTTATATCTTCAATTTCGTGAAACAATTACGTCAAAATATTTTTATGTTGTTGAGAACTATATATACTAAGTTACATCAATAACATGTGAAATTTTTATTCACGTGGTGTATGTATACTGTACATAATTTTGACAAATAAACAAATTCAACAATGAGAATATGAAATAATATTTTAAGAAAATTGGTCATATTATTTTTTTATATATCACCTTATTTATTTTCTTATATAGTTTATTATCTTCTACAAACATAATGTCACTATTATTAATTTCCGTTTCTTCTCTATTTTTATATTTTTCTCTTAGTATGTTGTAAAGTAATGATAATATAAGAAATAAGTAACTGTATACTCGCGATATGCTGTAAATATTTTTATTTTTTGTTTATTTCGATATATAATAGATATTATACAAATTACACAAGCTCTCCGTAGCTTTTCAAAAAGGAATTATAATAAATAAAATAACATTTAAATTGATTCATAACACATAAAAGTATAGAAAAGTTATGTAGAATAAGTTTATTATTTTTTTAATTATAATTTTGTATGACATTATAAGATATTTTATCACATCTAATTTTGTAATGACGGATAAGTGTATATAATAAATTATGTTATTATAAATTAATTATATAAATAACAACTTAATGAAAATAATAAATTGATTTTTTAATAAGATACTATGAATTAATCTTTATAATCTCCATTTAGGTTTATTTTCAATTGCTCTCCGAAGTTATGTTGTTGTCTTTTGATATATTACATTTAGAAAAATATATAAGCTATAATCATCCTTAGATGGAGCTTGAAAAAAAACTACAACAATTTATTTCGAAGATTTTTGTAGAAGCACCAAAAGATAGTCAAAGATGTTTCATTTTTTTTTACAAAGAGAAAAAAAAATACTTGTATTTAACATTATGTTCAAAGAAAAAATATAATGTTATATTTAGAGAAAAAATATTGTATTATAATATAAGAAAATATAACATGAATCATTTTCTTAGAATGATATCACCATTAATTTCTCATTGTTGATATTATTCAACTAGCAAAATGATGTGCAATAGCTATATACTTTATGAATAAATGAATCACATAGTTATCATTGAAACATGTAATTTATTAATTAATGTAATGTATATCTTAATATATTATTTTCTTGTAGTGAGAACCCAAAAACTTGATGATTCTCACCAAATCAGAAATGTAATAAAAAAAATAGCAATCTAATAAATTATATGATTATGTATTAATAATCACACACATATTGTCATAAGATATAAAAAAAACTTGAGAAATTAAACAATAGAATTTGAGAATTTTTTTTTATCGGACAGCCTAGAGAAATTTTATGGCATGGTTCAATGAGAAGACTCAAAAGGACGTGACAAATTAATGGGATGAGGTTAATTTATCTAAATGTTTGTACTTATAATTTATTGATAATACAAAAAGAATAATTTATTGCATTATACTTAAATGTTTAATTTTTTAAATCTAATTATGTAAAGATATATTTTCCACATGAACATATTCTCTTATATAGTTTATCTTTGCATACTTCGTCGAGAACAAAAATTAAATTTGAGCCATAGCAATACGTAATTCAGAATAAAGAGAAAATTCAAACAAATTTAGTTTTGAAGTTTTTAACGTTAGAAATACAATATTTTATTATGAATTACTATTTGTTTGAAAGAGAAAAGAAAAAACTAAATATGTTTTAATAAATGAACTCTACATTTCTGTTTGCATTAATATTTGAACATAAGTATACACCATGATTAATTAGAACCATTTGATTCAAATCTAATGATAATAAATAATTTTAGTTGTTCTCACCTAATCGGGCATAGAACACCAATTATTGCTATACATGTTAGTATGAAATATAAATAATGTCATAAGAACTCTACATTACGTAATTAAAGATAAAACACAAAAAAATATCTAACTAATCATGTGATATTGTGGTAAAAATTTAAATGAAAAACTAAGATTTGAGAAAAAAATCATCCGGCGACCGGGAGAAATTTGTTGATAATACTCCTGAGATTGCTCAAAGAGAGGTGAAAAATAAGGAAGTAGTTAATGAGCATATCATTTTTTACATATTCTTTTATATAGTTTATATTCATATTCTTTGCAAAAAAAAAAAAATTAGAACCATAACAATAAGGAATTTAAAATCAATAGAAAATCCAAGAGGTGAAAAATTTATAGCTGACGAATTTAACATGAGAAATAAAATATTTCATTAAGAAATATTATTTTTTAAAGAAGAAAAAAATATTTATGTTTTAATGAGTTAACTCTTCATATTTTATATGTATTAATATTTGAACCTCACTTTAAACCACTTTACATTTTCTTTTTTGAGGAAATTTGAAGGGGACTTTTATTATCCCCCTTCCAAATGAAATTTTTATTATATATCTTTTAGTTTATACAAAGAGTTACATGTAATCTTTCCTTTGATAAACTATCTATACCTTTCCCTATCAAAATTGAAAAAAAGACGCTAGGTATTGTAGCCCTTAAAGGCCTGATATACAAATTAGCCCATAAAAAAAAATCAAAAACTAAAGAGTCGAAATTCATATCCCAGAATTGAAAATTCCGGAATTGATGTCTTTCCTCTTTACTCTTTACTCTACTACAGCTTTGAGAGTCACGCTCCAGCTGTCTTCCTCACTCTCTGACCTACTCATATCTCTTCGCCGCTCTTCTCATTCCACCTTCTCTTCAAATCCTGTTCCATTAAAGGATCCTTGCAAGCTCTGATCATCGCTCTCTCCTCCAAAATCTCACTGATTAGCGCCGAACCAAACTTTTTTGGTCAGAGAAAGCACGATTACATCGTTCTTGCCAGATTATAAATTGGAAAAGGCCTGATAGTTGCTTGAATTCCTTATCTCCTCCTGGCTCTAATACACTTGTACTCATTTCTGAGATGGATTTTGAGCTAATTGATGAATTATTGAGCCCGTTCTTCAACAGATTCCAGTGTCTCTGAACGAAAATGTACTCCTCGGTTAAATGCTTCGCTGATTCCTCTTCTCTACAGCACGGGTGACACCTGTTCACTATGCTAAATCCTCTCGTCTTCAAGCTATCTTGAGTGGGTGAGTTGTTATGTTAGTTGTCCATAGATAAATTCTCATTCTCAGCGGTATATCAAGTTTTCAGATAAATTTCAGGCTACTGTGTGCTAAGACCCCCAGCAGCATTTTTTACAGTATATATCCCTTTTGGTTCCCATTTCCATATGATGGCATCTGATGGACTAAGATTCACTTCACCAAGTAAACTAGTTAGCACTGTCAGTTCATTCTGAGGAATTAGAGCTCTCAACTCTCTGAACCCCTCCTCCAAATTAACCTTGGATTTATCATCTCTCACTATTCCTCTTTGCTGCTCTGCAAACGAGAATAAGGATGGGAATTGATCACTTAAAATGGTCTCATGCCATTTGCTAAACGAGAAATTTACTTTACTCCCTCTTCCCACCTCAAAACTTATACTATGATAAAAATAAGAGAGACTGGTCTTTACTTCTCTCCAAAAATAAGAGTCTCTGTAGAAAGACTCTTTAATCCCTTCTATTTCTATCTTAGACACCAGATCACCCCAAATTGATCCTTCTTCCTTATGAAAATACTTCCATAACCACTTCAAAAGTATGGCTCTGTTGAAAAATTCCAAGTTAACAATCCCTAATCCTCTTGCCTCTAGTGGCTTACAAACTTTCTCCCAACTCACCAAATTTATTCCAGTCTCCCCTGCTCCTTTCCACAAAAAATTCCTCCTTAATCTGTCAATCTCTAGAATTACCCACTTGGGCAATTTGAAGACAGATAAATAGTGTAAGGGCATAGCTGACAAGACTGAGTTAATACCAATTTGCCTCCTTTGCTTAATAAAGATCTGTTCCAACCTTGTAATCTTTTCTGAATCTTATATATAAGCTAATGACATTCTAACTTACTGGGTTGTTTGTAGTGAAAAGGGTAGTCTAGGTATTTGAATGGTAGTGAAGCTTGAGAGCATCCTAATTCACTTGTAATTTCATCCAAATTTGGCACATTATTGCCAAAAATAATTGTGAACTCAGATTTAGAATAGTTCACTTTAAGGCAAGAACTATTACTAAAAGTATTGATAACTAGCTTGAATCTTCTGATTTGGGTTAAATCTAGTTTAAGCAAAAATAGTGAGTCATCTGCATATAGGATAACAAGATTGGCAGTACCAATTGGTCGCTCAATAAAATCTTGAGGTCCCAAAAATTCCATTAATCTAACCAATGAATCCACTACCAGAATAAAGAGATGAGGAGAGAGGGGGTCTCCTTGTCTGACCCCCCTCTTGAGATGAATGCTTTTGCCTGGTGTTCCATTAAGGAACACTTTGGCTGATCCCTTTAACACACAGTTACTCACCCAATTTAACCAATTCTTCCCAAAACCCCTATCTTTTAAAACTTCTACAATGAATTCCCGGCTTATAGTATCAAATGCCTCATGTAAATCAGCTTTGAACAAAAGTAGTGGTTTTTTTTTAAAATCTGTGACATATTCAAGGCTTCTCTAGCAAAAACATAACATTCTTCTATCTCTCTTCCTTCTATGAACTCTAGCTGATTTGGTAATATCAGCTTGTCAATGAATTATTTTAATCGATTTGCTAAGATCTTTGACATGATCTTTTGCAGACTACTAATGAGACTAATGGGCCTAAAATCTTTAGGTTGATTGGCACCATTGGTCTTTGGAATTAGGGTTATATAAGATAGTGAAAAATCTTCTAAACCCTTATTAGGATGAATCTGCTGAATAGTATCATATACTTCCTCCTTAAGATACGGCCAATAATATTTAAAGAACTCCTTGTTAAATCCATCCAGGCCTGGAGACTTGTTACATTTCCATTTTTTAATCACTGCATCTATTTCACTCATTTCAATTGGTACATCAAGTGAATTTAGATTCAGTGAGTTATTCTTATAGATTTGGGACAGGGTCAGGGTTGGGTCAACTGCATTAATTATTGGCCGGGTTCCGATTAAATTCTTGTAAAATCTGAACAGGATATCAGACTTATGTTTATGAGCTGTGGTTTCCACTTGAGTTACTGGAGCTTTTAGAAGTGGAACCAATAGTTTGGTTTTTTTTGATAGAGGCAAACTTGTGAGAGAATAATGTATTTTTCTCCTCTTCTTTGATCCAATGAAATTTTGCTCGCTGTTTTCAGTTGTTACACCCCAGTTCCAAAATAAGGATTGAGATGTAACAGAGGTTACCGGTATACAAAATAACATCCACAATATCAAAATAACATTTAAATAATATTTATTTAATCAAGTAGGATAGTAAGTATTGGATAGTTTAAACTAATTAGTTCTAATTTCTCAACATCAGAACAAAATTTATAAAGACATGCCATCATTCCTGCCGCAAACCCAAGCTACTGATCTTACCCTAGGGACAAAATTAACTTAAGGGGTCAGTTACTAATACCCAATAAAGGATCAAGTATAGTATAATATTTTAAATTAATATCATGTATTTAGTTACCAACCAATATATATAATAATTAACTACAAAATAATCTGTTTCAAATAATAAGTAATATATTTTTCCTTTTAGGATGACTCATCTTATCACTTTTCACTCAAAACACATTTCTTTTATATGAACTCGTTGTTTAGCGATCGGTGGCCATGATCATCGAGAGCCATGTGCGACCTCACACAGTTATTAAATACGCGGCCATGGACATCGAGAGCCATGTGCGGCCTTTTATTCTTATCAGCGGCCATGGACATCGAGAGCCATGTGCGGCATTACATTATTATCAGCGGCCATGAACATCGAGAGTCATGTGCGGTATTATATTATTATCAGCGGCCATGAACATCGAGAGTCATATGCGGCATTACATTATTATCACCTTCTCATGTTTCTCACGTATTCACATCCGAATAAATTTCCCAAATATCTTGACAGAAATATTCATAATATTATTTATTTTCTCAAATTCCTAGGTTCTGAAATTAAACGCATCCTAATTTATAAGAGTATGTAACTCCTTTAAATAATATGAGACATAACTAAGTGAAACATTACTATATCGAACCATCATATCTGTTGACTTTAAATCAATTCATCTCACTAAATTATCACAGTAAATAGTATATTCACTTAACCATAAACTTAATACCAATTTAGATATTGATCAGTGAATCTATACACATTCAGCAAGTCGAAATAAAACTAGGTGCACCTCATGGATTGATTTGTCAACGGCAAGACCATATTAACATCACACGTGATCATAAGAAACAAAACTTGAAATATAGAACTTGTATAGATGAGTTTTATTATTATATTACCTACTACTCAAGGTTTCTCTATTAAGGCGGTGTAAGTCAGCCGTGCACAAGACCTCTTATCTTCTGTTTATGTGAGCCTTGCACCAGAACGAAACTCCAAATAGAAGGAAAAAGAAACTCCGCCTCCTCAGCTCAGCGCCTCCAGGGAAGAGGAGAAAAAGAACCAAAAGAAGGCAGGATGAGAGTTACCTCCATTTTCTGAATTTCTCCTCTTTTAAGCTCTCAGGTCCCCCAAGGAAATAATAGCTCATTAAGAAAGTTAAATGCAAATTTTTATGTTACTCAAATTAATACAGATTAAGGTCCATTAGAAACAGACCCACGATAGAACATGAAGAGATATGGATCGTGATATTTGCTAAATGGATCCGAAACTTAAATTAATCAAAGTTCGCAAAATACAACTTTATTTCAGTGATTTCAATTATTATATTCCCAAATCGAAATCAATCATTTATTGAGCTACTTAATTTATTTTTTTATTTTATTTTTTTTGTGCCTAAATTTATGGAAATTAATAAAAATATTTCTACTGAAAAATATAAAATTTAGGGTCATAACATCAGTACCTCTCCTCCTTCTGAATAATGTCACTTAATCTTCTCTAAGCAAATTCTTTCATCCAAATTTCTATGCTACTTAACTCATTTTCCTCCTCTTTTTTATCTAACCATTGCATTATAGCTTTACAATTGTTTTTATATCTTTTGGTGTTAGTTTCTTTATTCTTACTCCATTGCTTTAAATTTTTCCCCAAACTACTTAACTTTTCTGCAAATTCAATGACTGTTTTAGCCGGCTCCTACAGTGATTGAACTGTTGAAATGAGCTTAAAAGATCAGTCCTGAATTAAAAAGCAGTAACTTTTTTGTCCAATTTGATTAAATTTGATGTGTTTTACGATTGCAATTAACAGAATTTTGTTAGTTTCAAATCAGCAACGATTAGGTTAAAATAACAAGTTATGAATGAAATATTTTTTGCTCACATTTATTTGTTTGTTTCAATTAGGTATTCAGATTAAGTCCTCTTGAGTTGCTGTGTGTTACTGAAGAATCTACTGAGAAGGTACGTTTACTACTTTTTTTGCCACTTCTTAAATATTTCTTCTTTTTTTGCACTAAATTACCAAATTTGGCAATTTAATTTATGATACTGAGATTTTATTTTTTTTTTATTTCAGAGACCATTTTCACGAGCTTTAAAGATCGGATTTAAGACTTAGGAAGAAAGCAAAGCCTTTTCTTTATCCTTTGAGAAATGGAAGAACAGAAATGACTCAAAAGACGGTACTTTAATACCATTCCATTTATAAAAGTTATTATTAATAAATAATTCATTTATTAATTATTAATAATTATTTGTAGTGTCATTATTGGAAAACGGATCGATGGTTTCTTCTTCAAAGAGTAAATTTGACAGTAAAATAGAAGCCACATCAGCAAAGATGTATTTTCATTATTACGGCCAGCTGTTACATCAGCAAAACATGCTGCAAGGTTTTGTCAGGACATGTCAGCATTCCTTAATTCTACCATAATTTGGAAATTCCCGGAAAAGCCCCTCTGTTTTTCTATATTGAAAAACGAATGCTTTGCAAACTTTCCCAACAAGTTAATGATAAGTCGCAATTTATTTTCATTATTTCTTAGATTGATTTGTTAATTATTTCTATATTTTATACTTTCAGAAAGAATTCACTCTGAAGAAGTACTATTCAAGGCAAGTTGAACTTGTCCGGACAACTGATGGCTTGAATTGATGGCGCAAGGTATATCTGAATTATAGATTAAGTTTTTTATTATAATTGACGACAATAAAAGTCCTTAAAAACTTATTATTTTTTTGTTTTGCTTTGTTGCTAGAGGTAGTGCTTGACATCTTGACAACAAGTGGTGTGAAGAAAGGAATCGCGTGGAAGCCAACTTGGATATGATGCGTTGAGATTCCGGATTTGTTAAGAGTTTCAGAAGTCGGCGAGGTCTGCTCCCCTTCGATGCCAAGGTTACTTACATGTCAGAAGTAAAAGCATAGGAAAAATTAAAAATAATAAACACATATTACAAATAAAAAAATTAACAAGTAAAAGAACCCCTAAATTGCCGATTTTAAGCATCTGCTCGACCATTTTAATTGCTCAATCAGTTCCTCGACTCTTTAAAATTAATTAATGAATGGTTTAAAGTGCTTAAATTATAATCTGGTTTTGGATTTTAAATAGTATAGTTTTTTAAGTAAAATTGTTATTTTTATCTAATATAATTTATATGCTAATATTCTATTTTTAATTCATTGCAAAGAATTATGAGCAATTCTTGTATTTAGGGGCCATAAGCATATACTATCTACGTAATAGGTAAATAATTTCTTTTTCATGGATTAAATTGTATAAATTGCAAGGTTGCAAATAGTGTGTAGCGGTTTGCAGCGTTCAGGATTTTCTTGTAGCAAATAGCGAATAGCGGACGATATAGCGCGCTACACTTGCATAGCGGATAATAGTAATAAACATTTTTTTCTTATGTATCACAATGTAATTTATGTATATGCAATCTCTAAAACAACAAATATCTACAAAATATCCCTACAATAATTATCAAATATCAAAAAATGATAAAATTAATATTAAAATATTAACATACAACATGCTTATCCAAAACAGCACATATCATAATCCAAAATACCCTAAACCCTAAAAATCAATAAAAAGTTCAAAGAATCAATAAAAAGTTCTAAGAAATGAAATTGCGCAATATTATTGTTTCAGGCGCTACAAACACACGTTTCATGATATATCGTGTCGCTATATCGTTGTAGCGTCGAAAAATATAATAGCGTATCAAAACCGCAGCGTTGCGTCATTGAGCCTCCCGAGTACGCTGCTATAGCGCGCTATTTGCAACACTGATATATTGTTATCATTATAATTATTTATATTTTTACAATTATTTATATCTTTACACAGGGAGAATAGAAATCTAACATTGCTGCACGGTATGGCAGCGTAAACACTCATCTTGGAGTTGGTAAGTTTATAATATATTATATTTAAATATAATTTTTAATTATTTTAAAATATGATTATTATTTATTTAATTTGAATTTTGGTTGGTTTTATTTGAATTTTAGAACAAAGCAGGAGGGACGACTTGCCATCTCTCGGTTACGTGCTCATGTATTTCCTAAGAGAAAGGTTAGAATATAATAAAATATTAAACTATTTATTATTATTTTTTTAAATTATTGTTTTTTAAGTATTAATTTTTTGTTGTAACGGTTAAAAATCAGGGACCAAAAAGCAAAAATACGACAAAATCAGGGACAGTACTGTAAGGTCAAGATTTGGGTTTGCTGCCCAACTTTTGGGTCGTGCCTTTCCTCAACCAGTTTATCAGACACAGGTGATCGATTAATTGTATATTTTTTTAATTTTTTTGTGGCATTATTTCATGTGGACCTACCTCTATAATAATAATAATCTATGCTTGAGTTTGTCTACAATGTCTATTGGACGGGCAGAAAAACGGGACCCGCTTCTCCTCTGCTGGTAGAGGAAACTCAGAACAGATCTGGAGCCGGCCCATCAGTAAACTGGGCCCACATGTCAGTGACAGCTGGCGAGCTGAGCAGCATGGGAGGATCCGCCTCTTCTCTTGAGGAAGATGGCGTGGTTATATTCGTCACCATCAAAATGCACTTGCCGTTCGTATTTCTTTTATTTTTTTTTAATGATTCTTTTAATTTGTATTTTGGGCTTAAAATGTCATGTTTAAACGTAGACACCCTGTGTATACCCTCGGTTTCCCCATTTTTGCATTATTGTACTGATTTTTTTATATTGGGGGTTTATTGATGCAACTGAGCTGAGAAAAAGAATCCCAAAAAGGAGCACTATATAAATTATTTATATAGTGCTACAGGTAGTATGTATAAATCATTATATAAATTATTTTTCATTTTCCATCTACTTCCAGATGCTTGCTGGTGGTACTCAACACAAGAGGCCAGTTGTGCTACAGGTCCGAGCTCCACCGAAGAAGCATCACAACGACCAGTGATGATTCCATGGATAACATCATCTCGTTCCACACCCACTTCTCTGATGTTTATGGAAACCCTGAAAAGTCATACCATAATTTGGCAACGGTACGGGGCGCCACCTTGTACATTCTTGTCCCCGTGCATTTGTTGGTGTTGAGACTGCGTCCTTTCCTTGGAAGGAGCCAATCCAGGTGATGCGTAGATATTAAAATATAGTATACTACTTTTTCGGACCTGGTTTCCGAATTTGATTAATTAAGTCCTTCATTGTACAATTCAGTCCAAATTTTTCCAAATCTTTGAATATCCTTATTTCAAGAAGGAGGCTGCTGGTGCCCTGATTCCATCTCAAATTGTTCGATTTTAGCATGATGACATTCGTATAAGAAGGCGACTGGCCCGCTCGAGCGATTCCTTTCATAGTACTGCCCTTTTTGACCTTTCTGTGAAAGTTGCCTTGGAGATTTACAAGATCTTAAACCCTTGAGGAAGAAAGAGATCAGGTACCTTTTTCCTTCTTTCTTAGATTAATTTGTAGTTAATTCTTCAATTTTGAGCGCTCTTTGTTGGTTTTTTTACTAATTCAAGCTAGTCTTATATGATCCCCTGACTCTTCTTTCTTTTTCCTTTTCCTCTTCTCTGAGCGGCCATGGCAATGGAGGTTTCTATGACTCAGATCTGCTCCATCGCCTTGGGTTGAGTGACGCCACCTGATCGACGCCTTAGGTTGGCACCGACTAGGGCGGAAATGAGAGAGATAAAAAAACGCGCAAGAGGTGTTCGACGAAATGCGTTGGTAATTGTAGAGTAGTAAGTAGGAAGAGTAGAAGTAATAACGGAGCAAGAGCGAAGACGCTGTGCTAAGGTGGGTCTGACTGAAGAGTGCCTCTGGTTTCATTTCTATGCCCGCCTTAGCATAAGGTCTGTTTTGTCTAAATCTTTGATTTTTTTTTTCCTTTTGCTTCTTAAGTTCTTCCTTTGGTTCTCTCTAGTATGCACTATCTATTCATACATTCTGATCTGTTTCTTACGCTCGTATTTTGCATTCTAAAAACATACTTCTGATATAATTTATTTCACTTTGATTTTTGAGGTCATTTCTTACAAGACGGGATGCTGGTGCTCTGATTCCATCTCAGATTGGCCGATTCTAGCATGATGAGATTGTTTTTACAAGATCTTAAACCCTATAAGAGAAAGGCGATCAGGTTTTTTTCGTTTTCCCTTCCTGTTTTGATTAATTCGTAGTCAATTCTTCAATTTGGAGTGCTTGTTGTTGTTTTCTGTGTACTAATTCAATTCTCACACGATCCTTCTTTTGTCAGAATGTTTTTATGATATTGATCTGTTTGTGTCCCTTATTGTGATTTGTTTCATGATTGTATTGTCAGATTTTTATGAAGTTGAGTGATTTCATTTTCAAAATATTCAACAGTGGACACTCTTAAGCAGCAATTCCGCTTCGTTCCTGCCAAATACAAGGTCCCATTTCAAAAACCCCAAACCCTAATTTCCAATCTCTAATCTTACATTTAACACAATTTTTTATATATATTTGTTTTTTTACTCTCTATCTAGTATAGTAGTGTATAACCCTAAACCCAGTGCCCTAATCTCAAACTCTCATATTCAACACATGTAAACTCTTCTCAAAAAACTAAACCCAAATTTCAACCTTCAATCCCCCATTTTAACACGTCTAAAACGTAACATACGTAACATATCTGATTATTTTATAATATAATTGAATATAAAACAGGACTGCTATTTGGTGTACATACTGATGGAAATGTCAGGCAAAACATCGATGGTTTCACACGGACTTGTGATGCAACACGGCTGCTCGCTTTGATTCTACACAATCTTGGTCTCAAAGCCATTCCCATCAGCGGCCAGATGAGCCAGGTAATCCGTCTCATTTTTTCAATAGTTTTTTTTATTTTTTCGATTTTGAATGGAATATATATGTTCCCGGTGGATTCGACACCCAAAGTACTATGTGTAGATCGTGCGCTTGTGATTAAAACTAAGTGTGATTTGCAAGTACCACTCAACCTCATATTGGTTCACAATTGAGCTCGCAACACCAGACCGACCCGCTCTAGCCGTTCTTCCCACTCTATGCATATAATCCTACATTTAAACCAATCAACTAAAGATAAATAAATATTATTTTGGAAATTAAAATATTAATTTAATTAAAAATGATTTTTGGAACCTTGGAATTTGAAGGGATGTCGTAGTTTATAACCAAATCTACAGAGGGAATATCAAGGCCTCTGCTAGCCACATCTGTTCATATTAATATGTTGCATTCTCCTGCTTTAAACTTGTTCAAAGCTCCCAATCTTTTCGCCTAATAAAACCACCCGGCTAAGATTATATCTGACAAGTAAAAACATTTAATCCAATGGTTCAAAATAATAGAGTGACGTGGCAGCACAGTAAAACAATATTTTTTTTAGGTTTAGAACCTATTATAAATATATTGGTTATTATCTATATTTCGAGTTTATCTATGAAAGATCATAAATTTATTATTGAGAATAATAATTTCACTATTCCCTAAGGTGATTTTTCTTTTGAAATGTTCACTTAGAAACTGACTCTTATGTGTTAAGTCAAACTATATAATTATAAACTCATCTTTAACATTAGTACTAAGAGATTTAAGTCTAACATTGTGGCTTGGTCTACTTAAATGAGAGGAACTTGTATTAAATCCATTAAGATGTAATTTCAAATTAAATAATTATGAATCATTTGAAACGTGCGAAACTTATTTATCAGACAAGATGATATATAAGTCTTTCACAAAACAAAGTGAAAAGTCTCTCCCCTACAAAAGGCCCTTAGACGGGATGACAGAAGGGGGACCAATTGAGAGATCAATTTAGAGAGAGAGAGAGAGAGAGAAAGAGAGAATAGTCTCGTTAGTTGTGCGTATTGACAATCCGTGACTACGGACTAATTTTTATAGAAAGAGAGTTTAATTTTGATCCTCATGTATCTTAGTTTTGATTATTATATCTTGTACTGTAACTAACTCCGCCCCTTAGGACGCAGTGTTAATAGTCTATCAATTTAGTATTTCAATAAGTTGTCTTTCTCTCTTGTCCATTATTATTATTTGTTGTGATGTTGTTTGTGAATTTTTTAACTCTTATCTTGAAGTGTGTAGCACTTCACATTGCTCGATACTTAGGCGAGTAGGTGAAGGATCGAGAGGAGAAGTCGAAAGCCAGACCCACGATCAACACTTGGACTGACGAGGCACGAGAGTAGCCGGGACGTCTGAGGGAGCAAGGAACGTCACAGATCTCAAAGGGCTCATATTCTGGTCGGGTATCCCGGGAGTGCGAGCACAACGATTCACTGCGAGAGCCTGCTTCGCGATACCAGGGTGGATCCCCCTCATCGGCATTAATAAGGACAAGCAGAGGCAACAGAAGGAAGTACCGAGGAGATAGATGTAACCACCAAGCCCTAGACTGCTCTCTACTCAGACAACCATTAGATCACCCCCCTGCGCGAGTACTGACAAGGCGAGCTCAAGATCTTTTACTTTATTTTATTTTTATTTACTCTTTCTTGCACAAGCAACCAACCATTAGATTATATTTGGATTACCAACCGGTAGCTAGTCCAGTAGTCCATCTTTGGCCTCCCTGTGGATCTACACCCCAGCTTTACTATATCGTGAGGTCGTGAGGGCGACCAAGCAAAGTAATTCCCAAGCTCAAACCCTAATTTTAGAGAGTAAAAAGGGAGATAGAAATTGAAGGAGACAAGCTTGATCTAGAAGGAGCAAGTGACTAGGAGGGATTAAATCAAGAAAGGGGAGGTTTCTTCTATTCTTCTTCTTTATTTTTTCTACTTTTTAATGAATAAAAAGTTTCATATCTTTGTAAATATGGGTTGTGAGTAGTATTATTAAGTAGGGAAAGACTATTTGGTGTAACGTTTGTGATGAAATCTTAAGTAATTTGTTGCATTTTATTATGGTAATTAAAAGGTTGAATTTTGACACAAGTTCTTAAAGATTTAAGTTGAGTTATTTGGAAGGATGACTTGATATATTTGTATGAGAGATTTTGTGTTGAGATTTGTTTGGATATTAAGAACTTGGAATAGTTTTTGCTATTCAAATAAGGATTTGAAACAAGGATAAGAACAACTTGAAAATAGAAGTTTTTGAGTAAATCTAATATTTGAAGTTATTTCTTTTTGATTGATTGTTGGAATAAGATTAGTCAAGCCTTACTTTTAAGGACCGTTAATTAATTTGCTATCTTTTGATTCATGATTCATAAGTTACATTAAATGTCTTAATTTCCCTACTTTTTCTCTTTTGAACTTTTTAAAACAAAATTTTAGTTCTTTTATTTTCTCTTGCATCTTTTCTTATTATAAAAACAACATCTTGATCAACAACTTGCACTTAATAAACACGAGATTAAAAAGTTAATAATTTAAGACCTTGCCTCTTTGTGGATAATTGAGTTCGGGGACTTAAAAATATTTTTGTTAAGTTGTGAATTAAAAGGACAAATTCATTTCTTACATGAGACTAATGAGATCATACTAGACCATTTAAAAGGGAAATTTACAAATAACCCCCTAACTTTTTTGAATATTACAAATAACCTCCTATATTTTCATAATTTACAAATAACCCCCCTCCATCCACTTTTCCATCCAAATATTGGTTAACTTTTTTAAAATTTCCATTTTACCCCTATATAAGAATGTTTTTCAAAAATAATTTTTCACAAATATTTTTCTAAAAAAAATCTTAAAAAGTATTTTATCATATTTAAAAAAATCATTAAAAAGTTCTAAGAAATATTTTTTTTCAAAATTATTTTAAGAATTCTTAAAAGTATTTTTTTCAGAAACATTTTTATTAAAAATATTTTTTTGATAAAAATTTAAGAAAAATATTTTTTTTGACAAATAAAAAATATTTTTTAAGAATTTTTTTGACAACATACTTTTTCTACAAAAAATTATCTCTCTAATTTTTTTTCCGAAAAATATATTTTTATATTTTTCTTATAAATAGTTTCTAAAGAAGAGAAATATGATATCACAACGGAAGATATATATATTGTTTTTCACTTTTCAATATATTATTATATACTGTTGTACTATTTTATATACCGTTTTTATTCTTTATGTATTTTTTTACTTTTGAAATTTGTATATACCATTCTAACTTACTAGTTTGTTTTTCATATACTGTTTTCACTATTTATGTACACATTGTTATAAAAAAAATGAATTATATGTAATATTATTACATCGTAGTATTTTGTCGCTGTGATCTGGCGTGCCATAGTGCCGTCGTGGCATATTAGATCCCTTTAAAAAAAATAATTTAAAAATTTGCTAGAATTTTTTTAAGAAAATTCATAAAAAAATGTAAGAAATATTTTGTACAAAAATATATTATAGAAAAATATTTGTTAATAATTATTTTTGGAAAGCATTTTATTATAAGGGGTAAAATGGGAATTTCAAAAAAAAAAACCAATAATTAGATGGAAAAGTGGATGGAGGGGATTTTTTGTAAATGAAAAGTTTATCATAAGGGATTATTTGTAAATTCATAAAAGATAGGGGGTTATTTGTAATATTAAGTAAATCTAGGGAGTTATTTGTAAATTTCCCAAATTAAAAATTAGAATGACTTGTTTACGTCTTGAATAAGGGGTTTGTTACTTGTTGGCTGGGGCATCACTATTTTTATGAAATTTGCTATGAAATATAAATAGAAACAAGTTTTTTTTTCTACATTTGGTTGGATTTGGATTAAACAAATCATTTTTATTCTATAGATGTTTCAATTATAAATTGAAAAAATATTACATTATTTCCTTATCTTTCAAATATTATTTCAAAAAAATTATTGTAAAACAATTATTTCATGATTAGTATAACTTTTTTTATTGGTTGTCGACAAAGCAAAGTCGATCGAGCTATCCGAGCATAGTCAGTTTACACCTGAGCTTGAACTGAGCTCTCTTGTTTCAAGCTCGAGGAATATTCAACCGAGCTGTTAACAATTGATCTTAGACCATACTTGATTGAATATCAAATTATAAACTAATTCCACACCTCAAATTATAGCTAAATAGTAACTATTCTAGCATGATTTTTTCACAATAATTATTTGTTCCTAAAATTCAATTACTTTCTCTTTTCAAGTGATCTTATCAAATTTTTATTTATACAAAACTATGAATAATTCTTCTGTCATTGTAATGCCATCATAAATTGATTTTGTATGAAAATGTATATACATTATATATTAAATTTGGACCCGTTGCACCAAAATCACCAGAAAATTATAATAATAATAAAAAAAATCACGTGGAGGATTATAAAATTATTCTAAAGAATAATTAATTTCTAATGAGTTATAGAATTAATTCGAGGGAATAAATAACAATTTACTTTCCATGGCCCATATCAGCGGCCCATTTAACTCAACACAACAGTTCCAAAAATAACTTCCCTGTGAACCAGGTTCACTTCTCCTCACCGCCCCTCCATTTCTCCATCTACTAAAAACCGCACCACCATCAGTCCATTCCATCCAATCCCGTGCCGCAAGTGTTGCACAGAGCTTCCCTTCAGCATCGCTTATAAACACACCCCCCCAACACAAAACCCCTCCCCGCTTCTATCTTTAGGCGGACTGGAACGATCGCCTCTTCTCTCCCCCTCTTTCTTTCTGCACGAAATCAAGAGCAACTCAAATGCATGATTTGCAGATTATGAGGTTCATTTTCTTCCTTTTTAATCATTGATCTTTTAATCGTTCCAATTTCGTCCATTCGGATATGTTCTTGTTTGATTTGGATTTTTCCGTGAGTTTTCTATTGTAAATTTGATTAATTTACTATCAATACGATTTTAACAATTAAGTACAGATTCGACCTTTATATTATAATTCGTGATTTAATTAGAATTTCCTGAATCTTAATTCAGTACTCTAAGCCTTTTGATTATGCTGATTCTCTTCTTGAAAATAATTAATTGTATTTATTTATTTTATTTTTTTTTTTTGCTACTTCATGATTAATGTTTGTCAATGCCTGGTAATTTCATTGTCAATGTTTGATAAATTTGAGAAATGTTAATTTGTTTGGACAATGCTAGTTTAGCCAATAGCTTTTTCTGGTTTTTGATTAGAAATACTTAGGAATTTGCATTTATTAGAAATTTCTGGTTAAAATGAATTAAGTAATCCGTTTTTATACAGTAATATTGGGTTTTGTAGATAAATTTAGGTTCATATATTCCCCTCTTGTGTTTATTAGATTTGCTCTTACTCAAAAGGTTATTTAGAAACTGCCAATCAATTAATTTAGGTTTATAGAATCATCTCTTTTGTTAATTAGAGAAGTTAATTCTTTTTGCACTTAATTACTTGAAGTTTAAATATCTTTCACACTAATTTGTTTTAGGTAAAAATGAGTACACTGGAATCCGATGATATTCTGACTAAGTGTCAAGTTCAAATTCAGATACAAGGTACTTATATAGTATTATAATTCTCTAAGAATTTTTATTTTTGAAAAAAAGATTGTTCATTAAAAGATAGTGTTTGACATGCATTGTTCATTATAATTATGCCCCTGCATTATAAGTTAGAATTTTTAAAAAGACCGCTTCAATTTTTTTTTGCTTAATGACTTCAATTTCTTTTTGGTTAATGACTTTTAGTGATTGTTTGATCTTTTTATATCTGATACTTTTTTTGGTTAATTTTTTAAAGATTGTTGATTTAAAATTGTTGAAATGAGCATCAGATCTTAGTAGTGTTTATCGTAATAGGGTGATTATTTGCCCGATTAGAGCTAGCTGTAGCTTAAAAAATACATTTTTTTTTGTAGGTAGGGCAAGAAAAAACTAACATTTTTTTTTGTTTGTTTTGTAGGTATGGCAAGAAGAAAACTAACGTTTTTTTTGTTTGTTTTGTAGGTAGGGCAAGAAGAAAACTAACGATTTTTTTGTTTGTTTTGTAGGTAGGACAAGAAAAATACTAACTCTTTTTGTTTGTTTTATAGCTAGGTCAAGAAGAATACTAATTGTTTTTTTGCAGGTGCACGGCCGGTCCCCAGTCCGGTCAAAAGAGGAGGGCCTGCAAATTTCATGAAGCTTAGAGATGGTCTTCGGTTTGGATTATTATTGAGACAGTAAATGCGAAAAGGTGTTAGATTCTTGCAATCCATCAGGCAATCTTCACGTTTTGTTGAGACATCAAATGGTAAGGTATTTGATTAATTCTTAACTTATTTTAATTAATTAATTATGCACCCTTTAATTTTGATAATTAGTTTTTACTTTTTATTTAATTATTATTTAATTTTAATTTTTGTGCATGTCAGATGCAAGTCGATACAAGGTGTTTAGTCGGAGGATAATTCATTGTTTTGTTTTGTTGTGAAGTGCAACCGAGACTGCTCGTGCAACTCGGACCTCAACCAGTGCATGTACGAGCGGCAAAATACGAGATGACCTCCAGCAGCGGACATCGACGTAGCGAGTCAGCTGATAATTTCTGAAACGGGCCATCCGTACAACACACAGACGGGATAATGGGGTTGGGGAAAGGCTACCTCAGCATCATGGACCAGTTGGTGGAGCAAGGGCTTATAAGTGATAGTTTCTCGCTTTGTTATGGCCGCATGAAAATTGGATGAGGGATTAATGATATGGTTATCGCTAAATCCGACCCAGACCGGAGGTATGTTTATTTGATAATTTTGATTTTTTTAATATTAACTTATATTCTATCGTTTTTAATGAAAAAGCCCCTATTTCTTGGAATGTTAAAAACATTCTTTGAACTTTCCGTTTTTTAACCCCCCCTGACTTTTAGAATACTCAAAAATGCGTTTTTCGTGTATCATAAAATACAGGGGGGTTTGTGGAAATTCCCCTTTCATTATTATTTTTTGGAATTGAATTATTTATTTTGTGTGTTGCATTGCAGTCCGTACTACAATATAGATTTAAAGGAGATTAGTGTGCGCGGGAAAGCATTGAATTTGGACCCGGAGGTTTTTGACAAATGGCACAGAACGGTGATGGATAGCAGCACCACTCACACCTACATGTCCAAATAAAAGCTTTTAAAGGTTTCAAGAGGCCCTAAGTTTGTGCCTTTTTTCATTATTAGGGGAAATTTGTGAAAATGCCCCTATGTTATGCCTAAATTGGACAAGAAACATGTATTGATGCGGAAAGTGTAGGGAAAAAAACCTTAATTATGCCAAAAAAAGAAGAGAAAACTCATACATTTCTTTGCATAAATGCCCCTAAATTATGCTTAAATTGCAAAACTGACCATGTATTGTGCCAAAATTCCACAAAGAAAAATGTAGCGTTGCGCATCCTTCTCATTCAACTTTGCTTTGTTTCTGAGACCTTTCAGATTCCTCTCCCTTTGATCTTGCAATGTTTTGATATTTTTCTGAGAAGAAAAATATCATTAATTACCAAAAAGAAATTGAAAAATCTAAGAATTAAAATGCTAAAATAATAAATTTATTATAATTTGCTTACAGGTGCTTCACTTGCAGGAGTTGAATTTGGGGGTGAGATTCCTAACCCTAATTTGACCTTGCAAAGGGCACACATGGATCTGAATATGGTTAAGAGAGTGGTTCCCATGCTTGGTGAATCTACTCCTTACAGAAGCTCTAGTGTAGAGGAAATGACAGACCTCCTTTGTTGGTCAGATGGGTCTTTGGACAGTACTGGAGAGGCAGCAAGGACTGGTTTTGTCATTAGAGCGAGAAATGGAGATATCAAATGGGCTGGGATGAGGCGAGTGAGGGCAGAAAACATGTTGGAGGTGGAGTTTTTGGCACTTAAGGAAGCTATGAAGGCGGTTCATAGCAGACATGCACTAATGTCGTGTACCTTTTTGATGGATAATTTGGAAGTGTTGTAGGTTATGGTACGGACAAAGGACCCTAATGATATTGATGTTTCTCAATGGAAAGCAATCAGGGTGGCAATAGGATGTGTGTTTAGTCAATCTACTCCTTTTTAGGTGAAGGACCCAACTTTTAGGTTGTGGAAGGAAGAACAATAAAATCTTTGGGTCTTCAAGATTCGAGAGAGTGTTTTTTCTCTCTGCTTTTATTGAGTTATGTTATTTTGTGTTTATGTCGGATTTGTTTTGTTTATTGGATTGTTTGTTCTGTTTTTATTTTTTAAGTTTTGCATTTGTTTTGAATTTGGGCGGGTGTGCCTCCTCCTAGAAAGCATATTCTCATGTCTCAATTGTTTGAAACCCCGCATCATCGTGGGTGCCAAACTAGGTAAAAAATATTGGAAAATCTGATATCATGACGGCACCGTAGCACGCCGGATCATAACGGATGGCATATATACTGTTTTTCACTTTCAATATATTATTATATATTGTTTTTACCATTATATATACTGTTTTTATTCTTTATGTATTTTTTTATTTTTTTTATTTTAAAATTTGTATATTTCTAACGTACTATTTTATTTTTTATATACTGTTATTACTTTATAGTAAGTTATATATATAATGTCGTCATGATCCGGCATGCCATAGTACCGTGGTGGCATGCCCCAAAAATATTTGGTTTCTTTTCTTTGAAAATATACGTAGTCCGTTTCTTCCCAGGATTTATGCAGGGAATAAATGCTTAAGAAGAGGAATTCAAATTGGGCCAAAAATTGGCTTAACTTCTTAAAGTGGGTCAATATGGGACTATTTGTCTCAAAAGATGGAATTGAGGAATATGTCCAAACTGGTATATTGAACTTAATCATCATAATTCAAATTAGTAAAATTAATTCAACAAGGGAAAGATTTAAATAATCAGTTCATAATTGTTTTTTTTCTTTAACAGTCTGATGTTAGCATGGTGAAGCTGAAAAACATGAAGCTATGTATTTTGAGTGAAATTAAAACAATTAAGTTATAAAAGGAAAAAATAAAAGTAAAAGAAAAATACAGAGAAAGGAAATCCAAATAATTCCCTGAAAAAGAAAAGACTGGAAATTTGAATTGCTTATTGGGTCAAGCTCCTTTCATTTTCTTGCATTAAGAGCCCCTTTTGATTGCCTTCTCATGATAATTTTTTTGATTGAATGTCATCTCATTACAATAATTATTGTAAAAACGTCGGGCTGAATGCAACTGGCAAGCTGCAATGCATTTCTAAGCCTTTCATTTTGTGTTCCATTATTTGTTGGATGGCACAATTCTCTATCATTTGCATCCCTTCGAGAAGAATATTAAGACTAAATTTGAGCAACATACAAATCAAATCTCATAATTATCCCTCCCACTTTCCTCCTTAATCATAAAAATAAAATAATAAAAAAGAACAAAAGATGCTACACATCATACTCTTTCCTCTGAAAACGATTGAACAAATGGAAATTTGCAAAAAAAGTCCCTAATTTATGCAAAATTGCAAAAAGCTCTGAATCGACTCATTGAGATTTTAAGAGAGGTATTAGTTAAATTTTAACAAATATTTTATTTCAATGATTAGAATGGGTAAACTAACATTGTTAACTTATAATTAACTTCGCCAATAATGCATTTTTTGTAGTTTTTAATGATATAGGGTGTTTATGCAATTTTTATTAATGTAGGTCTTTCTTTACACTTGACATAATGAAGCACCTTCAATGCTTCCCCCCCCCCACAAAGGAAAGAAAAACAGCCACATCTTTTCAAAACCAACTTCAAATCACTAACTAAACCCCAAAAAACCAACCATGCTTCTCCTCCTTCTACACATCACCTCAACTCTTCTTCTTCTAACCCCTTACATCTCCGCCACCTCCACCTTCATTTACGCAGGATGTTCCCCTTCAAAATTCCCTCCAAACACCCAATACCAAACAAACCTCAACTCCCTCTTCACATCCATGGCTACCAACGCCTCTCGCTCCACCTACAGCAGCTTCACCACTGGTACCGACTCACCGGCTGGTACGACCGCCTATGGCCTGTACCAGTGCAGGGGCGATCTTGACACGCCATCATGTGCTTTCTGCATTCAAAACGCAGTTTCTCAGCTCGGTTTAGTCTGTCCGAACGCCTTCTCTGCTTCTCTCCAGCTCGACAGCTGTTTCATCCGGTACAGCAACACCAACTTTCTTGGTACGCAAGATACGAGTCTGGCTTACCGTAAGTGCAGTACAAGTACTAGTAATGATGGGGAGTTTTTGAAGAGGAGAGATAATGTGTTGGCAGTTTTAGAGAGTGCGGATGGATTTAGGGTTAGTAGTTCTGAATCTGTACAGGGCTACACACAATGTATAGGGGATCTGAACGCAGGGGATTGTGCCGCGTGTCTGTCTCAGGCGGTTGGGAAGCTCAAGGTTGATTGTGGATCAGCCATGGCTGCTGACGTGTACTTGGCACAGTGCTATGCGAGATATTGGGCGTCTGGTTATTACTTCCACTCTCCTGCTGGTATGAATTTACATCTTTATTAATTGATTTGTACTTGGTAGTTAAATAATATGATTTATTTAATTTTTTAAATTACGAGGAATATATGTGTTTCTGTTTTGTTTGAAAAAATGATGAGAATTCAAAATTGTTTTATGACACTTTGAATCCGTATTAGATTTAATTAAATGATGTATCTCCCCTCAATTTAAATATGCTTAGAAGTTAGGATTCATTATTTTAGCGTTTTGATCGAATCATTAGTTATCCATGATAAAAGCACTAGGTTGGACAACAAAGACATCACGCCCAAGTCTCGAGTAAATAAATAATAAGTCAACTTTATCACTTTAAATTTAATTTAAGCCTCAGACCTTCAGGTCCTCTAATTTAAAACTAATGAACCCTACTTCGTAGTGATGAAATTGAAACAACCAATCAGAAGCTATTGGCATAAATTCCCCACTAAGCACTAACCTAAAGACATGAATGAATATATTCCTTAAATCATATTGAGTACCTTTATATAAATTAATCAAATATATATTCTTTCATCTCATTTTACCAGATTATACACAAGATGACATAGGTAAAACTGTTGCTATAATAGTGGGTACCATAGCAGCGCTGGGCCTTCTTGTAATCTTCATCTCTTTTTGCAAAAGAGCTTGTAAGTTACCCTACTTTTTATACTTGCAAATACATACAAGATATACTTATTTTTAACTCAAGAATATTATTTGTTACTGACAGTATAATATCTGCATCATTTATGCAGGTTACCCATCAAGCAAACTATGACGATTTCAGTACGAATAATGAAAAGATGCAAACTAGATCAAGCTCAGATGTGTAACATAATGAGAAAATAGATTTTGCAAAGACATTGCATTCTTTTGCCAAGGCATTTTAGGTTCAAACATTCCAACAACTAAATATCACACCACAAACCATTCATATATACAAGACCCAAATTTTATTCTAGGTTTTAGCACACATTAGAAAAGCCAGAAACAAAGAAAATCGTTTTGCGTCTGGTTTTAATCAAGATATTATTTCAAGCACTAAAACCTTGGATTAAGGGGTTCCACTTATGCAAATTATATCCTTCACAAGCACTAATAGAGGCCTCTTTCATTATATCTTTAGAAATATTGCTATTGCATACATCAGCAAATGTTCTCATGTGTTTCATTCCATATTGAGTCAACGACCCACATTGCAACTCAAATATTTTCACCTAAACAAAAAAATAAAATGAAACATATCAATTAAAAGGCCTAAAATGAGATAAAAAGATTGTGTTTTTTTGAAGATTGAATTGAAGTACCATTTCTTTGAAGCAATCCCAGTCATTGACCAACGGTTGACCGGCTTTTCTAGCAGGAGGGCTCTCATTAGTACCAAATATAAACTTGGAAATGAATTTAATACTAGTATCTAAGTGCACTCTATGCACCATTGTCTCTGTTATCTCCTTAAATACTTTTGATTTCTCCTGTGGATTTCCCTCCAATTGCTCATACTAAACAAGAAAAATAAAGGTAAGAAGAGACGCAACTTTGGCATTTAATTACTGAAAAAATAGGGAATTTTTCAATAGCCCCCTAACTTTTTTGAATATTTTGAATAGAAATCCCTAACTTTTTAGGTTCCCACTTTTTTGCCCCTCTAAATTGCACTGAATATTTTTTTTAAATGGAGCGTTAAATTAAATTCAATGCACTTTAAAGGGACCAAAAAAGGGAACCTAAAAAGTACGTATTTTTTTCAACATATTTAGAAAATCTAAGGGGGTTCGAAAATTCTGGGAAAAACATACAAATGCAAGTTTTTATAAAAAATATATAAAAATCTCCGGAAATTTCCCAAAAAAAAAAAAATGTAATCCAAAGGGACAAAAAGAGGGAACCTAAAAAGTTGGGAACTTTTTCAAAATATAAAAAAAAACTAGGGGCTTTCAAAATTTCTCCAAAAGTATAAAAATATGAATTAATCTTACTCGTTTCCAAAGGAAGAGAAGATCGGCGTCTCTTTGATTAACAACGTCAATTTTGGAAGGTAACAAAACACCGTTTTGAGTAACGTTAGCGTTTGAAGGATCAAAGCCTTGGTAGAGATATAATTTCTCTTTTTTGAAGGTTTTGTCTCCGTATTCCATCACGTGTGACCCCGGCCCCATCCCGTTCACTTTCGAAGTCCTATCCTTCACCTAACCAAACAAAACATGAAATAAATATAATTAATTTGTTGCTTGGCTATAAGAGAGGAACAATTAAGAGCGGAACTAGTTTTACTAATTGTTTCAGTGGACATGCCTTAACAAATATATAGACCAAGAAGTTAATTAAGACTTACCACTTCATATTGCTTCTTGATCGTCTCCTTCTTTAGGTTGTGGCTCTCACTACAAAGAGCAAATTACAGAAACAAAAGAAATATCTCAAAGAAAGAAATTCACCTATTCAAATAATTTTTCAAGAGGGGAAATAAAGGAAAACTACACTAATCCACTTACATTTCCCCTCTCCCACCAAGAGAAGTGGTATGAGGAATATGGTATTGTGGTAACCGAAACTTGTTGTAGACTTGTAGTGTAGGCGATTTTTTTACCATTTTTGGTCACCAACACAACACCTTTCAATTTTCACTCACCACCACAATATATTTACCTAGTACTTTCTTGCACATATATATTGTTCATGATAGTGAAACTCAAAGTCCAGAAAAAAAAAAAAAAAAAAAAAAAAACTGGACTATAATCCACCGGCAATTTCACATTACCTGTCCTCCATCCATGCTACGCTGTAGAGATCGCCCAAGCAAGTGATGTACTCCTTGGGCGGGGGCGGGTGCATGCCGGGGCAGTAGGTTCCCCAGCTGCTCTCCTGCGCGTTCGACGCTGTCGTCACGTAGATGCTCATGTCGTCCCCCATCATTCCCTCGAATATGCTCCCGCTCTCGCACGCCTCCACGTATATCACCTTGACAGAAAGAAATTATATTCAAGATTAACCCCTGTTGATTAATTGATCAATTGATTGGTTATATCTTTGTGAGGTGGGATGCACAGTTCTGTAATTTAATTGGATTGCAATTAATTACGTCTTTATAACGTATAGATGTAATAATATTTAGGAGGGATAAATGCCCCATTTGTCCTTGTACTTTACTTGGGTTGCAATTTAGTCTCGATACTATTAATTGTGCTATGAAAGTCTGCATGATTAATCCTTGAGTCAGGGATTAGTGGTGCATGAGTCTGTAAGGTACAAGGACTAGCAGTCGCGCGCATGATTACTAGTACATGGACAAAATTGAAATCCAATAAAAGGACAGGGACTGACCGTGAATTTATCCCTAATATAATTATCAACAAATCATAGAGCTTATTAAGACTTCTACTTTACCATCTTTTTGTAGCTTTTTGATTCGTGCTTCCGTTTTAGAACCTTGATGAAGTCGCCGGCTACCAAGTACGGCATGTTGGGCATTCCTTCAATTGAAAAAAAACACCAATTAGTTAATCAAACGGAGAAAATTAAATAAAAAAAAAATTAAGAAGTACACGAACCAAGAACACCGGGTCCACCATGGTCTGAATAATAAAGAAAAATATGATCATTTTCTTTACTCTCAACAACTTTCCCACTTCCACCTTGAACTGCCGACTTATCGCCCAATAAAACCGCGTATAAATTCTGAGCCGTCACATTCGCGCCCGTGTAGTCCTAAAAACCAATAACAAAACTCTGAGGGACCGTTGTAAACATTGATAAGAATTGATAAACAATAAGTGAGATTTTGTAAATCCTAAGGACCTTTTTGCAAATATCAGTAAAGAACTGAGAAAAAATAAGTGATATTTGTTAGAACTTGAGGGACTATTTGTAAACATTGATAAGAATTTGGAAATATGAAGTGAGATTTGGTAAAACGCTAGGGACCTTTTTGTAAATATCAGTAAGTACTGAGAAAAAATAAGTGATATTTGTTAAAAACTCAGGGACCTATTTGTAAACACTGATAAGAATTGAGAAATAATAAGTAAGATTTGGTAAAACCTTAGGGACCCCTTTGTAAACATCCTCGCCTTGAGGGTGGTTGATGACTACGCCGGGCCGAGGATTGAGAGGATTGCTGGCTATGTCGTCATACATAAAGACGATTATATTTTCGTCTTTTAGACCTCCGTTTTTGAGTAATTGGTATGCATGACATACATCCGCCTAGAAAAATTAGTAGTTGTTAATTGTTGAAATTAATTCTAAAATAAAGATTAATAAAATGGTGCTATAGGTTTATTTTGATATTTGCAAGTATTTTCATTTTTCAAGTATAATAATGGCCCAGTTCTGATGTATAAACCAGGGATTTTGAGTCCCATCTATCATAAAACCAGGAATCGGAATTCTGATTTGAGAAAGTAAGGATTGAATAGAAATCCTGGTTCTGAAAAGCGGGAGAACAAATCCCGTATTTTGATCTGGAGGTACTCAGACAAAATTGGCACCAAATCAACTGATCCTCTCCAGTAATAAAGCTCACCTGGTGTCTGTAGTTAGCAAAACCAGAGGATCCGGCAACAAGCACCGCCCATCTGGTTCCAATTTCATCTTCGCTCAGTTCCTCCTGCTTCTCCTCCGAAGGCATCTTAATCATCCCGTCCCACCGCCCAGCTCCGTTAATCAGCGCCGCCTCACTCAAAATGGAAAAAATCACCAGCAAAACCAACCCTCTCGCCATTTTTTACTTGGAAAATAAGGGAGAAATATCTCTGTGGGAAGGAGGAAATGTTGGGGGGGAATGAATAGGGTATAAGAAGGAGAGCCATGCAGAGGAGGAGGGATGAGGAGAGGACGCGTGGCGGTGAGGACGTTACTAAGTGGCGCCGCTACACCATGGCAAGGTGACAAAACGTGGTGACTTCCCGAGAAAAGAAAAGATTTTTATGATAAGGTCAGAGATGTCGGGGCCGTTTTGGAAATTTGGTGTGCTTTACTTGCTTAATTGAGAAAGTTGATGCTTGATCGAGTTGATTGTGTTGGGTTTAGAAAGGGTGGAGGGAGTGGAGTCTGTTATGTTTCTTTTTATTTTTCTCGTTCTGTAATGGGAGAAATTAGTGGGTTTTGCTTGATTAAGAAAGTTGATGCTTGATCGAGTTGATTATGTTGGGCTTGAAAGGATGGAGTCTGTTACATTTCTTTTTCTCATTCTATAATTGGATAAATTAGTGCGTGGGGTTTGCTTTAATTAAGAAGGTTGATGCTTGATCAATTTGATTATGTTGGGTTTAGAAAGGGTGGAGTCTGTTATGTTTCTTTTTCTCGTTCTATAATTGGAGAAATTAGTGGGTTCATCCACTAACCAACAAGGCTGAGTTCACGCAGTACATTTGTGAATTTCTTAGAATGTTTTGGCATACAGAATCACGTTATTAGTAGCATGGTTAGTGTTTATCAAAGTTGTAATTGAATCTTGTCAATGAATCTGAAGAAAGTTTGTTTTATACTGGATCAAGCCCAATTGAGCCCACCAGAATTAATTAACACACCTAATGGGCTGGTCCATAAAACTTCAGTATCACCGCACACAATTTCAATTTGGACACATAAAGTTGCCATTTAAACCTTGATTTGACACTAATTCGATTCACTGAGCAATTAATTAAGTTTCGTAACAGTTGATTCTTTATTTTTTAAGCAAATCACACCTGAGCCGACCTAAATTTCAACGAGGATGTCAGAGATATAACCGACCCAATCTTCTTCATTGAATCAACCAAACATTAAACTGATCAACAAACATCAAATCAACCAAAATATGTCGAGCACTGATCAAGTTTAGTAAAATCAGCCAAGAATTTATTAAAGATCATACCTCACACATAGCTCATCAATTATTGCGCTGTTATTAGAAAAAATCGGCTACTGAATTTAAATTCAATAAAGCTACGGTGACCGATAGGAATGCCCGACCGGATCCCGATTTCATACGTGGCGATCTCAGATTCCACGTGGGACACAGAAGCTAAACGGAAGAGAAAACCATCGTCCCGTCTATGTCTATCCCTTCCAGATCCGCTCCACTTCTTCCAGATCCGCTCCTAGAAAGCAAAGCTCTCTCTTCTTCTCGACGAGAAGTGTCCTTCCGCTCTCCTCCTCTATTCTCGCAGAGAGATATTCCCATTTCCGTCTTCCTCTCTCTTCTCGCTGCCGCTCTCCGCCGAAACCAGTAAACTGTTAAACATACCTTTCTCATTTTTTGTTTTCCTTTTGAGTTTTGAATTAGTACATTTGGCATCGCCTGGGAGTAATTGGGGATTGAATGGTTGAATTTCGTCTAATTAAGTTGAATTGTGGCTTAAGTGAAATGAGGTTTAATTGCAATACTTTAAGCTTAACTGGTGGAAAAAATGCATGCAATTGAGGGGTTCGTTGTAAGATGGAACCTCTAAAACATATCTAAACTCCTAATTCCAGCATTAGTGTTTAATTGAGGATTAATTGAGCCTAATTAGGCATCATTGTTTGAATGTGTGAAACATTTATTCCTCTTCTTGAACTATCTCAAACTCCAAGTATTGTTAATCTCACTTCATACTACGGACGGCTCCAAGTAAGAAAAATCTAAACTTTTTACCTTTTTCATGACAACCAGTGAAATAAAATTTTCTTACATCTTCTCCTATTTGTTTTAGTGCATCCCCGGTGAAGACATTAAGAAAGAAATGCGTGATATTGATAACTTAACAGAAGAAAGATTAAGTGAAATTATATGCACATTTTTGAACCATTTCAAAGAAGGAAGGGTTGAAGAAGGCAGTTGGCCTACAACCTTATCTGCTTATAAAGTTTCCAAAGTTAGTATTTCTGCATATACGAGAATAATTGCAAAAAAGTACCCCAAAATATGTGTTAACTGCGTTCATCCAGGTTATGTTATAACGGATGACTTGGAACACTGGTTTATTAACTGTGGAAGAAGGGGCAAAAGGGCCTGTTATGTTGGCACTTCTTCCTGATGGTAGACTTTCGGGCCAGTTTTATGAACAAACTGAGCTCTCTTCCTTTGAGTGATTATTTTGATAAAAGGTAGTTTGAGAAAGTTGAATAATATATTCCTAAGAGAGAATTAAGTACCTTATGATGCAATTTTCATTTGTTGCGGTAAATTTTGTGTGGATAAGCTATTTTCATGATTGTAGAAAACGTTTTCTCCATTATGTAATTGAGTGATATTTTCATGATATTGTGTGATACAATATGAGTTTTTATATATTGCCCGAGTGATTTATGGACGGTTGATATTAAATTGTCTTTTCCTAATCGGACGGTTCTAGAGCAGCAAAATCAGATCAGCCCTTGCTTACTTTCCATTTCAAACGAGTGTCAAATAATGTAAGAAGATTTTCGAAGGGTAAATTAGTAATCTCAGCACAAGGGGCACTCTTTCCTTTTGTAATCTATTCCTCTCCTCTCCAGTATAATTCCTCTCTCTCCATCCCGCTTCACGCTTTATGCTCAATGGCACTGAAGAAAGGCGATGATGTTTTTCTCGATTTCTAATCTCTATTTGTCTCGTTTTGTTTCTCTGTCCGCTCTCGTGCTAGACACAGAAAGAGACTGATGAAGAAAAACTATCAAATCTTTAGTTGTTCTTTTTGTGTGTATCTGAGAATGTTAGTATGAGGGCATGCTTGATGCTTAAAAAAATCCTGAATGAGCTTGTATTAGAACTGATATATATTATAATTGAAAATGAGTTATTGAAGTATGAATTTGTATATTGTGTTTTGTGAATTTTTTTTTGCTATATGAATTGTGTTGGCCAAAATGTGATATATCTAACACAAATTTATCAAAAAAATTGAAAAAGAAAAATCTAACAAAACTAATAACATAATCTAACAATCATTTATCAAAAAGTATAACATAATCCCACAAAATTATAAAAATTCTAACAAAATGTATAACATCCCTCAAATTTCATATTAAAATCTAATTATAACAAATTTTATAATAGATTCTTGCGAAATTCATCTAACAAACTTCATAACAAAAATCTAACAACAAACATCAAACACACAAAACATCAAAACAGAACACCAAGTTTGAAATTTAATAAGATCTGAACGATAAGTCCTTTGAAGATTGCGTCGAGCAGTATGCATCTAGGAGAAGCAATCTCGCACCAAAATGCTTTGCCAGAGCCTTCATATGTTTCTTAACATATTTTAGGCCCTACAAAAATAAATGAATAAACAAATATATAAATAAGTAATGAAATTCCTTGCAATTTATGAAATTAACTTGTGTATTCTTTTTCTCTGAGACTTAGTTTTGAGCCTTTTGGCTTGTAAATATAAATAGAGAATTTTACATTAATGTTGAGAAATGCATATTAAACTCAAAATTGTATGTTTAGTTCCTGTATTTGAGCAGCGAATAGAAAGCATTAAAAGCCCCAAAATATGAAATTAGAGATTGCATTTGTACATTGCAATCCTTTGAGTTCCAATTTATACTTCTTTACTAACTAGTTACAGCACAAACTAGCAGCATGAACATGAAGACTTCACAGATATTAGCATCTTCTAGTGAAGAATAGATACTGGAGAGGTCCCAAACAAGGTTGGGTAAGAGCTTGACACTTTATTTCTTGTTATTAAAACAGGGAACTCAATAACATGACTAGAAGTAACCAAATCAAAATTGCGAAGTTCAGACCTATTAAAACAGGAATCAATTAAGCCTGAGTAACCCCAACAATGCGCAAATCAGTCTCAATGAGCCTTATGCAGCCCTCAATATACTACAAAATCAACTCCTTATTAGTCGCTAATTAACTCAAATTATGAAATCAACCCCTTATGAATCCCTAATTAACCGAAATTATGTAATCATTCCCTTATCAATCCCTAATTAATCAGAATAATTAACACCTTATCAGTCCGCAAATTATGAAATCAAACCCTTATCAGTCCCTAATTAAACCAAGCTATGAAATCATCCCAAAATTAGCCCTAATTAAGTCCCAATTAACCCTAAATAAATCTAACTCAGACTTAGTCGGTCAAAGCAGTCTCCATCAGACCTCAGTTACATGGAACATCCAAAATCACAATCAGAGAGGAGGGAGTACCTGATCAGAGAGAAGAAAGAGAGTGGTCACGACTTGGAAGAACAGCCTTACTACACCAAGTTCCTCTCGTGAGTGGGAGAGAAGATCGACCGTGCGAGCTGCTACTGAGAATGAGAAGGAGATCGGTCGAGGAGGGGGGAGAGAGAGAGCTGATCGTGATCGCCAAAGGAGAGGGAGAGGAACAGAGCTTTTCTTTCTTCCCATGCGAGAGCTAGAAGAAAAACGGGGGTGAGACGGAGAGTTCTTCCGTTTAATTCTTCGTTCCGATGTGGAAATTAGTGAGCTGCCACATCAGACGTCGGTATATGGTCGGGTAAAATGGTCGGTCTGAGTAGCTTTATTGATTTAAATTCACTCATTTAGTTGTAGTTTGACGTTGGTTAACAGACAGTTGCAAAAAATCAAATCGAGATAACATTTTAGACAACTCAAAAATTGACACATGTATGTTTTGTATACTATTAGTTTAAAGGAAAAGTATAACTTGCCCCTTCAATTCCCCACAAAAACGTCATATACATCATCATTGAATCTATGATGTCATGATTTTTATATTTATATTTTCTATGATGTCATTATTTTTGTATTTACACATTATATGATGTCATGCTGACCTATATGACGCTTTTGTGGGTGGATTGAGGGGATTATTAATATCATTGCCACTACAACAAAAATCGCTCTTAACCATGATTTTTTTTGCT
This sequence comes from Juncus effusus, assembly GCA_027726005.1. NCBI lineage: Eukaryota > Viridiplantae > Streptophyta > Magnoliopsida > Poales > Juncaceae > Juncus > Juncus effusus. Next base: position 4,694,440 of record CM050897.1, on the reverse strand, counting down.
CGTATACATGGTTTGAACCGTGATAAGTCGTATCTTCAAATGGTTTCAAAACCGTGGTAGAACCGTGGTATCTCCATCTGTGATAAGCGTTTGTACTCACGGTTTCAATTGTGAGTGTAAGACAACCACGGGTTTTTAGACACGGTCGAAACCGTGTTTACACACAAGTACTTTACACGGTTTGACCGTGATTATGTTAACACGGTTAGAGCCGTGACTACATACAGTTCAATATCCCACTTTGTAACACGGTTAAAAACCATGGTTAATTTATATTCATATTTAAAATTTCATATACTAACCAAATTTATATTTCTCATTATATAAACATTCCAATAATTAAAATAAAATAATAAAATTATATTTGAAGCAAATATATCCTACTAAATCAAAATATACTAAATTACAAAATATAGAATATTCTATAAACAAATTAAAATATCCAACATTTCATTACAAAATCCTATTCAACACAGGGTTGCAAATGGAATATGTTTCCGTGCTGACGGCTACTTGACATTCTTGTGATGCCTTAACCAAATCACTAGACAAAGGGGTGTTTTGGTAATTTTATCTCGTCCTGCACCCCATCACCAAGATCATCTTTGCCTTGCTTAGTTTCACTGAACCAAGTAAAAAAAGAAAATGGAGATCTTTATAAATAAAAATTATATAATTAAGGTCCAGGATGAATTTTTACAAATTATTATGAAATTAAATTACAGGAGATTTATCTTTTGGTCCTCTTCTGAGAGAAGGTCACAAAGGAGAGGATGACTAATAAACTGCAAAATAGATCAAAATATGTGTATTAATTTAATGCAAATTGTAAATTTAACACTGTTCTACCAATTGATGAGAGAAAAATAAATTATACAGAAAATCAAATGAAACAAAACAAAAAACAAAAAATGTCAAACCAAAATTGTGAGCCAGCCATTTTACTTCCAAGTCCAATAACATTAAATACATATTTTGTTGGCTTAAAAGTAATATTTTGATACATATTTTGAAGGAAAACATATTTGAAGAATATTCAGAAAATAATACGAACCGCAGTTAGCCAGAAATCAAGAATGGTTTTGATAATTTCATGTCGTTTGTCATAAACAGGTCTACCAATTTCATTATATTTCTGCTCCACTTTCAATACTTTCGCTCGCCTCTTCATTCACCAAAATTAAACAACAAAAACATATAAATAAACTTAATTCTTTACCATATTTTGCTCCACAAAGAATCTCAACTTGCATTAATTAAGGTTTTAACGTCATCAACTCCACATCCTGTTTTCCTTTCTAATAATATGCTCCACCTACTTAATTAAAGTTTTAATCATGTTTAGTTAAAGTTTTAATTAGCGAATTTCAAATCATGTAAGTATATAAATTAGGAATTATAAGTAATTACCCTAATTCGAGCAGTAGCTTTTCTGACCATTTTCTAGAAGCTTGCATTGGCTTTTGCCTTTGCTGATTCAAACTTAATTCCATGTCTGGTATGTCAAGATTGAATGCTTGTATCAAAAGGCTGGAATTAGAGAAATTGAAGAGTAAAATGTCAGAAGATCAATCATGAACATGTGATTAAACAACTCAAAAATTGACACATGTATGTTTCGTATACTATTAGTTTAAAGGAAAAGTATAACTTGCCCCTTCAATTCCCCACAAAAACGTCATATACATCATCATTGAATCTAAGATGTCATGATTTTTATATTTATGTTTTCTATGATGTTATTATTTTTGTATTTACACATTATATGATGTAATGCTGATCTATATGATGTTTTTATGGGTGGATTGAGGGGATTATTAATATGATTGCTTTTTAGTTTTGTATATTCAAATAGTAGAATCAAAAATAGAAATTAATGGTATATCTAAATACGAAGTAGTTTAGAATTAAACCAAAAAAATTAATCTCCTACACTAACCAAAAATCCTTGTAAGCTTTTCATTAATCATGTGACTTATAATTTAAATTATAATCTTCGATATTTCTTCATCTCAACATCATCAGAAGAATGATGAAGCAAAAATGTACAAGCAAAAAGCACGTTCTGGACCCGTCACAATAGGATCGATCCGGTGACTCGGAGCACCCATAACATAACTTCTTTTTGACCTCTCCTACCACACGTGGAAACGTAGATCTCACTTCACATTATATACTGTACAACGGCTATCTTTGATCTTCTGTTTACATTTCAAGCTCTTTACTCTAGTAAATAAATATTAGGGCGCAAAAGATCATTGTACAACTGTCTCGTACCATGCAATATTCATGCTTCGAGTTTTGAATTGTGAACATAAGTAAGCCCTAGATTTCTGAATGATTAAATAACTAAAACGTTTTACGAAGCTAGTACGATGCTAAAATTAGGGTGCTTGCTAAATCATGTGAAAAATTATGGTTTAATCATTCAATAACAGCAAACGAGAAATGCACCGAGTTCCTCTTTTTATCTGCAGTTACGGATGTAATTTGCAAATCATTGCCTATTTCTCATGATTTCCTAAGTACTTTTGTTCCTTTATTTTTCATACCCATCTCTAGGAAAACATAGAAAAAACTCAATTTTAAATAAAAATATTATCATTGAAGTACATTTATTAAATCACAACAATAACAAATAAATTTTGAAATGTTAAATGAAACTAACAACTTACAAATGTTCATAAAAATAATGAAGTTCAATTATTAAAATATAGGTTTAAATGGCACACCAGTCGACGGTATCCAGACCCGACCCGCTATGAACCGACTTGCTGAGAACTGTTGTACCAATGACTGCCGGCCGATAAGATGATAACCCGGCCATTTCACTCTCAAAGAGAGTTTTGACCCAGGCCCAGTATTTGCAAACTCCGCAAAGTAAAGTGTATTTGCGAAATTATCTACTGTAGGGGTCCAGCCTGTAGGATCAATTATGCTGTCGATATAATTACGCACGTATATTGTCCGTGAGTATTTTTGCCACGGACGTCCTAGGAAAGACTTGACATTACGATGTATAGGCCAGAACTCAGGAGCCGCCCTGATATTAGATGACTGGATCACAATTCCTGTGTTCTGATTCGGATCGGATCGACCTTGCGCAGTTATGACATTGGCTTGGCCCGGTACTGGAATTCTAGCATAGATATTGCAATTTTGCAAAACAACTGCTGCATTTCCAAATATGAAGTCGACTGTGCCGTATATATCGCATTCACGATAGAATTGTCTTTGAGAGAAGGTAGAAAGAGTATCTTGATATCCCTCAAAACTGCATTTGTAGAAGATGGAGCGGTCTGAGCCAGACAACATGGCAACTGCTTGAGATGTCGGCCCGAAGGTGTTTTGAAATGTGATTCCTGTTGCCATGAATGCATCACCAAATACACCTACATATGCAATACACATATGGTCAATTAACTGGTAAAGTAGAGAAATCTAATTTCTAAAACATATAGTTAGTGACACTGAATCTTACTGAAAGTAGCAGAGCTGAATGTTGTGAATCCGCTGACAACGCTACGGCTTCCAGATATGACCGTCCTTCCCATTCCATCCCCGATGAGCACAAGGTTGCTCAAACTGCTCACAACCTGCAAATTCTCAGCATACCACCCGGCCTTCACGTAAATCACAAAATGGTCATTAATTTGTTTTGTACTTTTTTGCGTTGCAGCCGCATTCAATGCCTCTCGTATGGTACCAAAATTTCCAGACCCATCTTGAGCGACCACCAAATTTGCTTGTGATGATGATAATTGAATCAACTTTCGATGACCTCTTTTCATCCAACCTGCGTTCTTCTCGCCAGTTACGAAACTTGTGCCATTTGTAACATTATTCAATTTATTAATTGCGAGAAGGTTGCTAACTAAATCGGATACATTGTAAGACATGATAGGGTTAATAAGAGAGTCGGACGCTCTTACGTCTACAAACCCTTTCAAGCAAGTGGCGAGATTCGTCAAAGCGGCTGATAGCCAAGTCTGTGAATCAATGTGAGTACATCGGTTGTTGAAAGTTCGATTTAGTTGGAGCATAGCATTGGCGTAGAGTTTCCAACAATCTGTAAGTGCAACACACTCGGTACTTGAATTGCAGTTAGCGCTTAACTGCTCAAGGTGGCTCTGAGCCTGGTTGGTTGCATCGATAGTGAGTTGTAACGAGAGATAAAAAAACTCTGATGTTTGGTTCGGAGCGTAAGGGAGCGGATTGTGAGCGAAGTAATACATGCACGAATGTGGGTGAGGTGTCTCAGCACACCATTGATCGATGTATTGATTGTTTTCTTGATCCGAGTTTGTGCCATTGTTAGCGGCAGAAGGTGGAGAAAATGAGGAGAGGATGGCGAAGAAGAGGAGAATTGAGGTGGTCCTTAGATGCATGATGAGAATAGTGTGGAGCAAGATGAAGAGGTATCTTTTGCTTTATAAAGAAAAGTTGTTTATATAGAAAAGTCGTTAATTGGACTATTTTACTTGTTAGATTGCATGACCATTTAACTTAGCCCGAAATGGTACGGGAAAATCTTGATTCTTTGATTTTTTTTTTTTTTATATTGAATTTATAAGAAGCCCAAGAAAACAAGTTGGAATAGCGTGAATGGAACGGCTTAGACCAATCCACATTGACCCGTCAATCACAAGAAAGCAGCTGTCCAACCCACTGTTCAAGAATAATTAATACAACAGCATTATGTAATTAATTAACTGCAATTAAACAAAGAATTTTACATCAGCCCACATAGTTTTAAGAAAAATCTTGTTGGGCCTTTAAAACGAAATCCTGGTCTTATGGATCGGGTTTTATTTATTGGCCCAAACGTGGAGGAAAGGTAGGGGTGTTCATTCGGTTCGGTTTATTTGGGTACCGAACCGAACCGGTTAATTTCGGTCAATTCGATTTGGTTATTCAGTTTATTCGGTCCGGTCCGGTTTGAAAACTTCTACTATTTGGTTTATCCGGTTCGGTTCGATTCTTGATTTTGAACAATCAGTATAACCGAACTGGCCGAACTAACATATACCATATTTTGATAATATACTCTATGGAATGTGGTGATATTAATTGTGGACTTCATAATTCAAATTATAATTATACTTTTATTATGATTTTAATTAATTTTTAGTATAGAAGTATGTACAAACTAAAATTCGGTTTAAACCAAATAAACTGAATTAAAGTTCGGTTTATTCGGTTCGGTTAAAATTCGGTTCAGTTCGTATGAGCCGGTCGGTTCGGCTCTTTAATTTCCAGTTCGGTTTCGATTCGGTTTTGTTAAACCAGTTTGCTTTGGACTGAACCGGCCAAATGAACACTCCTAAGAAAGGATGGTGACGGTTGACCACTGACCTCATCTTACGGTACTCGTGATTACTCTATCTGACGGTGGAGAAAATACCATCTGAAAGCAAATTCAGTATTGGAAAGATTTTTGGAAATTGCAAAAATGCCATTGTATTATGCTTGAAACAAAAAAAAAATTCCTAGTTGAAAATTGCAAAAAGATCTCTATCATATGTTAAAATCAAGGAAAAAGTTTGGAATATTTTAAATAACTCCTTGAGTTTTCAAATTTTCAAAAAACTTCCTATAATAAGAATTTCATTTTCAACCCCCACTTCCGCCTCATTTGAAAAATTCCATTTTATCCTCAAATATCCATGAATCTGTTGTTCATATGATTAATATAATAATTAGCATATAATTAATATAATAAAGTACTATATATGATACCATAATGTCGGATAACTCAAAGAGGAAAAAGAACTAGCTACGATACAGCCAGAAGTAAAAAGTCAACTAAAAAAATAACTTTATTAATGACTGAATTCTGTCTCTTACAATTGTTGCCAAAAGAAAATGCATAGTAATAAATAAATCCCTTCCTTTCAGATAACATTTCCTAATTTGAAAGCTAAATCAGGTTGATGGGCATCAATATAAAAAATATAAATTAATATATATTAACATATGAATTAATATTTTATCTATTAATTTTATTATTAATTATATGTTAATTATTATTTCAAATATTTATGTAATTTTTATATTAAAAAAATATCAATTCATATGTTAATATATATTAATTTGCATTTCAAGTATTGTGTTTAACAACCTATCCCATTGTCAAGTAGGATGCTGCAGTGCTTGGCTAACGGTTGCTTGCCTAGCAGTTGAACTCGCATAGAGTGTTGGGAACTCAGATGCGAGTGTTGGGCCAGGTAGCCACGCATTTGGAAGATCAGAGGTTGTTCTTGGCATGTTGCTCAATGACAAGATGCAAATTGCCAGTGCTGACATGGAAAGAGGCTTCCAACTGAACCGGAGCCTTCAGCCGGCGAAGAAGGGCCCAGAGCCCAAAAAATAACATTCGAACAGATAGTATACCTCATCTATTTATACCTCATCTATTTATAGGGAGTCTTATTGTTTCAGTCCGTTCGAACAGATTGGAATTATGTTCGAATGGACAGTGATCAATTTCTTAGGTTTAGTTTTCTCTCTAAAGTTTATTTAGATTATACAATTTGACAACATAATTATTACCAAAAAGTCATGGAAATCTTCAAGTATTGTACGAACGCGTTGAATTTGTTCCTTATCTCTTCGACTTCTTTTAAATCGTTCGTGTTGCGTTCTTTCTTCATTGCTCACGATTAATCTTTCTTGTGTTTCATCTTGAACTTATTCAGTATTGTTCTTATTCATCAAAACTTAAATATAATTAGTAGTTCAACATCAAACAGAGAAAAACATATACCTTCACACCTGAAACGTATTCAAAAAAAATGTATTCTTCGCATTAGGTTCGAGCTTCACTTCATTGGTATGTGAATAAGTGTGATATTCGAACACCTGCAAGGTTGAGTAATCCACTGGTTTACCTGACCAAATTTCTGCCTTACACTCAATGGATGTGTTCATAAAGTGATTG